>JARHVA010000226.1:5915000-5945000 GCA_037957365.1 Torreya grandis | reverse complement strand
TTATGTACTTGGCCCTTGTAATCGTAGTAATAGGTTTCAGAATGTGAATAATATTTCTTATGGATGTAGTGAAATGTTGTAATATGAAGGGATAATGATTTCTAAAATCTTTATATATAACAATCAATTATATTATGAAATGGTTATGATGTGATAGAGATTAACATATAGCTACGAAATGGTTTCTCATACTTCTCTTTTATGGTTGTTATATGTGCAATGATTGTATGATTTTTAGATTTATTAGTCATACAAATATCATCAAATTTTTTATATCTAATAATCTTACATTTTTCTACTTTTTATTCTATTTTTAGTTAATTGATGGATAAGTTAAATCTGATCTACAATTTATCATATTATTTTGTCATGTATTGCACTAACTATCTCTATATTAGAATGTTCTAATGGGTTTTATAAGAACATCTAATAATAATAATGTTGAATTTTATGCCATTGTAAAATCATTAAGATGATTGAGGCATTACCTAGTGCCCAAGGAGTTTATTGTATTTATAGACCATGAGGGCTTGAAATATGTGAGCACTCAAAAGAACTTAAATAGTAGACATGTAAAGTTAGTGTCTTTCCTGTAGGGACATAATTGTTTTTGAAAGCATAAAAAATAAAAAAAATAAGGAAGCTAATGCTTTGAGTAGATGACTATCATTTTTCACTACCATGATGAGTTAATTAGTTGTATTTGAAGTTGTTAAAGAATTATATGATAATTTAATCTATATTTTTGAAATATAGTTAAAAAATGCAAGAATCCATTAGTAAGTGAGATAGGTACTATTCATGATGAGTATTTAATACATGATTATTATCTCTTTAAGGGGAAAATATAAATTATAGTTGGGTCTATGAAAGACAATATTATAATAAAATTATCTAATAGAGGTTTGGCTAGAAACTTTGGTAATATTAAGACAATAGATTCAATGGAGGATAAATATTTTTGGCCAAAAATGAAGAGAGATATGGCAAGGTATGTTTCAATATGTAGGATATGTCAAGTGACTTAAGGTCAAGTAAAAAATAGCATAGGGTTATGAATGCCATTAGCAATACCAAGAGGACCATAAATAGATTTTAGTATGGACTTCATGTTGGGGCTACAAAACACACAAATAGGTAATGATTCAATTTTTGTTGTTATAGATAGGTTTTTTAAGATGGTTAATTCTATTACATGTAATAAAACCAATGATTCCATTAGAGTATCATATCTCTTTTTTTTTTTAAATTGAGATTAGATGGCATTCAAAATACCATTACTTGATACATGAATACAAACTTTTTAATTAATTTTTGGAGGACTCTATGAAAGAATATGGGAACTAAACTAAAACTTATTAGTTCATACCACCCAAAATTAGATGCTAGACAAACAAATGAATCAAATAAGAGCTCTATAAATTTGTTGATATGTATAGTTGGAGAGAATTCTAGGTAATGGAACTTGGATTTACAACAAGCAAAGTTTTCATATAATAGTTCTATGAATAGATCAACAGGGAAATCCCTATTTCATTACATTTAGCGTATAAATATTAAGGATTTTTTAGATTTGTTACAACTAAAAATTTTGTAACTAGTTAGTGATGATGCATAAGCATTTGCAGAATACTTACAATAGTTGCAAGAAGAATGAAGAATAAATCTACAAGAAAGTAATGAAAAGTATAACATAGTAGAATATGTAGCAAGAAGTACAAAGGTATTTGAAGAAGGATATTTAGGGATCTGGTAGTTTTTAGAAAATAAATATTTCCCTAAATAACATACAAAAAACTAAATTATAACAAGATGAGTCCATGTAGAATTGTGAAGAAAACCAATGATTACTTATGAGATGAGTTTTTCACATAATTTTGATATTTCTCTAGTATTTAATTTTTTAAGATTCATATGCATTTCATTGACAGCATGATAAAGGGAAAGAAGATGAAGAAGTTGATTGGGAGAAATAAGTACAATGGAAGAATAAAAAAGGATAGTGCATGTTCATGATAATAAGATAGTGTACATAATACAAGCCAGTTATAACAAGTATTCGGTATAGTGAGAAGGACAATAGCAAGATGAAAACACTTGAATTTAAGAATGAGATTTGAAGAATATTGAGAATAATAAATGATAGGATTATAATCAAGGAAACTCATAGGTATTGAGTTATTTCAACTAGAGGATAACAATGTAGACATTTAGCTTGAGGAGGCCATAAATTTAAATTTAAGAACATGTTTGAGCTCTATTTTTTCATTAAAACAAAGATAGAAGATAGAATATTGTATCCATAATCTTCTATATCTACTTATGGTCAATTTACATATGTTTTTCAGACTATAAGTGATCATCATTGTACTTTAGTATTTTTCAAAAAAATTAGAATCTTAGACATTAGATATCTTTGAAAATATATATGAAATTGATCTAAAATTTGTGCACTGGTTTGAATTTGGTGTGTAAGGGATAAGTGGATATTTGTATGCCCATCCGACATGTGAAAGTTAATAAAAATAGTGAATGTTGAACTTGCATGAAAAAACTATTAAAAATAGTAGTTGTCAAAAATAGTAAGGCTAATTAACTTAAAGTAGTATTTTATTTATTTATTTATTTTAAATTTCATTTATCAACTCGATTTTTGAGTTGAACTTTATTTAAATACTCTTATGTAATGCTTTTAATTATTCATGAAGAATAAAAAAGAATAGTGTTTATGAAATTATGAATAAATTATGCCTATTGATATTTTTAATTTTCTAGTTTCTAGTTTCATCAATTACCTAAAACAAATGTAAAAATAATTTAAAGTTATTATCTGTATATTTTTCAAGTATAGAAATGGTTGTAAAATGAATCTTGATTGTTGCTTTGGAAAACAATTTCTTTTAAGTTGAATGAGAATTTTGTTTACTACGAGATTATTTTGTGGAGTTTGTGATATTATATTCACTCCCAATGTTATGCTATTTGTATATGTACATACATTTCATTACATTGTTTCAAATAAAATTTTAGTGTAACTTGAAAAGCAAATAGATAACTTAATATTATAATGTATTGTAATGTAAAAGGTAGATAAACATATTACTTTATTACATTGATTTTTTTTATTATTATTAAAAAAGGGATTTGACAAGGACCCTACCCTTTACAACGAAAGAGAGATTAAGACAATAAAACTCAATGAAGCTTCCTCTACCAGTAGTAAAAGAAAAAACTACAAAAAATCTGATAATATGTTGTAAATCTACTATAGAACACATGAGAAACTTAAATAAACCAAAACCCTCACATATAATTTTCTTTTTAAGACCTAAGAGTCATATTCATTAGTTCTACATCCATTTTGCCCTTTCCTCTTCTTATGTTGCTTACCAACTTCCATTCTCCCCATTCCCCTAAATCTAGAAGTATGGGAATGGAGAATTCCAATATATTAATTGGTTGTTTATTCAACATTGGAACTAACAATCCATCACCTTCAATATTGGTTGTATGAATGTGTTTTAAAAGAATCCAAGCCATCAAGCCTTCACCAAAATCAATAATTTCATTTTTTTCTATAGATTCATTCTTCAGCAAAGTTACAAACTCCTTAAACGAAGGCTCTACACAAGGATCTATATTATTATAGGCAGAATCCACAACTTCCATAGGTGTTTCAAGGACCACATCAAGCCCTTCACTTTCATCCTCACTTTCAATATAAATATCAACATTATTATATTCAATCTTAGTTTTCTTCCACCAATTATTAATTTTTTGATACGTAATATTTGGACAATCATTAATTAAATGCCCAGTTTCAAAACATCTTTGACATCTAAAAGGTACGCCTTCAAATCCAAGTGTTTGAATCCAATATCTATCCCTAACTTTCAACTCCACCTATGTAGGGAGCTCCTTAGAGATGTCTACATTTACCAATATGTAGGCAAAGGTAGAATGTCCCTGTTCTTCTATTACAACATCAACCATCTAGAATTCCCCAATAGTATTTCCTATAGCATTAAACATAATACTATCCAAAAATTGAAGAGGAAGATTAGGCAACCGGATCAAAATAGGTTTTATTTTAAAAAATTCTATGTAAGGGCTGAAATTTGGATGCCATGGATTAACAAGAAGAATGTGATTATCCCATCTCCAAAAAAAACATTGAAAATGGGATCTTTATCTTTTATAGAATCAAAAATCAAAATGAAGATTCCTCTAGCACAAGGTTGGATCTCAATCGTATGTTCCACTAGATTCAACGAGTTTTTCAAAATCCATCTATGAAGGGCTAGAATACTAGGCAAAAAAAATATTGAATTGATAGATTAGATCCATAGTTGAGAACCTATCTTCCATCTCCAAGATTACATTCAACTCTTCTTCATCAGACTAGATCGCAGGAATAGATTTTGCAAGTATTAATAGAATAATCTGTTTTTTCTGTGCAACAGCCTTAGCAAAGGAGAGCCATCAAGTCTCCCCTACCTTTCCCATGTTTATGACATTGCTTGTGTGTTTCCTTTGCTTTCAACATTTTACTTTGACCATCAAAATACATAAAAATATTTTTCATATTTATTTAATCTTATTAAAATTATTATACAATAGAAAAAAGATAATGTCAACCTGATTACAAGATTTAGTGTAACACAAGTGCATATTTTTGTAAAGAGATTAAACATTCCTATGTTAATTTTATATAAAAATATATTTTCAAATATGTTCCGAACTTTATGTCATAATGTAACTTTCCTCTACGGTAACCAATTAAAACAAAAGAATGAGAAAATTCTGTTATCTAACATCCCAAAAAAAAAAATTTAAAAAAATAAAATAATACCGAATGAGCAACCCAAATTAGAAAATTAAAATTACCTAATACATTAAGTATAATTGAATTACTAGCCCAAAAAAAAAAGGGGGAGGCCTGAAATTAAGCAGAACGTAAAACACCTAATACATACCATCTTATATTCTAAGACTGTATATCTATTATACAATTAAAAAAATGGTTATAAAACGAAACTATGAACCAATCTAAGATACCTGCATATTCCAAATCACATACCCACATTACACGGCCACATTACATAACAATAGAATAGGTGATCTCATATCTCCAAAGATATGTCAGACAGGTCTGTTACTGATGCTGTAAAACACCTATTGCCTACCTTATTATATTCTAAGAATGTTTATGCATTACACACAAGAAAATACGATTGCAGGCCTGCATTACACAATAGATGATTGCATGATTGTAAATTAGGCAAGTCTCTTACAGGATGTAAAACCCATGTGAACTTAGAAGCAATTAGACACTTTCAGTACAGGAATTGCAAAAAGGTTTTCTTTTCTGCTAAGGGATGTTCGAAGGGCTTCGCTCATATCCAACTGGGAGGGATCGCTTTCAAGTCTCCAGTCAAAGCAGTGCATCAACTGAGCCAGCATGAGCTCCATAATTCCCATGGCCATTAGTGCCCCAGGGCATCCCCTTCTTCCTGCCCCAAATGGAAGCATCTCAAAGTCTTGGCCTTTAATATTAATATCTCTGCCTATAAATCTTTCAGGCTTAAATGCCAAAGGATCTTCCCATACCGCTGGATCTCTTCCAATCGCCCAGACGTTGACCATAAGCCTTGTTTTTTGGGGTATAGTAAATCTTTGAGGTCCTACAATGCAAGCTTCTCTACATTCGTGGGGAACCATTAATGGCACAGGTGGATATAATCGTAAGGATTCGTTAAGAACACATTTGAGATACTCCATATTGGCCAGATCAGATTCTTTGACAGCATGGCTTTTGCCCACTACAGATTCAATTTCTTCCTGCAACTTTCTCGCCACATGAGGATTTCTCACCATCTCAGACATTGTCCATTCTAAAGAAGTAGCTGTGGTCGTTATTCCACCGATGAACATGTCCTGCCCAAATAAAGAAAATCTCAATACGTTAAATAATATTATTTTATGCGCTTAGAACATCAATAGTACCAAATATGCGCAATAGTAAAATGGGCAAATGGCATACAAAAAGTATTGCTTTAATATTCTCTCGTTGAAGGTTGAGGGGATCAGTCTGAGCCATATCCAGCAGCACATCCACGAAGTCCTTCACATTTGATCCATACTTGCGCTTCCCACTAACATGTTCATCTATTATTTTTTGAATGACTCTGTCGAAGAACGAGTGCACCTTCTTCATCCTGCGCTTGACGCCTTGCAAATCGAACCAATCTATGTAAGGAATATAGTCTCCAATGTTAACTTGTAGGATTATAGCTACAACCTCCTGCGCCATATCTCTCAAATCGTTGTCGCCGCCAACCACATCATCCTCAGAATATTTTGTTCCTGCCAGGATCCGCCAAATTACAGCGGAGGACAGGGAATCTATGGCCTTGCTAACATTGACAGCAACTCTGCCCTGCTCGCTCTTCTCCCAAATGCGACGCATCACTACAGAAACCTCTTCCTCTCTTATTGATCTGAAGGACTCCAACCTTTTAGGACTCAACAATTCTGTCATGCATATTTTTCTAACCCGTCTCCAGTAATCTCCATAGGGAACAAATCCCATGTCCTTGTAATTATAAGCAAGATATTTTCCAGCGGCCAATCTGGGTCTGCTAGCAAAAGCCAAATCGTGAGTTTTTAGAAACTCTTTGGCCATCTCTGTAGAAGACACCACCAGGGTAGGAAAATAACCGAGTCTCAAGTACATGATGGGCCCATATTTGTTACCAAGATTTTGAAGAGAACGATGGGGAAGCCTTCCCATCTGG
This sequence comes from Torreya grandis, assembly GCA_037957365.1. Taxonomy (NCBI): domain Eukaryota; kingdom Viridiplantae; phylum Streptophyta; class Pinopsida; order Cupressales; family Taxaceae; genus Torreya; species Torreya grandis. Next base: position 5,938,203 of record JARHVA010000226.1, on the reverse strand, counting down.
TGGAGATTTCCTATGATAGGCCATGAAAATGGGCCAGGGGGCAATCTTGACGCACTACTGGTTCTAAACATGTGGAAAATGTAGAAGAAAAGTAAGATTGTGAGAACAGCTATAAGTGTTGCAGGAGCATCAGCTGCTACTGCTTCAATCAACACAGAAAATGCCATATTGAATTGCAACAGTGCCCGGTTTCGATGACTTGTCTTTAAATCTTCTAAGGTTGAAATGACTGAGAGTCTGAGGACTGCGGATTAATTGCAATGAAAAGGCGATATAGTAGGTAACTGTTTATTCATCGAAGGCAATTATTTACCTATGCGTGGGACATCATTCAATAAATACAAACAACGACGTGACCGAGCAGTGACGGAATCTTTCATATAATTCTGGTCTTCAACTTACATATATTAAATACAAACAAAGGACGTGACTGAGCAGTGATTGTAGGGACGACATGTTTCGTTTAGCATAACTAGCAGGAACGTTTGGTGTGGAGTGTGGACAGCCACACTCGACGTTGACCCTACGACTGGTCTTATCCAATTCTTTGTCATTTTGCCTCCACTTTATCAGGGTTAACTGCATGTATTTGTCTTAAAGCGTTGTTAGTAATCAAGGAAAAACCAACTTCACTTCTCATTATTTTCAAATCCCGCATGCATTTCCAAGCTCCTTGGAACCCACCCTTCATGATCATAGTTGCCCTCATCCTCACCACATTACTATACCAGGAAGGAGTGAAATGCAATGATGATTTATTGAATATTAGAAAGGCATATATATACATTGAGAATTCAGTTAGTTGATAATGGCAGTAATAACCAACCAAACCAAACTGCTAACAAACAATGTAATATATAATTAGCTTGATAACTAGCTATGCTAACATTCTCCCCTTTATTACATTGTTTTTACAAATGTACCCTCAAAATAGATCAAATTTCACCTTGCCAAGTGACTTGGTGAGTATATTTGCTACCTATGAATCTGTTGGGTAGTACTAGAGCTGAATGTGGTGGTTCAAGACTTGTTCTCAAATATAATGGCACTGGACCTCAATGTGTTTGGTCCTCTCATGAAATACTAGATTCTTGACAAGCTTTAACACACCTTGTTTATCACAGAAAAGAACTGGTGGCTGATTTTTAGGAATGTTTATGTCAGATAGAATGCAACATAACCATATTGCCTCGAACACAGCTCCTCGTGTGGCACGGTATTCTACCTATATGAATGACAGAGCAACTACAGATTGTTTCTTAGTTATCCACGAAATTGGTCTAGATCTAAGATGAAAAATATACCCTGAGGTTGATTTCTTGTTATCAACAAATCTAGCATAGTCTGAGTCTGTGTATCCCTACAAGAAGAAATTTGAATTCTTCTTGTATTCCAGAACATAATCAATTGTATCTCAGACATATATCAAAACATGCTTCATTGTAGCTTTATATTTATCAATAGATCCATCTGCGTTGTATTTTGTCTTGAAAATCCACTTGTAACCAATAGATTTGCTTGCTACAGGCATATCGATAAGTTTCCACATCCCATTTTTGATTAGGGCACCATACTCAGCATCTATGGCCTTCTTCCACTGAGGTTGACATAAAGTCTCTCATGCTATTTCTGGTTCAATGTTGTTAAATACTAAACTCATCAATGCAAGATTAACTTCCTATCTTGCCTGGCTTCTAGTCTGAACTCCTAATGAAGTATTTAGATTAGAGTTCAAGTGGGAGTCCATGATGGTGTACTCTACCCATTTGGGATGTTGATGTTCTTATTGATTCGATGAAGAATCATCTTCTAGATTTCCAAGATCAAAGAACCATTCTCCTTGTAACACGCCTTCTTTGTGAGAAGATTCTTCATTCTCATCATCTAATTATGTGAACAGTCTATGGAATGTGGTATGTTCTGACTCCTTCTGTGGCAATGAGTCGAATAATGACTCGTCACAAACCACATCTCAACTTTCATATATCTCCTTTGTCTCAAGATTTATGAGATGAAATACTTCTAATGTAGTATTGTACCCCAATAGAAGGCACTAGAGCGTCATTGGTTTGATCTTCTTCCTCTTTATAGTAGGGACATGCATATAAGATGTACAATGAAATAATCTAAGATGAGAGATCAAAGGTTTTTGACCACTCCATACCTCTTTCAGTGTCTTGTCCTGTAAAATATTTGTAGGTACCCTATCAAGAAGATATATAGCTATCTGAACTAATTTTGCCTATAATGGTGTATCCAACTTCGTAGTGGAAAGCATGAAATGATCCATCTCCATGATTGAACGATTTCATTGCTCTATAATTCCATTCTGATGTGGCATATTGGGAATAGTCAAGTGTTGTTTGATGTTGTGTTACTTCAAGAATGCCAAGAATTCCTTTGATGTGAATTTCTCCCTCGATCTAAGCAAAGGAGTTGAAGAGGCCTCCCTGACTAGGTGACAACAATGTGGTAGAAGACCTTAAAATGAGTTAAGGCTTCACTCTTCTAAAAAAATAACACCCATGTCTTTCAAGATAAATCATCAAAGAATAATAGAAAGTACTTGAATCCTTAGAGAGAAGCTGGCATGGGCCCACATAGATCGCTATGTACCACATCAAGATGATCCTTGGCTTGTGAGGAAATCAGCTCGAATGAAACCCTATGTTGTTTTCCATCTAGACATCTAGGGAAAATAGGTAGAAAATGATATTCTTAAGGAGGTCCACTGATTATGGCCTTAGAGTTGAGCTAGTACAAAGAACCAACAGGAAGGTGCCCATATCGATAATGCCACAATGTTGTATATTCTACTATAGAGACATAAAAAGAAACAATATTGGATGAAACTACATATAGGGTAGATAATTGATCCTTCAAAAAATCTCTATCAATGACTTGATCATCTTATGAGAGGAGATAGGATTTTGTGCCATTCTTGATCATGAACTCTACCTTAACATTATGATTCAAAAGTTGACTTATAGATAAGAAATTTGTTGTCAAGCCAGAGATAAATAGTACCTTTGTGAGAGTGCAGGTTCGTGTTTCGAGAGGATTGGTGATAGTGCCAATTCCTTTTGTAACATACTCTTTTTCATTTACAATTTGAACTCAATCTACAATTGGTTGAGTAGATAGTGACTCAAATAACTCCTTGCATCCTATCATATGCTTGTTAGTGCTAGAGTTGATTAACTAAACATTGCTCATGTGTGATGAGGATTAGGAGACAAGAACAATGTCATTATATGTGTTATTATAGTTTACTCTTTGGGAACTTCCTCTTCAGATTCATCGTCCTATCCTTAATCTTTTCTCTAAGCATAATCAATTCACCTCATAGTTTTGCTGCTTGGTGTAAGAATTACACAACTTTCTCATCGTCTTTCATATTGAGAGTATGAAGATTTGACTGGAGATGGAGTATCTTCATATGATTTTTTGCCTTGTATATGGTGGACAAAATGTCCTAAGACTCTTTTGATGTTAATGCATCTTGAATGTGTGTTTGAACCTCATCAATGACACTAAGTGTGATCAACATTAGGGATTTTACATTTGACTTGTCATATTGTATTCATTCATCAACTCCGATCGAACAAGTAACCATACCAGTGATGATGCCCCATAATTCTTTGAATTGAAGAATCATTCATATCTTCATTTTCTATTTTGCAAAATTTGGCCCTTTAAGGAGTTAGGCATTGGACAAAAAGAGTTTGGGTATAGATATATTTGTTTTTTTACTTTATATAAAATTTTACAAAGCTAACAAGCTAGTATTGTTACTTATTATTTAAAAATTCTATATTAAAAATGCATGTACCTTGTAGGCTTTTACTTTATTTCATGTTTTTTCTTTGCGTCTCTTTGCTATGAGTTCATTTCTCTTTGCATTCACTATGTAGGTTCAGATATAAGGAAATCTTAAATATTTTTGATCATATTGATATCATTTATAGCTCAGCTCTTCGCTCAGTCATCTTATCCTATGACTGCATCTTCAGGCTTGGCTCACTCGATGATTAGATGCAATCTTCTGCTCCATGGAAATGATCTTGAAAGCTTAATGTTTTTATGGTTGTACTATAGTAGTCTCAAGTGTAGCTGTCTTTAAATGCTCTGATACCAAATGGAGAAAAATGCATTGATGATTTATTGAATAACAGAAAGGCATATATATACAATGAGAATTTAGTTAGTCAATTGATAACAGTGGTAATAACCAATCAAATCAAACTAATAACAAAAAATATAACATATAATTAGGTTGATAACTAGCTACACTAACATACAAGACTAGCTAGGGTGTTCACAAATACTAGAATTGGTATTATTTTCACCCAAGTAATTTCCATACTCTCCCCTATATGCAAAGAGAAATGCAACTGATCTATAAATCGGTCATAGCTTGAAAATGATAAATGCTACTTACACTTTTGATTGTTGATACATTAGATATTCAAGGGCATGACCAAGATGGATTCATTAGACCTAGCAAATGGATCTCTTACCACAATAATATCACTAAGAAGATTTTTAGAGCCTCTAGTCAAGCAAAACTATGTAATAACCCTAACTATGTCCTATGGTTTCATATTCACTAATATAAGAAAATGAGAAATGCAAAGTAAGTTCTAATCTAGTGCTCACCAAAGTTTGTGGAACAAATGGGGATTAGTAAACATGCATAAGAGTATCCTATTTATGGTAAGTATAGGTGAGACTCTAATACGTGGAGAGAGCAATATATTCAAAAGTTGTTACTTATATTACTTTTATATAGTAAAAGAGAGGAGCAAAGTTAGATTTACTTACCTTGAAGATGAACTTGTTGAGACTCAATTTCTCTCTTAGATAAAGGTGCTTCACAAGAGGTTGGTGTGTTTTGTAAGGATCACTAAGAAAGGACAAAACATCCAAGACTTTTCTACAAAACAAGATTCTTCTCTAAGTAGAAAACCTAAGCTAAGACTCCTTAAGTAGAATGGTAGAACAGTAAATTGTAAATAAGTGTAAATGAATAAGTAAATTTTGTTGTCTCTCTAAGAATTATGAAATGAGTGTGTTTATATAGCTTAATAAAACCCTAGTCCTTTCCAAAAGTTTAGCCGATAGGGCCAACCTAATCAACTCTATATTATTATTGACAAAAACAAATTAGGTCTTGGTCTAGGTCGGTGAGGGGCCAACCTAAACCCTTAATGAGTTTTATCAATTAAAGTATAGGGTGGATGGGAACAATAATGTATCATAAACCGTCAAAAATGATTTTAGGCTTTGGAAGGGTTAATTAAGGCATAAAATGGTGAATTAGGGTGTAAAATAGGAGAAAAAGCTTAAGGGAATATTTTTAGGAGATGGTTTAGATGGTAAGTGGTAGTAAAAGGACAACAATTCTAAAAAGCACCAATGGTCTTCCCACCCCTTTATTGGTGCACCCATTAAGGCATGCATTCAAAGAGATTGAGACTCGAGATGATTTTATAAGAGAGAAAACATCAGTAATTAATAATTTTTGAAAATATTATTGTATACATCCCCTACATTTAAGAATTTGATATGGGAGTGTAGGGTTTTAACTAGGTAATGGCTCACAATTAATTTTCCATTGTGAGGGTTTGGCTTAACATGAATTTAAACTTTATACCTTTGTATTCTAGATTTATAATATAAAGGGTTTTGAATGTTTGGAATTTTGACCCCTACTCTATTCAATAATTGTATATGAACAATCAGATTATGAACCCTGTTGGTTATATTTCAATAAAACTTCTATTGAAACACTCCATTGATTTTATACTTGTCTGAAATAGTATAATGAAAACTATACGTCAGTTCTCCTTGATTATTAGGCTATGTTGGTGGTGCCTAATAGCCTTAATAATATTAGTTAAGGAGGTATTCCCTATTTTGATCCTTGTCAATGACCTACAAATTTTATCCTTGATTGTTTTAGTACAATCCCCTATTATAATTCTCTATGTATTGTTTCCTTATTCTATGAGGCAAAAAATAAGAGAGTGGGTTATGTTTCAAATAGAAATTTCCATTTATTTAATTATGATTTCAATGAATTATAGGTATCATATCCTATTTACAAAAATTATTTAAAAAAATTATCTGTTTCAGATGAAGATTAAAGAATAAATGACTATGCACTAACTAATCATTAATTCCTTCAAGCATGAAACAATATAGATAGCATAAAATAAAAAATGACCTAATTAATCATTAATTTATTCAATCAATAAACATAATACTCCTTAGTTTTTTAATGATAATTATTCTAATGTGAAGGATGGGCATGTACAATTATTTATCATGGGCTTGCAAAACACTTATTGTGTTCATTTTTATTGATAACTAAATCAAGTTAATAATAGAAGGCTCATGCAAAACCATTGATTATATTCTTACCTAATTTAACACCTGATGGTATGCCTATTGACCATTTTGACCACAAGTCAAAATGTGTCAACCCCCTATAGTCAAAACTTTATATGGGGGTATACATAGTGTCATAGGGTGTGTTTTGGTCTATTTAATGTCATTTAAGGCCATCCTAACCTTGGTCATGATCTATTTTAGTCTTATGTCATTTGGAGTCATCTATGGGGTTAGATCATCATGGCATGTCACATAAGAATGAATAGAGCAGTCTAGTTGTACATTTTACAAGTGTGCTTAGAAAACCTTTTAGACCAAAATCACTACATGGACATGATAATTTTGGTTCTAAGATTATCATATGAAAATTTTATGTCTTGATGAGCTTGCTATCTCAAGATATAAGCATTTAAAGTTGAACTAGCAGAGATAGACATGCACAGAGACGTTAAGTTCGGGCTTCAAGAAATAATCATTTAAGTTCAAAATATCTAAAGGATCCTGAGTTTGAATGAAAATACACCAAGTGGAAAATAAATGTTCAATAAAGGTAAGATCAATGGCACATGGGTGCTTAACAAGGTCAAAAAGTGACCAAATCAAGTATCAATGACACACATTGAGTCTTCCAGTTAAGATCAATGATCCATGTTTAAAGACTAAGACCTAGATCCAATGGAGTACATCAAATCATGTAGATAATATCTAACGAAGTGAGTGAGGGTTAAAGAGTCAAAGGATCCTGAGCTTGAATGCAAAGCTACCAAGTGGCAAAATAACATTCAATCAGGCTAGAATTAAAGGCACATGCTCAACTAAGCAACAACGATCAATGATGTACATTGATTCAAAAGGTCAAGGAGCCCAAATCAAATGAAAGACTACCAAATAGCATGAGATTATTAACTAGATAGGATAATAATATGATCCCTAGAAATCATGAAATTCTACCAAATTTCATAATCTCATATGCTTGGGTCACATATCAATGACACATCAAAAGTCAAATTGAAGACACTCCAGTGGAGATCAACATCGATCAATTTTCAGATGGACATGTTAAGAATATGTGTCCAAATGATGATAATAATATTTTGAAATAGAATAATAAATGTGACAAGGTAATTTCACATAAGCAACCATGTAGGATCAAAGGATTATCTAACACATCAATCACCTTAGACTCTTACACTACCATTAAAGCTCAATCAAAATCTGAGATGAACAGTGACTGCCAAATGTGAAGAATGAATTCTAGGAGACAAATGAATGATTGAAAATAATAAATATAGGAGTATAGAATATAGTTATTAATTAGGATAACATACTATGACTATCATAACATGTTTCAACCTCCCTTGGATAATTCATATGCGTCAACTCTCCTAATTCAGCTTCAAATGCTTGAGAGATGATCCATGATGAAAAGAGTTTCCTGAACAAGAAAGGAGAGCCCTATGCTAAATGACTCTCATGAAATGAAGATTAATTTTTCCTATCAAACCTTGCATGGTCTATTTCCTACTATGTTCTCCTGTATATGTAACTCCTCTTAGTATGACATGTCTTCTAGTGACCTTTGGACTTCTTTTTTCTGACTTCTCTCTTAATTTCTATAAGTATCTACTATTTTGTCCTATGTAATCTAATACCACACCATGTATGGTGAATCCATGCTTGAATCACATTGCATTTTTTGTTTAAATATTAATGCAAGTTTTTTTTTGAGTTTATGAATAATTGTCTAAGTATGTAAGTGATGTACGGTGATGCAAAATGATAATTCTTTATCCTTTCTTCCCTTATCCTTTCATGTTTGTGCATAAGTTCCTATTATAATAGGTCATATAGAGTGTATTCAAGTGTATTAGGATCCTTTCAAGTGAATTATTTTCCTTGTAATGTGAAATCTACCATCTATTTCATTTTCTTTGTGTTACTTCAGACATCTCACCTCTATATTGAAACACTCATGTTAGAAACCTTCTAAGACTTAGAAGCTATTTTTTATGCCTTGACTCTTAGTGAATGAAATATGATGGTCATGTGGAAAATATATTGGTGTATCACCCCATATAATATTTTTAATTCATGTAATTTATAAGTATTTTCCCCACTATCAAGCACTAGCATAGGTGAAAGCACTTCAAGACACATTCAAAGAGATAGCCCTTAAATCTAGAGGCTCACTTCCATCATAGGTACACCCATATACCTAGAAGTGTTCATATGTTTTCCAAATCTAGAATAGGATTAAAAACCCTCTTTTAAGGTGAAAGATTTTATGGCAATAGTTTTGGTATGCCCAGTAGGACCATTGTCTTCAAGATAACTTGTCAAGGTGAATGTTGTTACTGACAGCATCAGTTGTAAATTGGTGTGTTACTCAACATTTAATGACTCCACTAAGGTAAAATTGGGTTCAAGGCCATTTTTTTTTATAAACTTTCCCTCTTAATTCATGGTTAACACTAGGTCATCATATAGTAGAGTGTCCAACCCCATTAATCCAACCTTAACTTCCTCTTGAATTTCAATATCCTCATCCTAATCTTCCCTTTGAGGACAGAGTAGATTTTGATAGATAGGAAGAGATTGAAGGGGTTGAATAAATTGAGGAAATTGAAGATCTAAAATAAGATATGGCTAGACCTCATGCTTTCCCTACCTTCAATACTAAAAATCTAATTCACCTCCAAGCATATGATGCCATTCCTCCTAATGCCAAAAATAGTGTGCCCATATTCCATGGTGAGAGTCGTGTTACACCTAGTAAACACATTAGGGATGTTTCCAAAAAAATTAGATTTCATAATGTCACTCAAGAGAATGTTTCCATTAGACTCCTTGGCATGTCCTGTAGAAGGAAATCTCTTCATTGGTATAGGACTCTAAAAGGTGGATACATCACATCATGGGATGATTTTGGAGTGTTGTTGACCTTAATATTTGGAAATGAAATTGATCATGCGTCTCTCATACATCAGCTCAATGTGATCAAAAGAGGATCTAAAGAAATAATTCATGACTTCAATGAGAGGTTTCATAGGACTTGGTTTAGATTTCATCCTCCCATGAGGCCACCTCCTAGTTTTATATTTCCTACCTACTTGAGAGACATTAGTACTAAAATTATTATCATGCTTCAATCCATAGGGGTTCCACTCTCCCTAAATCATATGAAATTGCTATCAAAATTGAGAATGGTCTCATCTAAGATGGAAGGTTACCTCCTAATGTTTTTATGCCTCCATTGTCTCATACTTTTGCTAATACTCCAGATGTGGCCCAAATTATTAATTCTAACACCAAGTATAGAGTTGCTCCTAAGAAGGAAGATAATGTCTTGGATAAAGATGAAAAAATTCAAGTGCTAAGAACCCATCTTGGGGAAGTTAACATACAACCAAGTGCCTATCAGAATCCTTACCCCTATCAACAATAGTATGGTCATCAATTTGGAAGAGGGAGAGGTCAATGGTAGCCTAAATCTAATAGGCCTATCAATGTGTACAATCCTAAATCCACCACTAATGTAAAAGAAATGATACTTATGTATAGCAACTTCATATAGGGATAAAATTTGTATCAAGGCTAATTTATAGATGCTAATGAGAATAGAGAGTAAGATCTTGTTTCTCAAGGAGGAGTTAGTCCTCTCTTATTAGCTAAAGATGAAGTGATGATGCAAGTTAATGAGGATTGGCAACCTAAAGGAGAAAGCTTCACCAACTTCTTTGTGTAAGACACTTTTGTACTCAATCAAGAAGCCTCTATTGTAAACAATATCATAGCTAAGAGGAATGCTCTATGTGGTGGTAGTAAAATGCCCATAGACTCATCCAAAACTCCTAAAAGGCAACAAGGCATGGTTGTAAGTGTGATAGTTGTAAAAGCTCTTATACCTCTATCTAATCAAAATGTGGTAAGGTCTGTTCAAGGTGGCTCTAGTCCTCAAGTTCCAAGCAATTATTTACTTTAAAGGACTCAAGAAAAGGTGAGTAATAATGCTCTAAACATAGTGTATTACTTTAAATGTGATAAATCATCTATCTCCTTGTGGGATATCCTTCATATGCCTGGTCAAAAAGAGTTGTTACAAAAGAAATTATCCACTATTCCTACTGGTCTTTCATCTTCAAATCAAATTAATAACCACTTTTTCATTGAAAATGCCCCTAATTCTATTATTGAACCATCTACTAGGACTGAGAAACCTCCACCATTTTACCTCACTCTCATAGTGGGTGATAAATTGGTTCACAATTGCATAGTTGATAGTGGATCCTCTACTTCAATTATGCCCAAAGTTGTAGCTGATAAGTTGGGCATACAATATGAGCCTCATAGAAAAGGAGTGATCCATCTAGATCGTACACTTGATAAGACCATAGGGCTGATAAAAAACTTGAAGGTTTTCTTGCATTATTATCTTAGCTTTCATATCCTTCAAGATGTATTTATTGTTGACCTCTCAACTCACTTTTCAATCTGCCTATCAAGAGACTTTATAGCCAAGATTTGTGGATATCTCTTAGCTGATTGGTCCTTCTTAACCTTTAGGACAAGGTATGGGACCAAAGTGATCATTATAACTCATCCTCTTGTAAGGTTTCACATTCAACCTTATGTTAAAACCAATTCTAACTTAAATTGTGTTATCCATGAGAAGGAGGAATCTAATGTGGATGATGTTGCCTCTAAGATTGATGGAATTTATGATCTATTTTTAGATGAGTATGGTATAGATGCATATGGGCATGATCCTTATGCATACTTTGAGAAAACTTATTTTGGGACTTACATCATGTATGAGGAGCCTTTTGAAGGAGCTAAGGTAAGTGTCAAACATTCTCATGTTGTTGAGTGCAACTATATGATTCATGAGTATCATGATCATAGGTTGATGAATCTAATTGAACACCATATTGGGAAGAATGATGTCTTTATTCCTATCAATGATGAGGATTCTTTAGATGATGACACTCATGAGGTGGATGATAATGACTTGTGGTAAAGATTTGATGTCATATGTTATGAGTTTGATCATCCTGGGAATGTTAATCCTCCTCTCAATAAGTCTACATCTGATTTGGTAAATGTCTCTAGAAAACATGATGTTTATTATCTCAATAATCATGGATAAAAGTCTCATGTTGTGAATTAATAAGAACTATGGTAAAATCTCAATACCATATGCAAGGAGGTTGACAAGTTTGGTAAGTCTCCCTTTTCTCCAAGAGATTCTATATATAATGTCAAGGTTGATAATGAGACTAATGATCATGTTGATAATTTTTGTATCAAGCATAAAGAGGAAGGCAATTCTACTGATCAATGATCTATTTTCATGAAGTAATTGATGATGATAGTGTCCAAGAAGTTGTAGACATAGTTAATAAGGTTAAGGTAGAAGTTGTGCCTCAAAAATAGTTAGGATACCCACCTATTATTGGCATTAGTCTAAAGATATTGGATCATTAATAAGAGGATCTAGACTCTTTTAAACATTAAGCACTTCCTATCCTAGAAGAAGACAAGGTTGAAAAGACTGTCATACACTCCAATCTGCATTTTTTGGAAAACATCCAATAGATATGATAGAGATCACAATAGTTACAGCTCTAACTAGGTCTCTTATAAAGAAAGAAATATCATTCATTAAGGTCCAAGATAGTTCACTTGAAGACCTAAGAAGATTCAAAGGTGATAATCTTATGATCACCCACATATGCAAGTGATTGGTGTTGAGCATGCTCCTCATGCTAGGTTGCCTTCATGGAGTGACAAACATGCTAGGGGAACCATTTTTGAAACTGGTTGAGTTATGATCATATGTTTCACCTAAATATGAGTTTTTGTAAATAGTATAATAGGTGTGTGTCTTTTCTTTTAGTTGTGTTCCCTAAGATTTCTAGTGGAACACGTGTGCTTTATTTAAGTTTATCTCATTTTGTGTGTTTTTCCCTTGTATTTTGTGTGTTGTCAAAGGCAATTTATGTCAAACCTACATACATATGACTCCATATCTTAATGTACAAGACTAGGCAATTGGCCATGGCATATCAAATATACCACCCTTGGGAAATCACCAAGAATGTTGATCATTTTGATCACAAGTCAAAATGGGTTAGCCCCCTATAGTCAAAACTTGTTATGGGGGTAGAACATAGTGTAATAGGGTGTGTTGTGGTCTATTTTATGTCATTTAATTCCATTTCAAACGTGGTCATGATCTAGTTTAGTCTTATGTCATTTGGAGTCATCTAGGGGATCAGACTATCATGGCATGTCACATAGGAATAAACAAGGAAGTATGGTTGTATATTTTATAAGTGCTTTTATAAAACCTTTCAGGATAAAAATACTAGATGGACATGATAATTTTATTACCAAGATCATCTTCCATAAATTTTATGTCTTGATGAGCTTGTTATCTCAAGATATAAGCATTTAAAGTTGAACTAGCAAAGATAGACATCAAGTTCAGGCTTCAAGAACTAATCATTTAAGTTCACAATATATAAATGATCTTGAGTTCATAAAAAATATAAAAAGTGGAAAAATGATGTTCAATCAATATATTATCAATGGAATGTAGGTGCTTAATAGGTTTAGAAATTCAAAAGGTGACCAAATCAAGTATCAACAACACACACTGAATCATGCAGATAAGGTCAAAAATCTATGTTTAAATACTAGGACCAAGTTCTAATAGAGTACGTAAAATCATGAAGATAATATTTAATGGTGTGAGTGAGGGTTAAAGAGTCAAAGGATCTTGATCTTGAATACAAATCTACCAAGTGGAAAAACAACATTCAATCAGGCTAGGATCAATAGTATGCATTCAACTGAGCAACTAAGATCGACGATGTGTGTTGATTCAAAAGGTCAATGATCCTAGATCAAATAGAAAACTACCAAGTGACATGAGAGTGTTAACTAGATGGGATGACAATAGGATCCATATAAATCACATAATGCTACCAAATGTCATAATCTAATATGTCTGGGTCATAGATCAATGACCAACATCAAAATTTGAATCGAAGAGACTCTAGAGGAGATTCATAGAGTAAATTCAACCAAATTCCAAATGGAAAAGATGAGAATACATGTCTAAATGATGATAAGAATATTTAAAAATGGAATGAACAATGTGTCAAGAGAATGCCACATAGACAACCATGTAGAATCAAAGGATTATGTAACACAACAAGCACCTCAGACTCATATGCCACCATTAAAGCTCAGTCAAAAGATGAGATGAACAGTGACTACCAAATGTGAAGAACAAAGTCTATGAGATAAATGAATGACTAAAAATGGTAAATATAGGAGTCTAAAAGATAACTAGAAGTTAGAAGAACATATTATGATTGTCATGGCATGTTTTAACCTTTCTAAGATAATACATATGTGTCAACTATCTTAATTCAGTTTTAAATGCTCGAGAGATGATCCATGATGAAAAGAGTTTCCTGAAAAATCTAGGATATCCCTATGCTAAATGATTCACATGACATTGAGGTCCATTTTTCCTATAAACCTTGCATGGTATGTTTCCTACTATGTTCTTCTGGATATGTAACTCATCCTTTTAGCATGATAAGTGTTCTAGTGACCTTTGGACTTATTTTTTATCACTTCTCTCTATAATTCTATAAGTAGCTATCATTTTGGCCTTTGTAATATAATACCACACCATGTATGGTGAAGCCTTAATGAAATTACATTTTATTTTGCCTTTGAATATTTCTAAGTATTCAAGTGATGTATGGTGATGCAAAGTGATAATTCTCTATCCTTTCTTCCCTTATCCTTTCATGTTTGTGTAAGAGTTCCTATTTTAATAGGTTATATAGAGTGTATTCAAGTGTGTTAGGCTCATTTAAAGTGTATTATTGTCCTTATAATGTGAAATCTGCCCTCTAGTTTATTTTCCTTGTGTTAATTCATACATCTCACCTCTATATCGAAACACTCATGTTAGAAACCTTCTAGGACTTAGAAGCTAGTTTTTATGGATTGAATCTTAGTGAATGAAATATGATAGTCATTTGGAAAACATATTGGTGTATCACCCCATATAATAGGTTCAATTCATGTGATTTATAACTCTTTTCCCCACAAGCAAGAACTAGCATAGGTGAAAGCACTTCAAGACACAATCAAAGAGGTAGACTTTTAAATCTAGAGGCTCACTTCCATCATAGGTACACTCACATACTTGGAAGTGTTGCCATGTTTCCCAAATATGGAAGAGGATTCAATACCCTCTTCTAGGGTGAAATATTTGGTGAGAATAATTCTATCATGCCCAGTACGACCATTATCTTTAAGACAACTTGTCAAGGTGAATATTGGTCTTGACAACATTAATTGTAAATTGATGTGCTACTTAGCATTTGACAACTCCACTAAGGTAAAATATATTTCAAGTTCATTTTTTTATTTCAAACTTACCCTCATAATTCATTTTTCTCACTAAATCATCATCCAGAAGAGTGTTATTGAATCTAGTATGCATCCACTTGATGCACTTTTATAATGTGAACTACTCGATCCCGATTAACCCATTGTTCATATTACTCCTCTTATTACAAATGTGAATTTTTGACCTACTATTATTACACACTTTTCACATCCCACTCTAGTTCCACCCACATATATTCTTACTTCTTTTGAGAAGCATACAATTAGATTTAACTCCTGCATGCTTCATTCCATGGGTCACACTACTAGATTTATGGGTATTGGGAAGTGTCTACATGGCATATCTCACCCTATATAGCATGTTTTATGGATTTATAGGCATGGCATTAGTTATCATGCATATGTTTTTTTGGGATATTTTGATTGAAACCACTCTCTATCAGGATAATGAGCTACATATGAGATCTTCTACACCTTTACTTGGGGGCCTGAGAAACTTAAGATTACAATGGTTAGAAATGATCCACCTGACACGTCTTTGGATGTTACCTTTCATTCCTCTAATGTGTAATTTTAACCCACTAATATACATGCATCATCATCCACCATTCATATTCATTTGGGGTGGATTTTTCATTATTCTTGGCAACATCAATAGCATTCTTTTAGAGTAATTTATAGGCTAGGGTCCTCCACCACTTAGTTTCTTCAACCACACATTTCTCCTCATGTCTTTTGATGCTCATTGGTTATTCAAGCTCCTTTCTAGATGAATGTTTTTATTTGGAGCCTACAGATCTCATTTCACAGATGTGGTCTACTACACATTGACTACATTGTGAACTTTCTTACTTTGGGACATTTATTTTTAGTCACATTAAGAGTTATGGAGTTTTTCTTTATGTGTGTAGACTCCATGTTGTGAAATTTATTATTACTTCAATTGAATATCCCTTCACCATGAAATATATATTCTTGAGAGAGTTTTATATTTAGCTTTGATGTTGATACTTTTCTTCAGATTTATTATGGATCTTCATCTCCTTCTAAAGAGTAGCCAATCTAGTGAAGCCTAATGTCAACATTTCAATATTTTGTATTGGGATTAACCCACTCATACAAATGTTTTTTTTTAAAGCCTAATGTCAAACAGAGAGGGCCATTAATAAATGCCATAGTGAAGGAAGTGAATGTAACCAAGACCAAGCACAAGACCATTGAGGTGGAGAAAGACATGGTTGACTGTATGCTTGGTAGATGTTAGGGTTTAAACTGACTCTCAAAATATTGAATGATGATGGTATAGGAAGGGACTAGAGATTTTTTGACTGCTAGCATGGAGTTTTGTGGTCACCATAGCTATGTAGGGAAATTTGGATCTAGATCAGAGGGGATGAGAGTGAGGTAAATAAAATTAGTGTTTCAATCTACCATTCAACACTTTCCAAGCTTAGATAAAAGGACAGATCAATTCAAAACTTGCCAATGTTGTTGTGAGGATAGAGAACATTGAGTGCAGGAATGGATAATTTGAATTCAAAACCAATGCACCATGTATCGATGCAACACAATTGTGATCCATGTTCAAAGACTCCATTGTAATGGAAAGAAACAACATTGTCTAAGAGACAAACTAAAATCCATATGGCTTAATGAATAACCCAATAAAATACATATCCATTAATAAATTCCAAGGTCAAATGGTGATTTCATTCAATAGCTAAAGATATGTACAGCTAGATTCACAAACTCTACAAACACTAACATAGACCTAAGACTAAATCAGATCCCTTCATAAGAAAATATCAATTTGAAAACCCTTCAAACATGAGTTGACCCATATATGAAACCAAATGAAAATCAAAAGGAATCGATGTCCAACTAAATACCATTCAAAATCACAAATAAAAGGATATGACAAATGTAGAAGATTTGTACATATATTGTAAAAACTTGTATGGACAACATTCATGAGGCCAAAATAGGTGTATAACCTAATTATGGTTGAGTCACTAAATATAAATATTTTCATTGAACAATGGCTACCATGGATACTCTAATACCATGATGTAGTGTTATTTGTATTCATGCAAACACAAGATCACTTCCTCACATCATTACCACAGAAAGAGGACTCGTGTGGTCATATAATAAAATAAATAATATGTACAATAGGTCTATCATTATTATATCTCAAGAAAAAAATATAATCTTTTGGTTTTCTCTCTTCTAACAGTTTAGACGAAGCATTAAGATGGCCTACTAAATATGTTATTGAGTTAGTTTCACAACAACCTCTTAGTTGTGATCATCCCAAATATAATAAATTGTCTAAATAAGTGCATAATAAAATATTGTCTATGCATACATAAAAAAATTCCAACAACTATTATAAAAAATCCAAATCAAGTTTAACTCAACAAGTGAGTGTGAACATTCACTCCAACACAACATAAATGAAGAAGTGATAAAAAAATATTAAAGTCATAAGTAAATGGAATAAGATTCAATAAGACACCACTTAAAAATGGATTGATTTAGGAGTAGGAAAATACATTGTAGGATTTTACACCAAAACTAATACTCACATGAAATTAATACCTCACAAAAGCTTATAGGACTACCAAGCCCAAATGGTGCAAGTTCAAAATGTGTGGATGTCCCTTCCTTTTCTATTATTATTTTATAAAAATGACCAAAGAGAATATTTCATATTCTACGTAGTTACAAAATATGAAGAAACCAACAATATCTTCTAGTTAAAACGAGAGTGATGATATTTTTGTTTATAAATAAAATATATTTGACCCAAAAATATGGTACACTTTTTTGAGGGAGTTACCAAGAATGGAGTTTACCTTAAAATGTATAGGATGTTAAATAGCTTTCTTTCTAAAACTATATTCACAACCCACGTTGTTTCACTTCATTTAAATTTGTGTTAAAATTGTTGTAATTAAACCCATTCTTAAAAGTGTTTGGTTAAAATATCTATAAGGAGATATGTTTGAGCATGATTTTGACTTTGAAAGTCTTCTTTTACAGTGTTTGATGTGCCATGTCCATGATCATTTATTACAAGATTATCACATAAAGGTAATGGCTAAAAAGAAGTTTTAAAAGGAAGAATTTAAAGAAATTGGAAAGAAATGGAAGAAAACCGGTGTAGAAAAAATAGGCCAAACTTTTGGAGGCCATAAATTTTGACCCGTAACTCTGTTTGAGCTCTTCCATGCACCAAAATGATTGTATCAAAAAGATAGATTATGTCTTAAGTCGCTCTATCCGCTTAGAGTTGATTTCAATATTTTATTAGTATTATGGCACCAATAATAGATTGCAATATTTTATTGGTGCCATAATACTACTAAACTTTTTAATATTTTTTTTGTAAGAAGTTATTAAACCATGGAAACCTCTTACTTTTGTAATGATTTTTGGAATAGGCCACTTAACAATCTCCTTTATCTTTTCTTCATCAATTTTCACACCATCTGCATAAACCTGCACTTCTTCAAATTTGCACACAACTACTACTTTCTTAACAAATCCATTGCTATTCTTAAATGTTGTAAGTGTTCTTCTTTAGTATTAATAAATATCAAAATATAATAAAAATAAAAAACCAAAAACTTACCAATATATTATCATAGCACTGTATTCATCACCCTCATAAATGTGCTAGGCACATTAGATAATGTGAATGGCATCACCATCTACTCATACAAGCCATCTCTAGTCTTGAATGTAGTTTTCCACTCATCTCCTTCAAAAATTTGAATCTAATAATAACCACTCCTTAGATCAATCTTGGTAAAATATTTTTCTCATGTAAACACATCCATCATATCATCTAAACGAGGTATAGGAAACCTATACTATATTGTAATTTTATTAATTTCTCTACTATCCATACACATTATCCATCCTCCATATTTATTTGGAGTTAGCAATGCTGGTGTTACACATGGACTCATACTCTCCCTTATCACCTTCTTCTTTAGTAATTCAGTAACCTATTTATTTAATTTTTCATGTTCTGTTGGACTCATCCTATAAGCTACTTTATTGGGTAGAGCTGATCCTAGAATCAAATCATTGTGATGATGAATATCTCTCTTTGATGGTAAACCATCTAGAAACTCATCAGGCATAACATCTACATATTCTTTCAACACTCTTATTGTTTCTATTGGTATTGGCACCATTTTTGTTTTTTCATTCTTTGCTACTAATTCATAAAAGCAACCTACTACCTTCAGATCTTGGATAAATTCTTTAGTAGAGAGCATGTTTTTTATCTTCTCTTCCTCTTTAAGAGGTAATAAAACTACCTTTGTACCACCTTTATAAAAAGTGTACATGTTCTTTGCTCCATCATGAATTACTTTCCTATCAAATTATCACAGTCTTCCTAATAACATGACAGGCATTCATCAGAATAACATCATACCATATTTCATCATTATAACTCTTTCCTATAGAAAACATGATTAAGCATTTTTATCTACTATAAATTCATCCCTTTCTTAAACCATGAAATACAATAAGGATTAGGATGTTTTTCACATTGCATATTTAGTTTCTCAGAAAATTATTTAGAAACCATATTTTCACAATTACCACCATCTATAATTACTTTGCATACCTTTCCACTTGAAGTAAAAAAAATTCAAAAAATATTTGATCGCAGCCATGCATCACCACCTTCTTTATTATACACTTGTTTCTTCTTTAGAGTGATCACGGTTCTCGTCATTATATTCTCTCCATCATCCACTGGTGTAACTTCCATATTTTGCTCTTTTATCTCAACCTCAACTAGATTCACCCTTGGATGATCTTCTTGCTTCCTTTCTTGATCTTGATAGAGTGAAAAATCAAATGCTATATTCCCTTCTCCACAACTATAATAGACATAAGATCTATGTTGATTTGAAAACTATCCTCTAGCACCACCATAACCTCATCCTCTTTGAAATATTATTCCTCTTTGTTAGTATTGAAACCATTGCCTATTATCATCTTGCCTTTCTAAACCACATGATTATTCATCTTTATTAACATTAAAGCCACCTCTGGTGGTATTAAACCCACCTCATTCTTTTATTTTAGGGGATATACCTCTTCTTAGATTAAGATATGTCCTTCTAAAATTCTATCTATTTTGTTTTTATTCAGCGTTCAAAGCTAATAGATAAGCCTCCTCTATGTTAAGTATTATATTCATGCTTAATTTATCTTGAATAGGAAATTTCAAACCATTTACATCCCTTAAAACCATCTTCTCTTCTATTTCATCATGCTCCACTCGTATGGAAATATTTTAAAATTCATTTGTATGCTCTTTTATACTGTAATTTTTTTGCCTCAAATTATAAAATCTTCTGTATAGAGTTTGTGCCTAATCCACAGGAAGAAATATCTCCCTCATATTTCTCTCCATATTTTTCATGAATTATTCTTCTCTTTACCTTTTCTCTATCTCTCTTTCTATAGGTGATCCCACCAAATCATTGCATGACCTTTCAATTTTGTGTATGTAAACTTTACCTTCTTATTTTCTCTCATCGTCTTCTACTCAAAGAACTTCTCCATGATATTCATCTAGTCTATCAACTCCTCTAATTTTAAACTAATTATATAAGCTAGAACATCAACCTTGATTCATTTATTTCTTCCTTTTAAATCTCAATCCATCCTCTCTTCCATCGATGATGGATGTTCTTGCTGAACTTCTTCATCATGATCTATGTCTTTCTCACACCTCCTTGTCTTATTTGTTGATTGATGATAACCTATTTTAATTGTTTAACTTGCATCTATAGATTTTGTATAGTCTAGTTCATCTATGCAACACCTCCTCATCCTCTCACCATTTCTTACTCCTTCAATATTTGAACTTGGCTCTGATACCAGATAATGAACCCAAAAATTATCAAGATAAAAAAATACTAATAGGATAAGATTCTAATTAATAACTTGTATTGATTTATATTGAGTGACTTTAAATAATTAAAAATCTAAACCATGTTTAAATAATCCTAAACTCAAAAATTAGAGTTTACATGTAAAAATTCAAAAAAATCTAAAATCTAAAAAAAACATCTATTTTTAGTAGTCATTATTTATAGTAAGTTTTGAATGCAATCGTATGTGGATCTAAAAATTTATATTAAAATTAGCCTATGAGATTAAAATCAACTAAATTTGACATCTGGTTCTAAGAATATATAATTTCTAAAAATAGAAAATTCATGAAAAAATCAGTGAACTTTAATTTTGAGCCCTCAAATGATCATCTTTGGCCTCAAAAAAATATTGAAATAAACTCTAAGTAGATAAAATATCTTAATAAAGAATATAAATTTTTGATACAGTCATTTTGGTGTGTGGAAGAGCTCAAACAGAGTTACGGGTCAAAAGTTATGGCTTCCAAAAGGTTGGCCTATTTTTTCTACATTAAAAAAACCCCACCTAATTTGAATGAGAAAGAGAAAATTCAAATTAGATTATATCTTAACCCTTTTCTGTTTTTAGGTTCCAAGAAAGCATGCTGTCCACGAAATAATTTATCAAATACATGAAGAAGACAAAAACTCATGCAAATACCACCAGAAGCATCACATGTGTTATAATAATATGTAGATGTTATACGTGATGAGTTTATATATATTTTATCTTTGAAGAGGTACATTGAACATCATATTTATTTTTTTCTAAGATCAACTCTACCCAATCAAGTAGCTTATATGATGAGCCCAATAAAACATGTAGAGTTGAATAGACATGTTATTGAATGGTGAGAAATGTTGTGGTGAGGAAGATCATGAGTTTACGTGCAACATCAATAATGCTAACTCCAAAAAAAGATGGAACATGAAGAATGTGTGTGGATATTAGAGAAATCAATAAAATAACCATTGAATACAAATTTCCTATACCTCACCGATGTGATATGATGGATGTGCTTGTAGGATAAAAATATTTTATTGATATTGATCTGAGTGGCTCCTATCAAATTTAGATTCATGAAAGATATGAATGAAAAACAACATTCAATAGTAGGGATGACTTATATCAGTGGGTGGTGATTCCATTTAGATTGTCTAATGCACCCAACACATTTAGGAAGATGATAAACATAATGATAATAGATTATATTAGTAAGTTTGCAGAGGTTTATTTTTGATGAATTTTTTATATTTAGTAAGACCAAAGTAGAGGAATTATGGAATTTGAGAATGGTATTAGAATTTTTAAGAAATGAAGAGCTTTATACAAATCTAAATAAGTGATATTTTATGCATAATAGTTTGGTATTTTTTAGATTTGTAGTTTCAGAAGATGGTATTATATTGGATGAAGAAAAGGTAAAAACAATTGTTAGTTGCCTATTCCAAAAAAAAAGATGTAAGAAGTTTCCTTGTTTTATAAACTTTTTACATAAAATTCATTAAGAAATTTAGTGGTATTTTTACACTAATAACAAATTTCATTATGGGAAAAAAATTAATGTGGACTAAAGAAACAACATAAAATGTTAAACTATTGAAGAAGAAGGTGACATAAAAACATGTTGTATCATTCCTATATTTTGACGTAGTGTTTGATGTAGATTGTGATTCTTCACATGTGGCTATTGGTGTTGTGTGGAGTGAAGAAGCAATTCTAATTTAAACATATTTCAGTGAGAAATTTAATGAGGTGATAAATAATTATTATACATATGATGTTGAATTTTATGTCTTTATACAAGCATTAAGATGATGGAGGCATTACTTGGTGCCTAATGAGTTTATCATATTTATAGACCACAAGGCCTTAAAATATGTGAACACTCAAAAGAATTTAAATTTAAGACTTGTAAAGTTGGTGTCTTTCCTGTAGGGATATATTTTTTTGAAATAATTTAAAAAAATAAAAAATAAAAATAGGCAGCTAATGCTTTGAGTAGGTGAGTGTTGTTGTTAACTACTATGGTGAGTGAAGTGGTTGGATTTGATTTTGTTAAGGAATAGTATGATAGTAATTTAGATTTTGGAAAGATAGTTAAACCAATAATCCATTATCAAGATATACATGTACTATTCATAATGAGTATCATATTTATGATGGTTATCTCTTACAAGGAAAAAATTTATATATTAAATTTGTGTCAATGAGAGACAACATTATAAGGTAATTATATAATAGTGGTATGGGTGGACACTTTGGTAATATTAAGACAATAGTTCAGTGGAGGAGAAGTATTTTTGGCCAAAAATGAAGAGAGTTGTGGTAAGGTATGTTTCAAGGTGTAGGAAGTGCGAAGTGATTAAAGGTCATGCAAAAAATACAAATTTATGAATGCCATTGCCAATACCAA
>JARHVA010000226.1:5362500-5905000 GCA_037957365.1 Torreya grandis | reverse complement strand
GTGGATGAGCCATCACCACGGAGTTCTCAAATTACTAACCATCAAAGTTTTCAACATGCCACATTCAATGCCACAAAGACACTACAAAGATCAAAAATATGTTAATGCCAATCGCTTGGCATTATCTACCACAAAACTCGTGGTATTTCAATACCCAAATTTACACCCACTTACCAATGTGGGATAAAAAGATATGCATTAACCACAAAAATGTTGGCATGGGATTTGAACCGTGCTATCATGGGTAAAAGGATAGAGATCAAACTCATTGATTTGTGGGTTCAAATTCTATATAAACCCATGAAATTGTATTTAAAAACAAGCCTCAGCAGACTGAGAATTGGCCAAGAGAAAGCCCAGTTTGCACATATCACCCTTTTTGAAGTACTTCGAGGCATTTTTAGCTCTCGGTGTAAACTAGGGAATTGACCTAGACTCCGAGACGATTTCAATGGTATGTTGAAGATCTTATTTTGGATTTTTTAAGGCTATTTTATAAGTTTTTTTTAAGACTTTTGGCAGAAAATCTTTAGTATTGTGAGATTGCATTGAAGATAGTAAGGTGGAAGGTTTGTCCGTGGGTTCCAGGACAATCTAAAGGTCTTTTGTTGATTTATGTGTAGTCTTAGAGTATCCATTTGACAATTGTGAGGGTTGGACATGTTCTCACTTTTCAAAGAAATGGATCAGTTTGTACTATAAGCGAACCTAGAAACATAGGCATTGCCAAACTCTATTATCAAGTGTTTGTCATGAGTTGATTCTATTTGTGCATTTTTTTTTCATATTTTTATTAATTTTGTTTTATTAATCATTATTGAATGCATAATTAGTTAAATATAAAATATTATCAAAAAATTGAGCACTTCGAGGTTTGAGATAAATATGTATCAAAAGGTCAAAGTTTGTTTCATTTCCTTGAGTGTTTCAAGACATTATATAATTTGACTAAAGGATCCAAGGTAAAAAAATTGCACTAAAATAAGTGTCAGTTTAAGGATCAAGTTTGGTATCAGATTAGTTCTTTCCTATCAATCACAGAATTTTTTTAGTGTGTGTGGCTATTTGGGACTGACTTGAAGCCATGGATTTGTACTCATGGATGTAGTTGCCCATGATGCTTTTGATATTGGGCACAATGATACAAATGATTGTGTCATGTCGAAGCGAGAAGACACAATAAGTGGTAGAACTAAATATAATGGTGGTGAACATGAGTACACATCAGCGCACACAGGATCAGTGGATCATCAAACTTCAACAAAAAGTTTATTTTCTTTCTGATCAGTTAGCAAAAGAGTTAGGACAAAAGAAACATCATTGAGATGATCCCAATACTTTAGCCAGTCTAATCTATAGTCATTGCTTAAGACATGGACATGTGGTAGAACATTGCTGGTTGTGACATCCTGATCGAGCATCATAGTGGTTCCAACAGAGGAACATGGGTAGAGGAAAGACTCCTTCTCTCCCACATAATAGTCAACATTCAAAATCCCTAGTTCAATAGAGGACACCATCTAGACCTCCAAATATTATCTTATGATCCACAAGAGCCTCTAGACAAAGTATTTTAGTCATTTCAGATGGATGTGTCATTAGACTTTTTTCAATGGAGACATCAAAATAGGTTATATGACCACTAACATAGTACATCAATTGGGCTTGCCAACATTACCACTGCTACACACTAAAATAGTTGGCACGTAGAATGGCATTATCTGAAGAAGGCACCATGGTGTTGCACCTTGTGATTTACAGTTGGGAGACAGTTCTCAGACATGATGACTCTCAATATCATTCCATTGGAGATGGATGAAATGGTTCT
Organism: Torreya grandis; assembly: GCA_037957365.1. NCBI lineage: Eukaryota > Viridiplantae > Streptophyta > Pinopsida > Cupressales > Taxaceae > Torreya > Torreya grandis. The sequence continues at coordinate 5,903,172 of JARHVA010000226.1, read as the reverse complement.
GGGAAATTTATATCTCTTCACTCGACAAGCATCTTTCAGAGATGATAACATATAATTTTCCTTGGATCACACTTGGATCATGTAGTTTGAGACAGGGTAAGTCTCTAGACCTAGTCACGATGATTCCAGTCAGACATTGAACTCATATGTACCAGGTGACCATTAGGAACCTGAAAGAGAGCCGCATGACGATCCATAGAGTGACTACTAAAGGAGTCAGGCCCACACCAAGTTATATATATGGTAAGGAATTTAGGTGGTGGTTAAAGGCTTTTGAGTATTTTGGGTTTATCCATTTGTATATAAATATAAAACCAACATAAATAATGTGCTAATTAGGATGTATGAATAAGACCCACATGGACAATATTGTGACATACATCATGCACAGTTGTTAAAATACCCAAGAGGCACTGTTTGTATCTGTATATAAATACATTATATAAATTACAGTTTGAATTGTTTGGAATCACCTGTAGAGAAGTATTGAGTGACAGGTTTATCATACTCAAGTTGTGTTCTCACATTTTGGTAGACATTTTCCATTAACAACATTATATGCAGATTAGGGTATGCTTGTTTTTTTAAGTGTTATTATATAGATAATAGTTTAGAAAACCTCGGAAGCACTTGCTCCACATGTACTTCTATGTAAATGCCATTAAGGTTATGCATTATAAGGGGATATTGATGGATGTGTTAATATTCATGTAGTGGAAGAGATCACTAGGCTTATCTATGTAGAGTTTCTTATAAATCCATGTAGTAGAGGAAGTCAACACATCCTATTTATATGTAGAGGTTATTGATGGCCATGCAATAGTAGAATATTTTGCATAAGGTATGATCAGTTGATTATTCCAAGCATTGTAGGTGCAGTTACAGAACCTGAGTAAACCAATAAAAGACCCATCAGAATTCTTCATAAATGACTGGCATTTTAGAGGATCAAGTTGGGTACCAACTTTTGGTGGACCAAAAGCCCTCTTAGTAGTGAGGATTGATCCAGGAGGATCCACATTCACTCCAAGACAAAAGTCATCAAATTTTAGATTGATTGATGGCACAACATAAAGCTCAGAGAGAGCTTTCTAGTGTAATTTGAAAAAGTTAATTTTAAACCCATATGTGCAGGATATCATGCATTGAATTTCCAAATCAATAGGTCACAAGGTGACACAGGGTGATGTGGCGTAATCCTAGCTCACCAAATGGTCCAATCATGTTGCAACACATGGCAATGAGCTTGTGTGATAAAAATATTTGGGTAAAAATATTTTGTCTGCAAAAAGAATATGTAGATGGCATAAAAAATAGGTCAGCTATAGGGATTATAGCTGATGGATTCCACCTCTATCTCGGAAGGAGACCCTACTGCTGATATATTTATAGAACATCCAATCATTTGGACATCGACAAGTGTCAAAATTACGAGTGGTTCACTTGGTGGGACCTCAAGCCACCGCGTAGCTTACCATCACTTAATTTCTCCATTGTCAATTTTTTTTAATTCTTAATGACAACTTGATCTCGAGTTGGGATGACAACTCGAGTTAGAGTGTCAAACATGAGTTGAGAAGCAGAGACCCAAGTTGGGGTGATTGTAGCCAAATTGGAGCACTGAGCTGAGTTGGGAACCAATTCACCCAAGGTGCCAACTTAACTTGGATGGGATGAATGAGACCGAGTGGGATACAATGCAACATGATCCAAGTTCTATATTTTAACCCGAATGGGTTGAATTAATCATGACAGTCTGGGATCAATTTAACATGAAAACCATGCTACCGTGGAGATGGTAGAAACCACCAAGGCCCAATATAGTCCACCATTAAGTGCCAACCAATCGAATATTCTTTCCCATGATGCCATTACCAACTGCCAAGTTTGACATGAAGGTTCTGTGCCAAGTTTGGGACATTCACCAAAGTCCAGCTTGGTATGTGGATGAGCCATCACGACAGAGTTCCCAAATGACCAACTGTCAAAGTTTCCAACATGCCATGTTCAATGCCAAAAAGCCACCACAAAGACCAAAAATATTTTAATGCCAATCGCTTAACATTATCTATCACGAAACTCATGGTATTTCAATACCTAAATTTACACCCACTTCCCAATGTGGGATAAAAAGATATGCATTGACCTCAAAAATGTTGGCATGGGATTTGAACTGTGTTATCCTAGGTAAAAGGATAGAGATCCAATAAATGGATCCATGGTTTCAAATGCTATATAAACCCATGAAATTGTATTTAAAAACAAGCCTTGATAGACTGAGAATTGGCCAAGATAAAGACCAATTTGCACATATAACCCTTTTTTAAGCACTTAGAGGCATTTTTAACTCTCGATGTAAACTAGGGAATTGTCATAGACTCCAATATGATTTTAATGGTATGTTGAAAAACCTATTTTGGATTTGTTAATGCCATTTTATAAGTCTATTTTTGAGACTTTTGGCAGAAAATCCATAGGATTGTGAGATTTCATTGGCGATAGTAAGGTGGAAGGTCTGTCCATGGGTTTTGGGACTTTTTGAAGGTCTATTGCCAATTTGTATGCAGTCTTAGATTATCTATTTGATAATTTTGAGGGTTTTCCATGTACTTATTTTTCAAGGAAATGGACCAGTTCGTATTATAAGTGAATGGGGAGATGTAGGCATTGTTGAACTCCATTATGAAGTGCTTGTCATGAGTTGATTCTATTTGTGAATTATTTTTCTACATTTTGATTAATTTTGTTTTATTAATCATTATTGAATGCATAATTAGTTAATTATGACATATTATCAAAAAAATGAGCACTTTGGGGTTTTAGATAAATATGTATTAAAAGGTCAAATTCTATTTCATATCTTTGAGTGTTTCAAGAAATTGTGTAATTTGACTAAAGGATCTAAGGTAAACAATTTTTTCACTGAAATAAGTGCTAGTTTACAAATCACTTAAGGCTATTGAAGTGTTTGAATCCTATTTTTTCTCTGATAAACTTCTTTGTGTCAAAACAACAAATAAACAAAAAAAAGACACATAAACACACCACTCTATTTTTTTTGATGCAATATTTGAATAAGTGGTAAAATGTGGGATCTTACTCACATATATGGAATAAGTGGTAAAACCACTCTTTTGACCATGAAGTATAATGGTCATGGTTTTCCCTTTCAATACACCAAGTATTTTAGCTAATTGACATGCCTTTTTTTCCATTTCCAACTCTTTGTTGGCTTAAAATACTTTCTTTTCTTCTTACTTATATTATTCCTTTTTTCCTTTGTGGGATTGGACCAACATAGCCTAACCACCTCCACAAAATTATTATGTTATTCTCTTTCCATATACATGTGGTATGAAACCCACATTCATCCGACGACCACCACCAAATGCCTTCACCATCATCATTGCTCCAGCCTTCATTGGATGTGAAGCAATCACATCCATCTAGGTTCAAATATTATCTCATATCTAATATTACCTTAGTAGACTTAACATAATTTTGGAATCCAAATGACCATCCATAGCATCGAATACTACCAATAGGATAGTCTTCACCTCCTCATCTCTTCTTGTCCTCATTTTTATGTAAATCAAATCCTCCACCTATACTATAAAATTATCTTCTTCTCCACATGATTGGACTGATAAAAAACTCAGTTGTTCCATCTCATCCTTGCATTCTTTCATTTTCATCCTCTTTATATCAGTTATCACACACTCTTAGTAAGTCCTTGCTTTGTGTTCTTCAGTGCTGCTATGCTTTGCTACTCAAATTTAGGAATGTCAAATTTCTGAAGGAAGGCATTTTTAAGTTGATCATATTCAACCACCACTTGTTTAGGGTTTAAATTTCAATACCATTTATACGCATGCTCCAAAAGTGTAGTTGAAAACTATGTGGCCTTACGCTCAAAGGAGGTAATGCATCATACCCTCCAAATCAGTTCACATTTATGTACATGCTCAGTTGCATTCTTCATACCTCAATATTATGTTAAGTGTAGTGTCATTTCATAATACATTGTAGTTGGTTGAGATACTTGAACGGGTGATTGTTGGGAACCTCCAGTCCCCATCCCTTGAGGAGGAAGTCTGCTAACTCCTGTACCACCTCCTAGTCCACCTCCAATGCCTCTAGTAGTAGTGCTTATGAGATGAGGCATGGTAGCTGGTTGATTACTCATATTAGGGCCTATATTCTATCATTATAGGCCTAGTCCACCATGCCTCCTAAGTTGTGTCATGGAATTCCCTTGAAGAGGGAAAGAAAGTATTAAGTCTAACTAAGCATCAAAAGGCTCAACTTTAGTATCCCTCACTACTTCAGTCTCTGATTCCAAATTTTTTGTATCCTAATTACGTATGTGTACTTCATCTGAATAAAAAGCATGAGCGCCCACTATGGTGGGGGGAGATTGGTTGTTTTAGACTTGGTTCCTTAGTTCCTGCCATCTAGCTTGTTTCTCTTTCGTAGGATAGAAGTGGCATAGATCATGGCTTAAAAGCTATGGGGTCCTCATGTGTTTTCAATTCCCTACATCTCCTAATAACACTCCTTGATTTCTCCTAGTCCCTTCCCGCACTGTTAACTCCTATAATCCTGTATTGAGCTTCATCATACTTCCATTTCTATAAATCACACTGGTTGCCTACCATTATGAACCCACAATCTTCTACCAACTCCTATTCTCCCCTTCTAAATGTGCGGTTCATGCACAAGAGGATTTATCTCTCCATTGGTATACTTTCAAGTCCAAGATCAACAGTTAGCTTCTTGATTTCAAAAGAAAAATGCCTAATATAATGACCACATAGTTCTCAAAGGAACTAAAACTTGGCTTCTTTAGGACATGAATAGGTAGTTACAGTGTACTCCAAAATATATCTATTCAGAACTCCCTTCTAACAAAATTTAACTACTTGTATCCATGGATCTCCAAGTTTTGTTAAAGCTCTTTATCATTCTAGCATCCAAGACAGTCTCCTTCCAAGATTTCTTGATCGTCCTTGAGCATATGCTGACAACCAAGTATGTAAATGAATCGAGACCTCTGAAAAGGTCTCACATAATGCATTGTGGAGGTTCTGCTCTACCCATTGTTGTGCAGAGATTCCTGGCTCAAGATATGGAATTACAAAGTTATCTTCAACACTGGTAATCCATTCTTCTATATTATCAAGAGTAATACACTCGAACATTTTCCATGATTGTGCTTCGGGGTCCTGGCAATGGAACCAAAATGTTGGGGTTTCTTTGATAATTCCATCTTTGGTGTTGAAGTCTAGCCCAACGAGCTAATTTTTCCATCTAGATTGTCCATTATGAATATTTTCCCCTAATTTCACATCATATTTAACCAATCGAGTATTTTCTTTAGTATAATCTATAATTAAGAGTAATTGGTCCCCGTGCAAGGAATTCCTTCAATATAATGTCAATTAGGGCTTTGATAGCACACCATATTAAACTAATTGAATATTTACTTCAATCTAATACACAATCAGGGTTAAATGAGCCCTAAGAAAGGAATTATGTCCATATGATGTCAATTGGGTCTCTAATTGCACACCATATTATAAAAAACCAAGTATTTAGGTTAGTTTGATATGTAATTCGGGCCAACCGAGCTTCATCCAAGGAAATATGCCCATCTAATGTCAATTTGGGATCTATTGGCCCGATTGCACACCATATTGGGATCAAAGGAACAATAAATTGATTTATAGGCTAATACATCTCCAATTATCATTCAATGCTATCAATTCTTGATAAGAACATTGGTCCCAAACAACAATCTTAATTTGAAACCAATACTTGATCTTAAGACTACTAGGCCTAATGGCTCTTATTCAGGTTTTAAGATGTTGAGAATATATAACGTGATCGTGTTATTAACGTAGTTAATAACACCATCATGTTATTAATGCAATCACTTTGAATTTGAATTCAATTCCCGTACCTTTTGGCTCAGGAATGACTTGGCTTCCTAAGCCAAAGGCTTGGACTATCATTGTGTAGTCGAGTTTTGAAAGGTATGAAAATAAACAACAAATTTCAACTTTGATTTCCAAATACACTAAGAATTTCAACGTGAAAATTCAAAAACTTGATACTGTCACGACGAGCATGATCTCCTCTTTCGAAAAATATGATTCTTATAATTTTTGGACTAATTTAAGGTTTCAAACTATATTTATTTCTAAATATGCTTTTTTTACGCCATTACATGCCACAAACATACATGCCTATACATGTTCATGTAATTTGTCTTTAGTTGATCCAAGTGAAAAATAAATTATATGGTGATGTATTACGCATAATTATACACACATTCAAAAAAGAAAAAAAAAAAAAAAAACATTTTTTTTTTAGGTAGTTAGGCGTGATTCATGGATGACTATCCAGTTCATTGTTAGTTTTTAGGATCTATTTACTTACAAAATTCATAAAAAATAAAGTATTCATTAACATCTACATGACCATCACAGTTTGAACCCTAGTGGTTTAATTGTCGAGCTTTATTTTGACATCTGTGCGATCGTTATTGACATTCGCACGAACTTCAATGATGTCCACGTAACCGTCACAATTTAAACCTCAATTGTAAATTAGCATGAGCTTTATTTTGACGTCCACACCACCATCAATGACACCCGTGAAACTATTACACTTTCAAATTAGAAGTCAAAAAATCAAAAACCCCAGGACAAGCACACATTCCCCAAATGACATGATCTCCACACCGGAATGCAAGATCCAACAATAAATTCTTCTACCCTACAAAAAGACAAATACTCTCATTACAACACAACTCTTATTATTTTATACTTAGTAAATTTATAATGGTACTTCAAAAGTTAAGCCCAATATGATTTTATTGTACTTTTTGCTTGATTGAGGTGTGATATGAAAACATACGTTATATTTCTTAAGAAGCAAAAACAGAAACGGAAAATTTAGTACAACGACAAAAACAGAAACGGAACATTTTGAGAAAAAAGTTACAAATTAAATAGCTCGCATGTTCCGCTGGGCATCGCACGGCTCAGATTGATTGACACGTTTCCTAATAATGTCTGATATCTGCAGACTGCGATCAACTTAATCGTTTCGGTTTGTAAGCTGTGCCCGAGTTAATGACATGTGACTGTCTGACTCCTTGGACGCTGTCATTTCCAATCAACTCTTTCAAAAGCAAAAACAAACAAAATAATTTACTGCTTTGTCAGTCTTGTGAGATTTAAAAATAATTTCCGTCTGGCCAAAGTCAGTAATTGGTAGGTGCTGGCATGATTTTTTTCGTTTTTAAAATAAAAAATATTTTGTATTATAATAATATCGAAAAATTGTTATTAGTACCTTCAGTGAAGATATATAAAAAATTGTTTTTAATATTATTTTTTTTAATAATATTTTTGGAATTTAAAAATGAATAAGAGTAATGATATTCTAAAAATTTATGTTAAATATAGTGAATATTTTTGGATTGATATTTAGGATTACATTTTGTGAATTATTACGAGAATGAAAATAAAATGATTCTTATAATTTATAAAATATGATTTAAAATATTGATCTAAAAGTATTTAGAGAGTTATATTTAAAAGCACTCCCTTTATCTAATAGTGAAAATAAATATTTGAAACTATTTAAAGATTATTAATTTTGATTGGTATTGATTGTTCCTATTGATTATTATACTATTATTATTAGAATGTTTCAATAGAATTTTATTAAATAATAATAGAAGAATAGAAGGTTACATAGTAAAGTGATTGATTGGGATATACGGCCCAAACTCTATGTCGGAGGAGAAGTTCCGATTCAGAATACAACACAAGAAAATAAAAAATAAAATAACCATCATATCACTGTATATCACCAAAATGAATTTCAAGAAACCTTTTCCCAAGGACAAAACACCAAATTTTATCTTTTTGCTTTGTGACCTCTGTCTAAACCTCTAGATGAGGACTAGCAATAACTATCTATAGTGGAGGATCAACTGAGGATTGATCCTTATTAGATTCAGAAGATTCATATTCATGAGTTCATTTGATTCCTCTCCTATAATTGTATCTACAAATGTCTCATTTGCAGCGATTGTATTTCCGCAATCCATTGATTATAGTAGAAAATTTTTGGATAAAACTGTGTATTAGTTTTTACATTATCTCAATATGATGATGGTTCATGTAGTATGAACCAAAACGTTAGTTTAAAAACTAATACACAGTTTTATCCAGAAACTCTCTACTATAAATGTCTCATTGTGAGAGCGGTCTTCCACAGGGGTGTCTGCCCTAGCCTCTGATCTATCATTATTTCTTGTTCCATCTTTATAATTTACCTTGGCCTCAAATGTATCCATATCGATTAAGGCTTCCGCTTCTTCATCCTTTGCAGGCAGAGGTTCATATAATTGCCAACCTTTGGATTTAAGGGGTTGGTCCATTCTTTTTTGGTTTATTCATTTGTGGGCATGTTTCCTCGAGATGCCCAGTTTGATGGTAGAAGCGACATCTAAAAGTCATGTTTCCATAATCCAATGTTCGAATCCAACTTAAATTGCCATGTTTCAACTATAATTTATCTGGGAGACTTTTGCTGAGGTCTATCTCCACACAAAAACGAGCAAATGTGAAAAGTCCTTGTTCAAACCTCTATCTTGATGAAACTTCCCAAGGCATTTCCAATACCTTCGCATAATGAAGGGCACCAGAAAAGAAAAGGAAGATTTGGGAGACGAACTCAAACTGACATTTTAGACACCAACAAAGTAGTAGGATCAAAATCTAAAAATCAAGGGATAATAAAGAGCCTAGTTCTATCCCAAAACCAAAGTTCCTCAAATTTTCTCTAATAATCTTTAAGTGAGGAAAACTAAACTACAAAAAAAACCCTTAAAGCATAATTGTATTACATAATCCCTAATCTAGATAAAATAGATCCAAAATATTTAACCCTATAAATAATTACAAAATATTTTAATGTTAAAATTAAACGTGTTTACCTCATTAAAAAAAAATCATTATTAATATCTATTCCAAATTTTCTACAATATATAAACTTGGAAAGACTAAAAAAAAGATTGTTAATAAGTAAACAATATTTTTATTAAAAAAAAAATCCAAAAACTAAACCCTGTTTATTCTCAACATTATTTAATTACGATAATATTTAAAAATAAATAAATAAATTACATCACATTAATTCTTATCTTCTCTTGAAAGAGAATAGAAATAAAAGTTCCTTTCAATCATCGAACTAGAAAATTGAATCCTAAAATAACACTTGATATTTTTAAAAATAGTAAAGATTTTTATATTATGATTTTGACACCTGACAAATATTGTTTCTTCATCTCTATTGTTATATCAATTCAATATTTTATTTATTTATCGAGGAAAAAATATAAACTTTTATTTCTTATTTTAATTAAAAATGTATGCATATCACTAATTTAAAATTAAAAGGGGGCCGTCAATAAGGGTCCAAAAACATATTTAACATATAGAGGCCGATCATGCGAAGGAGGGGAGAGGGTAATTAAATAAAAATAATTTGTCACATTTTACTATATAGATAATTTATTTATATATTAAAAATATATATAACTAAATGTTTTAAATGTTATTTTCAAACATAGTAATTATTATAGATTGAATTTTTTTAGTTATATAAAATGTCATGTTTTTGTTTTATTTGTTTAGTTAGAAGGTTTTTTATGTTAGTCAGTCAAAATATATATATATATATATATATATATATATATATATATATATATATATATATATATGTATTATAATAGGCAGTATTTATATAAAATTATTGAATTAAATAAAATGTCGATATTTTAATTTATATTTTACAAATAAATATATAACATATAATAATGATGAGCAAGTATATTTAAATCAGTTAGTTTTTTCGATTAAGCAATTATAAATAAGGGACATTCATGTTGTCAAAATTATTTAGGGCATGATCTTGACTTTAAAAATTGCAATTTATATTATAAATTGGATTATATTTATGTTAAAAATTCACTTTTATGATAAAATTTTGAAAATTTTATCATTTTTAATGAGTATAATAATAAAATATAAAATATTTTTAATTGCACCAATTTTCTATTATGGTTCTATAACATTTGTGTCATGATTTAGTGTGACGTTTGCAAAATAAAGATTTTTCATTTCTATATTGTATTTTTTTCATATATTTATACTAATTAAATGTGAGAATTTTGTTGGCATAGTTCTTATCCTGATGATAAATTTAAAAAGTGGTTCGAAATATCAACAATAATTGTAAATAAGAGTGCAACTTCTCCATTTTTTGATATCAAATATAACTTTATTACAAAATTAATTTTAGAAAAAAATTATTTATTTTTGATATATTCAAAAACATTAAATAAAATCATGATAATATAAGCATCTCTACCCATATATCAGAAATATTATATTTATTTTTAATTAGAAAATTTTAAATTTACAAACCATTTTTATCGCTACTTTAAAAAACAAGGAATAAATTCAAATTTTGCCCGATAGGGAATTACGTACTTCAAAATGTTTAAAAGAAAACTGAAAATGCTCATTTCAAACAAATAGTCAACCATTATATGAATAAATGCAATATTAAAAAACAATATTTATTATTTGTTTGGTAAAATATTTTTAGTGTTTCAATTTTTTTTTTAAAGAAATTGTATACGAATTTTAAGATACATTAATATTTTTCATAGAAAATAATAATATTAAAGTTGATGTTGGCATTATAGTGAAGAAGAAATGTAGACATTTAGAGGTGGAAAGATTGAGATTAAAGATGGAAGATTTAGTGAGAAATGACTCTCAATGGACAGTGAAATATTTCTCTAGACGAGAAAGAAGACAGGGCCTTCTTGAAATTGAGAATTGAGGTGTTTTTGTTTGTGCTTCTTTTGATTGATTTTTGCTTTCATTTTATTTTTCTTTGATTCTCTTATTGCGGTTTAGTAAAAAATCTATAGAATTGATTTTGTTTTCGATGATATAATATACTTTTGGCAGAAGATGTATAACTTGTAATTGTTATTTTCTCTCTTAATAACAGTGTGTTTTCTTTAAGGAAGTGTTTTATCTGTCTTAGTTTTTATTTGTTGTTTTATTTATTCTGCATTTTAACTTATTATGAACACTGGTCCCTACTTATACCCTAGTATTAATTTATAACTCCAATCAAAAATATTTTACTTTATCAAATAAAAAATAATATTATTGTCATATTATAAATATTAATTAATAAAAATTAAATTAAACATTCTTTAAGAACTAATTTTTTAGTTCATAGATTTTCAATGACCTTTAGACATACAAATATCACTTAATAAATAAAAATAAAATTAAGTTAGGTATGACTCATATATTTCCAATGACATTTAGATATACAAGATTCTTTAATAAATAAAAATAAAATTAGACATAATTTATATATTTTTAATGATTTTTAAATAAGTATAATAAAATTTATATTTATAATGTGAAAGATTTTCGATACAATTATATCAAAATTTATGAATAAATATTTCGAATCAGACTAAATAAAATATTTCATTTTCATTATGATGATGGTTCACAATATAATTCTAAATATCAATCTAAAAGTTTCAATAAAATATAACCTTAAATATCTATCTAAAAACTTTCAAAAAATTATATCCAAAAACATTCAAACCACATTTAATATAGATTATAAAAACACTCTTTTATTTTATAGTTAACTTTTGGACAATAAAATTTTATATTTATATTTTTGCCACAACTTGCATAATACGTCTTACAATATCACTGCAATCGAGTACGTTGACCTTATAAATATTTATTTTATTTACAAAAAATAATAATAATAATAATTGTTTTAAATGTCTCTATCAAACATAGCAAGTGTTGCAGATATTTAAATTTGCTTAGCTATATGAAATGTCAGGGTCTTGTTTTATCTGTTTAGATCCACATTTTTTTGGTTGATTGATGCTGACGCCTTCCTCATGTTTTTATTTATATCGATGATATTATCTTAGTTTTCTCAAGCTGTTTTAAAGAATCCCAGTCGATGATAGTCGATGTAATAAATAATATATAAGTTATTATCTTAGTGACTTTTCGGTTTTATTCTGATATCATTTGGCAGATTGTTTTTTGTTTTTATATTTGCAGGGTTTATCTAAAAAGAATATTTTGTTTGGTTATCAGCTCGAGTAAATTAAATTTCAAATTCTGCAGTATTGAACACAAAACTATTGGAAGGGTTTTTGAAATGACTTGATCATCATTTCACTTCATATAGACAATTCTTTTATTTTTTCTGTGTTGTTACTCAGAGCACTGAGTTGTCATGTACTGCCTTTGATAGTTCTTATAGACAGTTTTAGTTTTGCCAGGTTATTGGCTGTTTTTTGGAAACGCTGCATTGTTATGTAGTTTTTGTAATTTGCAACTCTGCTGCATTTATTTCTTGTATTTTGCATTACTTCAATATAAATAATAATAATAATATACAAGTTGTAATTGAGAAACTTCCCTGTGTCTTTGAGGATATGAAGGAATGATACTTCCAGCATAAACAATTATAGAATAATTTAAGCAATTATTAAAAAAAGAGATGGTTTCCAAATCTGCATTCAATTTTGGATCAATTCAAAAATTCATTAAATATTTAAAGAAATTTTAGCATGTTTCATACAAAATGTTTGATTTTTATTGTGACTGGAAAATTGGTTTCATACATTAAGATCATAAACAAAATTTTAAAAATTATTAAAAAAATTAATGAATTCTAAAAAATATTGTAACAAATAGAAAGAAGTTCATGTCGTTTATGATAAAGAAAATGACTAAAATAATCAAAATGACTTTTGCAATTTTGAAACCTGTGTTCTGATAAAATGACTTTCACAGTTTTTAAATGTTCATATTGGTAATGTCACTTTTATAACTTTTAAGTTGTACATATTAGCAATGTCACTTTTTCAATTTTTAAGAATAAGTTAAAGTATGTGCCTAATCTTACAACTACTTCAACTACAAATTTTTAAAACAAACTAAGTTACAAATTTAAATCAAAAGATACTAAAAATGAAGCAAACACAATAATTAATACAATATAACAACATATATAATCGGATTGTCGTACATGCTCCACAAAGGAGACAATTTTCACAATTACCTTAACCTCATCATATATAATTATGGAAGTTATGAGAGGTTAACCTTTTATCTCTCTATCCCCAAGAGGTTGATATAACTAGAACTATGCCTAAAGTATATGACAATGCTGCATAATTGTGACTATCATCAATGTGTTAGACATTTTATGAATAAGTGATTTGAAATCTAGGGCATAAGACATAGGACCTCATTTAAAATAACATTATTGATCATAATACATCTACATATTACAACTTTTAAGTTGTGCATTTTGACAATATTATTTTTGCGAAAAATTTAAGTTACATATTTTTATAAAAGAAATGTTAGAAAAGGTGGTTACGTCATGTAACCACCACCTCGTAAGCTATAAATAAGATTTTTTGAGTTATTGTAATGGATTTTTGACATCAAAGATATTTGACAAGGGAGAAAAAAAAGTTTTCTGTGTATAGCTCTATGAAGAATCAATACAAGAAAAATTTACAAGACTTTGTGCTATGGATTTTTTTAATGAATAATATGCATGAATTTATTCATTTATTTTGATTCTTTTCTTTAAAATTTGTTAGAATAATTTTGTTGAATCATCAAGTGGTTTGGTATTTACTATGTAGAAATTTGGTAGAATTTATATGAGGAATTTTGAATCAAATAACTTAAGTGAAAGTAAAGAAATAAAATTATTTTTTTTAATAAAGAATATAAAATTACTTTTTTGTTTTTTTCTTTCTCAAAATATCATTGGTGTATGGGCTTTATTTTTATGATTGGAGTCTATAATTTTTGACTTCTTGAAGAAAATACTTTACAATATTCACAACTCACTCAATACAATCTTTGGTACTTGCAATATTCTTTTATGTTTAAATTGTCAAAACTATCATTTTTCTTCTTTATTATCCCACCCACCTTTTTTGTTCTAAAAAGCTCATGCCTTTTTAGTTTTCTATTTTACCATGTTTTTGTACTTTTGAGTAAAAGGTATGAAACCCCTCGAAACAATATTTTTGTTGTAAATAATTTATATTTTTGTGTTTTCATTGTCTTTCAATAAAAGTAGCTTTGCCTATTAATATAAAAGGGAATTTATCCCCACACTACTGACTAGAAACCCACAATTTATATTCTTACAAATTTTTTAGCTAATATATTTATAATTCAACATATAAGAAAACACAACTAAATTAACGATCAAATTATTTCAAAGAATATATTTATCTTGATATATCTTAACAATAATATTGTATCCAATATTATAAATATGTATTAAAATTTAAGCTAAAATGATCATATTATAAAGACAATTTTTTTAAAACCAAGAACATATTGAAACAATTAAATAAGAAGAAAAGAAGATGGCATCATAACTTCAAAAAAAATACTTTTAATTTTGAGGCATTTGAATCCATATTGGAACACCATTCTTTCATCCTCAAAGTGATATCGGATAGCACACAAGATATAGTTATAAAAGGTTCTTATATATAATCTTTTCAAAAGTTTGTTGTTGATCCTTGTCAATTTGCATGATATGATCAATTAAGTCTAGTTTGAAATATTTTTATTTTGGTAATAAATTTAAGTGATATTATAATAATAATAACTACTACTACTACTACTCACTGAGAAATTTTTCAAAAACAAACACTAGAAAAAAAAAGTTATTTAAAAAACTGAAAAAAAAATTTCAAAAAAAAGCACTAGAAAAAAAGGTTATTTTAAAGGATCTTTAGAGATCCATAGCCAAGTAATTATAATAAAAAGTACAATAACTATGCACTAGTATTGAAAAAGGACTTAAGGATACAACAAATTGTCATTCTATCAGTTTGAGTGTACATTGACATAAATAAAAATAAAAATCCATTTCCTTGATATAGTAAATTCAAGATTATAATTTTAGATTTGTTTATAATATACGTTTTGGTTTAAGTTCTTTTTGCACCTTCTAAATAATGTAAGAGTAAAATAATTGATAAGGAAAGTTTATAAAATGAAAAATTTTAAAAAAAATAAAAATAAAAATGAAGTAAACATCATATAAGTGCATCTATCTATTTTTTAGTTTCCTATCTCAAGCATAAGCATAAGAGAGAAAGTGCAAGTAATTTTAATTAAAATATATAAACTAAAAAATATATTAATTTTTAATTTAATTGAAAAAAGTAAATATAGGATACAAAACTCATGTTTGACTTGGATTTAAGTTTTTTGATATTAATCTTCTCAATTACTATACTGAAATATTCCTTATTCTATAAGGACTAACTTTTGTAGTAATTTTTCATTTCAAGTCTTCAGTTTAGATACAGTTAAGTTAGAGTCTAAATGAAAAATGTTTGCATATGCTAACTATCTTCAAACCTCTTCATGTTCCTCAAAAGAGATATCCGAAATACTTTATTTTATCGATAATGTAACTAAGTTCATGTATATAGATTTAAGGTATAACCATTCCAACTATGATTTTGGTAAAGCATTAATAAGATATTTAAATGAAAGAAATAATTAGAGAATCAAAATGAGATATTGCTTGTGTTTCACCATCTCACATGACATTTACATCCTCTTGGAAACTTTAATAAGCAGTGCAAGATTTGAAAACATGACATGCAATAACACTTTTATGTAAAGCTCTTAAACCCTGATGCTGCTATGTGGAAAATTTATGCCATGTTGCTCTGTGTTCAGTGTCATATCCAAGGCTCACAGTAGGCCAACACACTTATCAGTGTTTTTTCCATTTGTCAGAGAAGTTGTTTAATTGATGGAAGTTGAAAAGTCAAAGGGAAGACAAAACGTTTCGTAAATGGAAATAGAAGTGTTTTAACTTCCATAATAGTTTTTGGGTAATGCCTTGATAAAGAGATGAGTCCAATTCAAAATGGGGTCTATTATGTCTAGAAGAGGAGAACACTTCAATAATTTCAATAGCTAGAGATTAGCAAAGAAGTATTAGAGAATCCATTAGAAATTTGTAAACATAGACTTATGTAGCATACAGGTTTGAGTAGAGAATTATAGGATTAAGTCGTGTACATGAATGGATTGAGACTATAACACTACATGTTTGTAGTATGATTGTGACTCTATTTATTTTGCATTATATGTATTGAATAAATAAAGAGGATGTTTATTTGTTTCTTCTTATGCATCGACTATGTTTTTATCCATTTATGAGTGTTGAAACCTATGTTTCATGGTCCAAGACAATTTTTCATTTGACACCCTAATCATGACTACATCAATTGATATCAGAGTAAGATTTTTCCTTGTTGGGTTGAGTATGTGAGACTCTTGGAGAGTAAGTTGCAGGTTGTTAAAGGGAAGCATGTATTCCATAGGAACATAAATGGCACATAGAGGAACTCCCAATGAAAGAGTGGGACAAACTCTAAGAATTGCAGACTTGGTAAAAATGATAAGAGGAATCTAAGCACATTTGAAGGCTATGAAAATTTACATTGTAGATGATTTATTATGGAATTAAATGGCTTAAAGCAGAAGAAGTTCCTTAGGTTTAGGAAGAGGAATTGATAGATGAATCAGAAGATATATTTCTAAAATCCATAGTAAAAATAGGAAATATGCCATGGGTGGACACCCCTATCTACTCTTGTAGGTTGCATTCAAAAGAACTCATTAATTGAATCTCTGAGTTGGAGAAGTATTTTAACTATGAATGGATGGAAGATCCCAAGAAAGTGAAGTTTGATTGTACCAATTTCAAGGGATGTGCATCTTTGTGGTGAGATCATATGTAGATAGAAAAACTTAGAAGGGGATAAGACAAAATAAAAACTTGGGATATAATGATTGCAAAAGAAAATACTAAGTTTATACCTTTTGATTATCAATTGAGTTTGTTCAAGAAACTGTAAAACTTAAGATAGAAGGAGATGACATTGAAATATTAAAAAGAGTATTTTTACAATCTCACCATTAGATTTGGTCATATTGAAGATGACGTAGAAACTATTCTAGGTTATATAAATTATATCTATATTTCTATATAAGATTAGTGTGGAATGATAAGATTGTATTTTGTAGAGGTGTTACATCACAATTCCTCACTAATCAAATTTACTTGATTATCCGTGGATATTTATAATTGATGATTTGATTTGGTTATTATTAAATAAGCTATGAGTTATGCATTGTTATGGGACAGTTGAATATTACTTTGATTACATGATTGTAATTCTATGAGTTAGCTATAATATATATTCTTACATTATAATCATATTGATTTGTTATTTTAGCAATATTTTATGATGTATTTATGTCATGATGTATAGACTAACTACATGCTATGCATGAGTTGCACACAGGAGAGATTAATCATTTAGAGCATGACAGAGGAAGATCATCATCGGAGAGGGTGACGTAGATGGAGATGTTGGGGGATGATAAAGGAACGGCTACAACCCTGCATACACCACATTAGTAAGTACATATTATATGCATAGTTGAATGGTTATCGTTAGTATGTTTTGAAGATTATATGCAGTTAGATAATTGATTATGCATACTAATGGTGTGTTAGCTTAGTTCAACAATTATGTGAAATTAATCTTGTGTAATTGTGTTTATGTCACATTAATGTACTCATGATTATTAACATGTTTGGAAATATAAATTTGTGTTAATAAAGTAAATTCAAATTTAATGATTAATGAATTAATCATTAATATAAAGTCATGATGATATTCAAGATACTAAGTATAATTAGTAAATATATTAATTTTTTTAATTAGAAATAAAATGAATAAAAATAAAAATAAACAATAATTAATGTTTGGGTAAATAAAGGGAAAAAAAATAAAACAAATGGGAAAAAAATGAGTTAGAAGAAAAGTATATAATTAGGAAAAAGGAAATAAAAACATAAACATAAAAAGAGGAAAATCTTGGAATAAAAATAAATAAATAAAAATGGCAGCTTTAAAAAAAACCCAATATTCATACAAAGAATAAAAGAATGGAGAGAGGTGCAGTATAGGGGCAAGAAAAGAAGAAGAGATAGCAAGGCGAATTGGAGAAAGTGGAAAAGGGAAGGCGGTGCTGAAGAGAAGGGAGAGCAGGACATTTTGATAGGTAGGCAATGTAAATAAAATTTTGTGTATTCATGTTTTATGAAATAGTAGTTATGGCAACATGTTTATTCTAATACTCATGTATGGTCAATAAAGTTTACATAAAGTTATATATAGTGCATCTGGTATTATATAGCAATTGACATATGTGATTTAAAACTTCATAAGCTCAATGATTTGTATTCAATGCATGGTGACTTACATAAGGATATATAGTGAACTATTAATGGACAATGACTCCTATTTAAGATGTCAACTATATATATATATTTATTAAAACAATGGATATTCTTTGAGTATATTATCCAGTATCAATATGGTAGGAATCAACTGTATATGTATATATAAAAATAATAATAGAATACAATTGCACAGTGACATATAAGTATTAAGCATATAGTGAATAGTAGATGGCATTCATAACAATAGACTATAGGTATTTAACTAAGCAATCATATATGCATTCAATATCGAACTATCTGATCAAATAAAAGTAGCAAGGGTGCAATATTCATGTCAACATAAAGGCAACATACAATATTAATTATAAATATAATGTGGCGTATACTAAAGGTAGAGCTATAATATTGATCAAATATTGATTAGAATACCAATAGCGATTAAAATTCATTGGTTAGTATTCATCATATAGTATTGATTATTGGTTAGTATTCATCAAATAACGATCTACATTTAAGCATTTTATGAAATTTAATATAGGTTAGTATTTTTCAAATAATGATCATATAATATTGGTTAGTTTTCACAACCCCTCTTATGTCAGGATACTTGTCAGATTTGGTGAAATACATACAGCAAAAAAAATCTTCAAATTAGATAGACCTGTTATTTGTGCAGCATAGGTGGACGATGCTTTTGAGGTTTAAAAAAACATTGGTTTGAAAAATTGCTGAAATTGATGATGACCTTTATTAATTAAGTGACCTGTTATTTGTGCTGATGTTTCTAATTTGAGTGGGCTGGTGACAAAAAATTTAGGCAGATAAGTTATCTCACATCTTTATACATCCTTTCCCATCTCCTACAAGTAGTCACTATAAATGAAGTAGTGAATAATTTTGTGGCTACTTTTCTCTATCCACCAATGGTAGCTACAAGTTTCAGTCATGAGTGCAGTAGCGCCAATCTAACATTTAAAAAAAGAAAAGAGAACTAAGGATATCTATTACTGATGTAGTATTATCTAAAAATAGTAGCCTAAGGTTTTGAAAAGATTGGCATTAGAACTCAAAGTATAAGGGTTTTATGTAAAATGAGCTGACGGAAACGATCTTGTAGAAGACAGTTACAAGAAATTGAGTGTTTGAATGTTGTAATTAAATGACGATTTGATAGGGATACAAATAATTTATTGACTATGATAATTTGTTTATTAATATTTTATATATATTATGTCTCATAATTGATTGTCAATATATTTTGTCAAATAATTATTGAAAATTTTATGAAATCTTTGTTTGGAATTATAAATCACTGTAGACATTTACCTGCAGTATTTATTTATTGGTTGAGAAAATGTGTACAATACGTATTATGAGTATATTAATATGTACAAGTGTATATATATAATGTATTGGTATATTGTGGTGTGCACTTATAGTTCTATTGATTGATATAAACTAAGTCTTAGATTCTTGAAGAATAGAACACCAGCTATATATATATATATAAACACACAGCCTCTTAAAACATAACAAGACATTTAAATGAAAGATTATGTTCATAAAAAATATAATTAGACTTATGAGAGATTTAACTCTTGAAATTTTTATGTCGGTTGTTTGTAAGTGAGTCATTGTGCTCATGAATAGTGGACTATGATATTATGGGTTATCATAGAGTTCATATATTTGAAACTACTTATAATAATTAAAAAATTGCAGTCTAAATATATATTCTACCCATAAACTAAGTCTTAGATTCTTGAAGAATAGAACACCAACTATATATATATATATATATATACACACACACACACACACACACACACACACACACACAGCCTCTTAAAACATAACAAGACATTTAAATGAAAGATCATGTTCATAAAAAATATAATTAGACTTATGAGAGATTTAACTCTTGAAATTTTTATGTCGGTTGTTTGTAAGTGAGTCATTGTGCATGAATAGTGGACTATGATATTATGGGTTATCATAGAGTTCATATATTTGAAACTACTTATAATAATTAAAAAATTGCAGTCTAAATATATATTCTACCCAGGTGGTACAAATTGTAATTGTTATGCTTGCTAATTATGGGATAAATGATATTGTGGAGATTCATTCATACGTTTGACAGATTAAATGTATGCATTTTAGTTATTTCTATATTCAGTATGCTTTATACCTACTAATAGGTAGTCTGTGTGAACTTATTAGTTATATTTATGTTAATCAAATCTCACATTGTTGATTTTGAGTAAGTAGTGAGACATACTTCACTAGCTTACTAGCATCACAATGCTAGATGAAGGTAATCTGATCAAATGGTGTGTAATTTTGACTGATCGTAGAGATCAATAACTATTGAAAACTTTGTCCAAAGTAATGTTAGTTATACATTATCATTTCATATGTATGATTTACATATTTGTGCAATATCATTTTAGAATAGATTTTTTTATGGTACACTGCATGTTCTTTAAAATCATATAGAACATAGGTACTAGCTTGTCTCTCTAGATTCCCGCACTGTCACTATCTACTCATTCATGAAGGGAGGGACATTCTATGATGAGAGATTGTGAGGGAGATCGATGGTCCATGGTTGGTTTATAAAAACGCTTGGATGATGCTCTCCCTTCCCATAATAGTACTTCTTTGGAGACGACACTTATGATTGACATAGATACTAGAGTCCGAAGAACTCATGCTCTGTAAAAAAAATTATCTTGCAAACTATATTGTATTTATTATTATTAGAACATTATCCCTAATGACATCAGTGATTGCATATTTGTACCATCCATAGCTAGACATCAATAATTATCTTCTTATTATATATTGACAACAGTGATTGCATATTTGTACCAGCCATAACTAGACATCAGTAGTTACTTTATGATGTGTTTCATATAATGATAGTGATCAGTGATGGATAGATGTCAAATGATTATTTTAGAGTTATCATACTTAAAGTGTATTATCTGGATCACTAATTATATTCTCATTATGTAATCTAATAAAGGAATGCGTTGATTTTTTTAATTAAAAAATCACGTTATTTTAGGTATATTTTAATGGAGATGTTACATGTGGTATCAAACCCAAGATCAAACTCTAAGACTTAACGAGTCCACTAAAATTTTTGTATCTTTCTATTTATTATAAATAATAATGATGAAATTTAGAGTATCCAGATAAAGTCCTTCAAATGTCAATGACAAAACCCTTCCATTTGATCTTAATTGACTTGCCATATAACAAGCAACAAAGTTAGATCAGATCCTCGCATCTATGAATAAGAACATGGATTGAATTATAGCTTTAGAGTAGGAATTTCATGGCCATAAAGAGTAAGAACGTCAAGATAAACTTAAAGAGCATCCTAATGAGTAGGAGAATCCTCAAGATGTGAGAGCTTAGGTAGCTGTAGAGTTGGTTAGAGATATGAAAAAAGTGAATCCACCTAAGTTCGATGGAACTATTATGGGTGATAGATCTGAAGAATAGTTGACTAAGATGGAGAAATATTTTGAGATTTGAAACTACTCTAAAGTCACTAAATCAGTTTAGGGAGTTTATCAATTAGCTAGTGAAGCAGCTACATGGTGGGCCAACAAAAAGCTGAAAATGAATCTTAACTTGACCACCACTACATGGGAATAATTTGTGAAATTGTGCAATTTATGGTGGCTTTCATAATTATATTTTGACTTGAAGATTATAGATTTATAAAATCTGAAGTAGGGAGACTTATTGATGAATGAGTTCTAGGACCAGTTCACCAAATTTAGATGATGTGTGTTCCTATCCATTCAACATAGAGTATTTGTAGATACCATTTCTTCCAGGATATGAACTACCCAAATTTGATAAGTACAAAAGGAAAGGTGATCATAAGGCCCATTTAACTGAATTTTTTTATCACATGTTAACCAATGGCATATAGTGATATATACCTCTAGCTATTGTTTCCAAGGAGCTTGGTTGGACAAGTCTTGAAGTGGTTTTTAAAGTTGTCTAAGAATTTAGTAATAGACTTTGATGATCTTTTTGATAAATTTGTGAAGCACCTTTCATATAATCTTGAGCATGAGATTTCATTAGTAGACCTGACACAAGCAAAGCAAAAAAGTTAGGGAGAGTTTTTCAAGTTATTTATAGTGATGGAGAGCTCTTGAAAATCATTTCACCCACAGTTTACCAGATAAATAATTAGATATTATGTTTACTAAAAATTTACATAGTGAGATAGCCTATCATCTGAAACTACAATGTGCACATACATTCAAAGAGATCATTGATAAAGGTTTGTTGATCGAGAAGGCACTCATCAATAAAAGAGTCATCAAACTTAATTCTACCAATCAGAGAAATAGCCAACAAAAACATCCTAATCAAGCGCAAGCATCACAACTAGCACAAGCCAATAATCATGAAAGACCAAAGCAATTCAATCAAAATAGGAATGTTGTGAGAAATGGAGTAACCGAATCTCATCATGTCCAAACTGTGTAGACATCATCTACATCACCTTTTCATCTTACTCTTACCCAGCAACCTCTCCAACTAATGCCTCAAGTGCATTAACCAAGACTTGCACAATAAATACAACAGTCTTTACCATTACAAACCCCTCTTAGGAGAACCGTGCCTGCACATAGTGTCTTTAGTGACCTAGAAGAACCTATTGAATCTATATTTTATAAGCTTACCACCATTAATCTGATTAGTTGGCCTATACCAAAACATTATCTGCAAGGTATTCCTTACCCTGATTGGTACTGTGAAAATAAATTTTATGACTATCATCGAGTCAATGGGCATAATCTATGAAGATGTGTCAAAATCAAGCATTTAATTGAAAATATGTTAGAGAATGGGGAGATAAAAATGGATAATGGTTCTTCCACTTATAATCAAACTTTTGAGATCTATCAAAACCCCTTTTCTTGATATAATAATCAATAATAGTAGAACAATCAGTAATAACAACGTCAGTGCAGTAGCAAAATCAACAGTATCAAAATCAAAGGTCAAACCAGCAGAACTAACAAAATTAGTAGTAGAATTCATAATGACAAAATAATGAATAAAACCAGGGTCAGAATGGTAATAACCAACAAACCTACCATGTAGTTACACATAACAATAACAGGGTTGTAAGTCATATTGTAGGTGGTAGCATTAATACCATCTCCATTAATCCTAGACCAAGCACTAATTAGCTTAGACCATTGATAAACAACAATATTTAGCCAAATCACATGGATAATATTTATTTGACGTGGGAGTGCATACAAAAAAACTATAAAACTAGGACTTCCCCTTTTGGATCTTACAGTGACAACTCATTCTTGCCACGTGACCACATGTAAGTGTATCAAAAATTAGAGACTTGTCCTGTCTGGTCTCACACCATTTCCAACATCAATTAGTAATAATGGTCTAGTATTTAATCCTGATTGTGCAATCACAACTTGAAGGTCAAAGATTACTATCCTAGGCCCATAACCATATG
Organism: Torreya grandis; assembly: GCA_037957365.1. NCBI lineage: Eukaryota > Viridiplantae > Streptophyta > Pinopsida > Cupressales > Taxaceae > Torreya > Torreya grandis. Next base: position 5,879,165 of record JARHVA010000226.1, on the reverse strand, counting down.
CTACTTTGCTTATCATCCAACCAACCGTTCAACCTCAGAATAAACCATTCACTCCTGACTAAGATAAGAAGTTTGATATTATGGAACAATTATAGAAGACACCAACACAATTTTCTATTTTAAATTTTGTGTGGATGTCAATAATCCACAAGAACATCTTGAATGAGTTTTTGACCCAATGTACTATTGCTAGTGACATATATCATGATAAATTTCAAGCTTTGGTTAGACACCTAGCTCCAGCCCAACAAGTCACATTCAACCAAAGTGATATATCTTCGCTTGGCCCGCTCCATAATAACCCATTTTACATAGAAGTTTGTATTAGATGACATAAAGTGAAGTGTGTCCTTATAGACAATGGATCTAGCCTCAATATAGTATCCCTCAAGCTCATCAATCTTCTTGGGTACACGATGACAGATCTCTAGCCAAAAATAATAACTATTAAAGCATATGATAATCAAGAAAGAGAATCACAGAGCAACATTAGTTTATCAGTTATCATTGGGCCTTTGACTCATGATACACTTTGCCATGTGTTGGACTTTGAGTTATCATACAACATGCTTCTAGGTAGGCCTTGATTAAATGAGATTCATGCAGTCTCATCAACATTGCACCAATGTATCAAGTTTTCCCACTCAAGGATGGAAGTGAATATTCCAAGAGATTTACACCCATATGAACACTGCAAGCATCTTGAGGCTGAATTTCAAAGCTATAATTATTAGTACGATATGAATCCCAGTTTCAAGCAAGATAAAGGAAAAACTATACTTATTGATTATTTATCAGATAATTACATAGATCCTAATACCTTAGATTCCCTTTTCCACATACCACCTCCTGAAGCTTCTAATCATTTTACCATTTTAGATAATGGACTTGGAGAATATGTGACCCATGACACATTTCATATCGCCAATCTTCCTCAAAATTTGAAAACCTTTGGGTGGCCTAAAGTCATTCCACATATGCATTGGCAAAAAAAAATAAAGATAAGGGACCTGTCACCTTTGTAACAACATCTAGCCTAGGACCTGACCCTCTTGAAGGGAATGAATCATGGTTATACAATGACAACCAAGCTGATTGATATAAAAATGTAAAGTATCATATTCCCAATAAGATCATGGAGTGTCACAATTATGAAGGAAGAAGCCTTAGACTGAATCAACAAGGAAGCCAATTTCCATGATTAAGTATGAAAGACCTTATGGACTTGGATTTAAACCACCTGGGGGTGACCCCACATATTTTATTCAAACTTCATCACCAGCGACTAGTGATGATGATGTCGACAATGAAGCAAATTTTGATCATAGCCTTACCTTTGATAACCTAGCTGAAACCAACCTATTTGATAACAATGCCATTTGTACCCTTATCCAATCTATTCATCATAATCCATTGCCATTATATTATTCCCAACTGATAGATTGGGACCAAAAAGAATTCAGTCTACTGATTGATGAGTTCCAGAATGATGAGGCATTCTATGATTTCTTATGTCTTAGAGATAATGTTTTGTTGGGAGATCATAAATCAGGATTCTCAATCACATTGGATCTTGTAGCCTATTTTGGAGAGCGAGTGAATGCCTTTAGACGAAAATAAATAATTAAAACATTGAAGTCCCAAAGTGAAAACCTCTTTGAGGCACTTTTTGATCAAGGAAAAAGTAAAGATAAAGGCCAGTCTAGCGGTGAAAACCTGTTTCAGGCACTATTAGATAGAGGTGTTCATTCTTCTTCAAATTTAGACTAGGAGACCACCAATGATGAGCTTGCCTGTGGATCTGAGTTTAGTTTTGAGAAACTATAAATATTTGATCAAATTCTCTAAGAATTTTTAACTATTTTTATTACATGGCCAAATATCCCATTAAGAGACTCAGATTCATCATGCTTAGGAGAAGTTGAAGAGCAAGTCCGAATAGAAGACCCTGACATAGTCCAACAATTCAAATCGCTGCCTACTATCCTAAAAGATAGTTTGACCCTTCTAGTCGAACATACAACAAAGGTAAATATCAAGACTCCATCAAACTTGAAATGGATAATTATGGGTGCATCCCTCATTGAGGAAGAACGTAACATTTTTATAGCTCTGTTAAGAGAGTTTGTAGATATATTTTCATGGACCTATTTTGGCATGCCAGGATTAGACCCCACCTTGGTTTTACACCACCTTGTGGTTAATCCTGATGCCAAACCGATAAAATAAAATCTCTATAAGATGCATCCTCATATTACTATATTAGTAAAAAAAGATTTGGAAAACTCTTAGAAGCAAGATGTATTTGATCCATTGACTACTCTGAGTGGATCTCTAATGTTGTGCTTATTAGTAAAAAGCCTGAAGGAATCAGAATTTATACTAATTTTTAAGACATCAACAAAGCTTGTCTTAAATATGATTTTCCCTTACCTAATATCGACATGATTTTTGACTTCATGGTAGGTTATAAAATGCTTTCACTCATGGATGGATTTTTAGGATACAATCAAATCAGATAGCACTAGAAGATTAGCATAAAATAGCGTTCACCATTCCATAGGGAACATTTTGTTATCACATGATGCCATTTGGCCCTAAGAATGCGGGAGCTACATATCAAAGAGCCATGGCTATCATATTTCATGATATGATGCATGATATTGTTGAAGACTATGTTAATGACATATTAGGAAAATCCAAGACCAGAGCTAACCATCCAGTAGTGCTACATAAGATATTTGAAAGAATATGAGAGTATAAAGTCAGACTAAATCCAAAGAAATATGTGTTTGGTGTAACTTCAGGTAAATTACTGAGCTTCATCGTGTCTCATAGAGGTATTGAAGTCAATCCAGCTAAAGCCCACGTTATAACTAAGATGCCACCACCAATTAATTTGAAGTAACTTCATAGTTTACAAGGTAAGATCCAGTCCATCTGACGCTTCATCTCTCAATTAGCAGACAAGTGCCATCTATTTACACATCTTTTGAATAAAGGAGTTGCATTTCACTAGGATGATCACTACCAAACAACTTTTCAACAACTCAAGGATTATCTTGTTAATCTGCCTATTTTATTACCTCCTATGTCAGGAAAGCCATTCTTGTTATACCTATCAATGACCGATTATGCTCTGAGTGCACTCTTGGCTCAACATGATGACAATGGAAAGGAGCATGTTATTTACTATCTAAGTTGTATCTTGGTTACATATGAACATAACTATACACCTGTTGAAAAAGTCTGTCTAGCCATGGTTTTTGTAGCTCAAAAATTATGTCATTTAATGTTGAATAATAAAACCATGGTCATTTCAAAAGTAGATCCACTCAAATATCTACTATCTCAAACAACTTTGCAAGGTAGAATGGCTAAATGGATCATGATTCTTAGTGAGTTTGACATAGAGTATCTCAATTAGAAAGCAATCAAAGAACAAGTTCTTGCAGATAAACTTGTTGAAGCACCTCTCATGGACACAAAACCACTCAATTTTCCATTTCCTAATGAATTTATCATGACCTTTATTGATACACCCCTTAAGGATCAGCCTTGAAATCTATATTTTGATAGGTCATTCATTGTGTATGGATCAGGGTTAGGCCTATTGTTTATTACACCACAAGGGGATCTAATTCCTAAATCATTCAAAATCAGCTTTCTTTGTACAAATAACATGGCTGAGTATGAAGCACTTATTGTAGGACTTTGATAAGTAGTGCATTGGAATATATATCATCTTCAAGTTTATGGTGATTCTTAGTTAATCATCAATCAGGTCACAGATCATTTTTAGACCAAAGATGAAAAGCTGGTTCCATATAAAGCCATGGTCGACACTCTTAAAAATCAAATTGTCAACATTTAGTTTGAGCATATACCGAGGGCTAGTAACAGAACTACAAATGCCATGGCTACTATTAGTTCTCTGATTTGACAAATAGATAAAGCTAGAGAGTATCAATTCTTTGTTGAGAATTTGTCAGGACCAGCTCATGAACCTTCAACCATTGCCATGATTTATGATATTGTTGAGTTTAATTCTATCTGGTACTCAAACCTTTAAAACTACCTTCATGACTAAGTAATGCCACCTGACCTATCTAAAAAATAAACCAAATCCTTTATTCATCATTCCACTTGTTATACTTTACTTAGATCCACCCTTTATCACCATAGTTTTGATGGAACTCTACTTCGTTGTTTAACTTTGGTAGAGTCTACATTAGCATTAAGAGAAGTTCATGAAGAAGTATGTGGAGCCTATTCTATTAGGGGATTCCTATCCAAAAATATATTGCATACTATTTATTATTATCTCATAATAGACGTAGATGCCACTGCATATGTATAGAAATGTGACAAATGTCAACGGCATGCTAATTTGATTCATGCCCTAGTAAAAACTCTAAAACCGATGTTGACACCATGGCCATTTTCTACATGGGGACTTGACCTCATTGGAAAGATCAACCCCTCTTCATCTAATGGCCATAAACATATCCTTACTACCATTGAATATTTCACTAAGTATGTTGAAGCTATACCCCTCACTTACGAGACTAGAAAACAAGTTTCCAAATTCATCTTCAATCACCTCATCTGCCGCTACGGTATCCCCTCTGACATTATATGAAATAATGGAGGATCATTCAAGAATAAAGATGTAGACCAATTATGTACTAAATACAACATCGCCCAACTTTTTTATACAGCATATTACCCTCAAGGTAATGACTAAGATGAGGTATCCAACAAAACCATTGTCAACATTCTCAAAAAGATTTTCAATGATGCCAGTCATGATTGGCACCTCTAGATATTCCCTACACTTTGGGCATATTGTACCAATCATCACACCCCTACAAGAGCCACCCCATATTCACTTGTTTATGGTACTAAAGCCATCCTTCCTATTGAGATCGAATTACCTTCACTACACATCACATTTAAGTATGTTCTGGATAATCAAGACTATCGAGTAGCTCACCTACAAGAGTTAGATCTACTCGATGAGAAATGCATATCCATACTCAACAATCTTCAAGCATATCAGAATCAAATAAAAGGCCATTATAATCGATGTGTGAAGTATAGAACATTTAAACTTAGTGATCTTGTTCTCAAAGAAAACCAAAAGAATACCATGGCTGAGAAGAAACATAAAGGGAAATTCAAACCAAACTGGATAGGGCCTTTCATCATCACTATAGATTATGGATCATGAGCATACAGGATTGCCACACTAGATGATGATGAACTTCTAGAGCCAATGAATATTATTCATCTCAAACGGTACTATGATTGATGCTAAGGTGTATTGTCTGTAAGGACCATTTAAATTATGCCTTTTGTCATTATTCTTCTTTTTACACATATCATTCTTTTTCATCCTCTTCTCCATATCCACTTTCCATTTCTGACCTATCGACCCAGTGTGTTCTAAATCCAATCCCATTTGACCTGGGTTTTTATCATTCGTTACGTAGTTTCAACATCAAGGTATCTGATCAGTTCATCAATTGGTTCAAGAACTTTAGATAGAGAACATATTTTGGGCTAATATGATAGAAGTTTTAGCAGTTTCATCTTTCATTTGTTAATCCTTTCTTACCACCAGTCATGTTGCTAATTATAACCACCTTTAGGCAAATTACTACTGTTGATCTATGTCATTGTGTCCTGATTATAACCACCAATGGGAAAACTAGGGGCAATACTAAGTCTTGATGTACCAACTTAGCACTTCCTATGTCATATTGTGTCTTTTTACCAACTGTGCCTATTTTGTTTGAATTGCTTGCTACACTAGTCAAAAAAAAAATTATAAAGGTGGAACTACAGTGACTTGAGGTCCTACTCTGGGACTATATAGACTACTCTTAATAATTATTGAGGTCAGCTCAGTCACCTTTTTGCCAATATTCTCACTATTTTGCGAGCAACCTAAGCCATGCTCTCATCACTTTGTGAGCAACCTAAGTATGAACACTCTCATTGTTTTGCGATATTGAACCATTTAGTGTCTCATCATTTTGATTGAGTTGTGACACTCCAAAACACTTCCAAAAACATTTAAAAAAATCATTAGAAAAGAACAAAAACATTAACACTTCTTTTCCTTAAGGATTATGGGAACCCTTACTAAGTTACAAGTAAATCACTTGTCATTTAGTTTTCTCATATTTTTTGGCCTTTTTCTCTCACGTACTCACCTTTTTTCAAGACCATTCCTATTCTTCTATCACATTCATTTTGTTTATTTTCATCAGTTATCACATTCTTCGTCTTCCTTGGGAGAACTACATTTGGCTTGAAGTTTTTTATTAGATATTACATCTACAGAACTGTGTAGGTAGTGTCCACTTGCATAGTGCATATGGAGATAGCTTGACCACCCCCTTCCTTTTCTTCTATTCCCCCATTTAGTTTGTTTGTTAAGTTGTCACCTATTTTCAAGGGGCAATAGCTTACCATCACTTAATTTCTCCATTGTCAATTTTTTTTAATTCTTAATGACAACTTGATCTCGAGTTGGGATGCCAACTCGAGTTAGAGTGTCAAACCTGAGTTGAGAAGCAGAGACCCAAGTTGGGGTGATTGTAGCCAAATTGGAGTACCGAGTTGAGTTGGGAACCAATTCACCCAGGGTGCCAACTTAACTTGGATGGGATGAATGAGACCGAGCGGGATACAATGCAACATGATCCAAGTTCTATATTTTAACCCGAATGGGTTGAATTAATCATGACAGTCTGGGATCAATTTAACACGAAAACCAAGCTACTGTGGAGATGGTAGAAACCACCAAGGCCCAATATAGTCCACCATTAAGTGCCAACCAATCGAATATTCTTTCCCATGATGCCATTACCAAATGCCAAGTTTGACATGAAGGTTCTGTGCCAAGTTTGGGACATTCACCAAAGTCCAACTTGGTATGTGGATGAGCCATCACGACAGAGTTACCAAATGACCAACTGTCAAAGTTTCCAACATGCCATGTTCAATGCCAAAAAGCCACCACAAAGACCAGAAATATTTTAATGCCAATCGCTTAACATTATCTATCACAAAACTCATGGTATTTCAATACCTAAATTTACACCCACTTCCCAATGTGGGATAAAAAAATATGCATTGACCTCAAAAATGTTGGCATGGGATTTGAACTGTGTTATCCTAGGTAAAAGGATAGATATCCAATAAATGGATCCATGGTTTCAAATGCTATATAAACCCATGAAATTGTATTTAAAAACAAGCCTTGATAGACTGAGAATTGGCCAAGATAGAGACCAATTTGCACATATAACCCTTTTTTAAGCACTTAGAGGCATTTTTAACTCTCAATGTAAACTAGGGAATTGTCATCGACTCCAATATGATTTTAATGGTATGTTGAAAAACCTATTTTGGATTTGTTAATGCCATTTTATAAGTCTGTTTTTGAGACTTTTGGCAGAAAATCCACATGATTGTGAGATTTCGTTGGCGATAGTAAGGTGGACGGTCTGTCCATGGGTTTTGGGACTTTTTGAAGGTCTATTACCAATTTGTATGCAGTCTTAGAGTATCTATTTGATAATTTTGAGGGTTTTCCATTTCAAGGAAATGGACCAGTTCGTATTATAAGTGAATGGGGAGATGTAGGCATTGTTGAACTCTGTTATGAAGTGCTTGTCATGAGTTGATTCTATTTGTGCATTATTTTTCTACATTTTGATTAATTTTGTTTTATTAATCATTATTGAATGCATAATTATTTAATTATGACATATTATCAAAAAAATGAGCACTTTGGGGTTTTAGATAAATATGTATTAAAAGGTCAAATTCTATTTCATTTCTTTGAGTGTTTCAAGAAATTGTGTAATTTGACTAAAGGATCTAAGGTAAACAATTTTTTCACTGAAATAAGTGCTAGTTTACAAATCACTTAAGGCTATTGAAGTGTTTGAATCCTATTTTTTCTCTGATAAACTTCTGTGTGTCAAAACAACAAATAAACAAAAAAAAGACACATAAACACACCACTCTATTTTTTTTGATTCAATATTTGAATAAGTGGTAAATGTGGGATCTTACTCACATATATGGAATAGTGGTAAAACCACTCTTTCGACCATGAAGTATAATGGTCATGGTTTTCCCTTTCAATACACCAAGTATTTTAGCTAATTGACATGCCATTTTTTCCATTTCCAACTCTTTGTTGGCTTAAACTACTTTCTTTTCTTCTTACTTATATTATTCCTTTTTTCCTTTGTGGGATTGGACCTACATAGCCTGACCACCTCCACAAAATTATTATGTTATTCTCTTTCCATATACATGTGGTATGAAACCCACATTCATCCGACGACCACCACCAAATGCCTTCACCATCATCATTGCTCCAGCCTTCATTGGATGTGAAGCAATCACATCCATCTAGGTTCAAATATTATCTCATATCTAATATTACCTTAGTAGACTTAACATAATTTTGGAATCCAAATGACCATCCATAGCATCGAATACTACCAATAGGATAGTCTTCACCTCCTCATCTCTTCTTGTCCTCATTTTTATGTCAATCAAATCCTCCACCTATACTATAAAATTATCTTCTTCTCCACATGATTGGACTGATAACAAACTCAGTTGTTCCATCTCATCCTTGCATTCTTTCATTTTCATCCTCTTTATATCAGTTATCACACACTCTTAGTAAGTCCTTGCTTTGTGTTCTTCAGTGCTGCTATGCTTTGCTACTCAAATTTAGGAATGTCAAATTTTTGAAGGAAAGCATTTTTAAGTTGATCATATTCAACCACCACTTGTTTAGGGTTTAAATTTCAATACCATTTATACGCATGCTCCAAAAGCGTAGTTGAAAACTATGTGGCCTTACGCTCAAAGGAGGTAATGCATCATACCCTCCAATTCAGTTCACATTTATGTACATGCTCAGTTGCATTCTTCATACCTCAATATTATGTTAAGTGTAGTGTCATTTCATAATACATTGTAGTTGGTTGAGATGCTTGAACGGGTGATTGTTGGGAACCTCCAGTCCCCATCCCTTGAGGAGGAAGTCTGCTAACTCCTGTACCACCTCCTTGTCCACCTCCAATGCCTCCAGTAGTAGTGCTTATGAGATGAGGCATGGTAGCTGGTTGATTACTCATATTAGAGCCTATATTCTATCATTATAGGCCTAGTCCACCATGCCTCCTAAGTTGTGTCATGGAATTCCCTTGAAGAGGGAAAGAAAGTATTAAGTCTAACTAAGCATCAAAAGGCTCAACTTCAGTATCCCTCACTACTTCAGTCTTTGATTCCAAATTTTTTGTATCCTAATTACGTATGTGTACTTCATCTGAATAAAAAGCATGAGCGCACACTATGGTGGGGGGAGATTGGTTATTTTAGACTTGGTTCCTTAGTTCCTGCCATCCAGCTTGTTTCTCTTTCATAGGATAGAAGTGGCATAGATCATGGCTTAAAAGCTATGGGGTCCTCATGTGTTTTCAATTCCCTACATCTCCTAATAACACTCCTTGATTTCTCCTAGTCCCTTCTCGCACTATTAACTCCTATAATCCTGTATTGAGCTTCATCATACTTTCATTTCTATAAATCACACTGGTTGCCTACCATTATGAACCCACAATCTTCTACCAACTCCTATTCTCCCCTTCTAAATGTGTGGTTCATGCACAAGAGGATTTATCTCTCCATTGGTATACTTTCAAGTCCAAGATCAACAATTAGCTTCTTGATTTCAAAAGAAAAATGCCTAATATAATGACCACATAGTTCTCAAAGGAACTAAAACTTGGCTTCTTTAGGACATGAATAGGTAGTTACAGTGTACTCCAAAATATATCTATTCAGAACTCCCTTCTAACAAAATTTAACTACTTGTGTCCATGGATCTCCAAGTTTTGTTAAAGCTCTTTATCATTCTAGCATCCAAGACAGTCTCCTTCCAAGATTCCTTGATCGTCCTTGAGCATATGCTGACAACCAAGTATGTAAATAAATCGGGACCTCTGAAAAGGTCTCACATAATGCACTGTAGAGGTTCTGCTCTACCCATTGTTGTGCAGAGATTCCTGGCTCAAGATATGGAATTACAAAGTTATCTTCAACACTGGTAATCCATTCTTCTATATTATCAAGAGTAATACACTCGAACATTTTCCATGACTGTGCTTCGGGGTCCTGGCAATGGAACCAAAATGTTCGGATTTCTTTGATAATTCCATCTTTGGTGCTGAAGTCTAGCCCAACGAGCTAATTTTTCCATCTAGATTGTCCATTATGAATATTTTCCCCTAATTTCACATCATACTTAACCAATCGAGTATTTTCTTTAGTATAATCTATAATTAAGAGTAATTGGTCCCCGTGCAAGGAATTCCTTCAATATAATGTCAATTAGGGCTTTGATAGCACACCATATTAAACTAATTGAATATTTACTTCAATCTAATACACAATCAAGGTTAAATGAGCCCTAAGAAAGGAATTATGTCCATATGATGTCAAATGGGTCTCTAATTGCACACCATATTATAAAAAACCAAGTATTTAGGTTAGTTTGATATGTAATTCGGGCCAACCGAGCTTCATCCAAGGAAATATGTCCATTTAATGTCAATTTGGGATCTATTGGCCCGATTGCACACCATATTGGGATCAAAGGAACAATAAATTGATTTATAGGCTAATACATCTCCAATTATCATTCAATGCTATCAATTCTTGATAAGAACATTGGTCCCAAACAACAATCTTAATTTGAAACCAATACTTGATCTTAAGACTACTAGGCCTAATGGCTCTTATTCAGGTTTTAAGATGTTGAGAATATATAACGTGATCGTGTTATTAACGCAGTTAATAACACGATCATGTTATTAATGCAATCACTTTGAATTTGAATTCAATTCCCGTACCTTTTGGCTTGGGAATGACTTGGGTTCCTAAGCCAAAGGCTTGGACTATCAATGTGTAGTCGAGTTTTGAAAGGTATGAAAATAAACAACAAATTTCAACTTTGATTTCCAAATACACTAAGAATTTCAACGTGAAAATTCAAAAACTTGATACTGTCACGACGAACATGCTCTCCTCTTTCGAAAAATATGATTCTTATAATTTTTGGACTAATTTAAGGTTTCAAACTATATTTTATTTCTAAATATGCTTTTTTTACGCCACTACATGCCACAAACATACATGCCTATACATGTTCATGTAATTTGTCTTTAGTTGATCCAAGTGAAAAATAAATTATATGGTGATGTATTACGCATAATTATACACACATTCAGAAAAGAAAAAAAAAAACATTTTTTTTTTAGGTAGTTAGGCGTGATTCATGGATGACTATCCAGTTCATTGTCAGTTTTTAGAATCTATTTACTTACAAAATTCATAAAAAATAAAGTATTCATTGACATCTACATGACCATCACAGTTTGAACCCTAGTGGTTTAATTGTCGAGCTTTATTTTGACATCTGTGCGATCGTTATTGACATTCGCACGAACTTCAATGATGTCCACGTAATCGTCACAATTTAAACCTCAATTGTAAATTAGCATGAGCTTTATTTTGACGTCCACACCACCATCAATGACACCCGTGAAACTATTACACTTTCAAATTAGAAGTCAAAAAATCAAAAACCCCAGGGCAAGCACACATTCGCCAAATGACATGATCTCCACACTGGAATGCAAGATCCAACAATAAATTCTTCTACCCTACAAAAAGACAAATACTCTCATTACAACACAACTCTTATTATTTTATACTTAGTAAATTTATAATGGTACTTCAAAAGTTAAGCCGAATATGATTTTATTGTACTTTTTGCTTGATTGAGGTGTGATATGAAAACATACGTTATATTTCTTAAGAAGCAAAAACAGAAACGGAAAATTTAGTACAACGACAAAAACAGAAACGGAACATTTTGAGAAAAAAGTTACAAATTAAATAGCTCGCATGTTCCGCTGGGCATTGCACGGCTCAGATTGATTGACACGTTTCCTAATAATGTCTGATATCTGCAGACTGCGATCAACTTAATCGTTTCGGTTTGTAAGCTGTGCCCGAGTTAATGACATGTGACTGTCTGACTCCTTGGACGCTGTCATTTCCAATCAACTCTTTCAAAAGCAAAAACAAACAAAATAATTTACTGCTTTGTCAGTCTTGTGAGATTTAAAAATAATTTCCGTCTGGCCAAAGTCAGTAATTGGTAGGTGCTGGCATGATTTTTTTCGTTTTTAAAATAAAAAATATTTTGTATTATAATAATATCGAAAAATTGTTATTAGTACCTTCAGTGAAGATATATAAAAAATTGTTTTTAATATTATTTTTTTTAATAATATTTTTGGAATTTAAAAATGAATAAGAGTAATGATATTCTAAAAATTTATGTTAAATATAGTGAATATTTTTGGATTGATATTTGGGATTACATTTTGTGAATTATTACGAGAATGAAAATAAAATGATTCTTATAATTTATAAAGTATGATTTAAAATATTGATCTAAAAGTATTTAGAGAGTTATATTTAAAAGCACTCCCTTTATCTAATAGTGAAAATAAATATTTGAAACTATTTAAAGATTATTAATTTTGATTGGTATTGATTGTTCCTATTAATTATTATACTATTATTATTAGAATGTTTCAATAGAATTTTATTAAATAATAATAGAAGAATAGAAGGTTACATAGTAAAGTGATTGATTGGGATATACGGCCCAAACTCTATGTCGGAGGAGAAGTTCCGATTCAGAATACAACACAAGAAAATAAAAAATAAAATAACCATCATATCACTGTATATCACCAAAATGAATTTCAAGAAACCTTTTCCCAAGGACAAAACACCAAAATTTATCTTTTTGCTTTGTGACCTCTGTCTAAACCTCTAGATGAGGACTAGCAATAACTATCTATAGTGGAGGATCAACTGAGGATTGATCCTTATTAGATTCAGAAGATTCATATTCATGAGTTCATTTGATTCCTCTCCTATAATTGTATCTACAAATGTCTCATTTGCAGCGATTGTATTTCCGCAATCCATTGATTATAGTAGAAAATTTTTGGATAAAACTGTGTATTAGTTTTTACATTATCTCAATATGATGATGGTTCATGTAGTATGAACCAAAACGTTAGTTTAAAAACTAATACACAGTTTTATCCAGAAACTCTCTACTATAAATGTCTCATTGTGAGAGCGGTCTTCCACAGGGGTGTCTGCCCTAGCCTCTGATCTATCATTATTTCTTGTTCCATCTTTATAATTTACCTTGGCCTCAGATGTATCCATATCAATTAAGGCTTCCTCTTCTTCATCCTTTGTAGGCAGAGGTTCATATAATTGCCAACCTTTGGATTTAAGGGGTTGGTCCATTCTTTTTTGGTTTATTCATTTGTGGGCATGTTTCCTGGAGATGCCCAGTTTGATGGTAGAAGCGACATCTAAAAGTCATGTTTTTATAATCCAATGTTCGAATCCAACTTAAATTGTCATGTTTCAACTATAATTTATCTAGGAGAACTTTGCTGAGGTCTATCTCCACACAAAAACGAGCAAATGTGAAAAGTCCTTGTTCAAACCTCTATCTTGATGAAACTTCCCAGGGCATTTCCAATACCTTCGCATAATGAAGGGCATAAGAAAAGAAAAGGAAGATTTGGGAGACGAACTCAAATTGACATTTTAGACACCAACAAAGCAGTAGGATCAAAATCTAAAAATCAAGGGATAATAAAGAGCCTAGTTCTATCCCAAAACCAAAGTTCCTCAAATTTTCTCTAATAATCTTTAAGTGAGGAAAACTGAACTACAAAAAAAACCCTTAAAGCATAATTGTATTACATAATCCCTAATCTAGATAAAATAGATCCAAAATATTTAACCCTATAAATAATTACAAAATATTTTAATGTTAAAATTAAACGTGTTTACCTCATTAAAAAAAAATCATTATTAATATCTATTCCAAATTTTCTACAATATATGAACTTGGAAAGACTAAAAAAAGATTGTTAATAAGTAAACAATATTTTTATTATAAAAAAAATCCAAAAACTAAACCCTATTTATTCTCAACATTATTTAATTACGATAATATTTAAAAATAAATAAATAAATTACATCACATTAATTCTTATCTTCTTTTGAAAGAGAATAGAAATAAAAGTTCCTTTCAATCATCGAACTAAGAAAATTGAATCCTAAAATAACACTTGACATTTTTAAAAATAGTAATGATTTTTATATTATGATTTTGACCCCTGACAAATATTGTTTCTTCATCTCTATTGTTATATCAATTCAATATTTTATTTATTTATCGAGGAAAAAAATAAACTTTTATTTTTTATTTTAATTAAAAATGTATGCATATCACTAATTTAAAATTAAAAGGGGGCCGTCAATAAGGGTCCAAAAACATATTTAACATATAGAGGCCGAACATGCGAAGGAGGGGAGAGGGTAATTAAATAAAAATAATTTGTCACATTTTACTATATAGATAATTTATTTATATATTAAAAATATATATAACTAAATGTTTTAAATGTTATTTTCAAACATAGTAATTATTATAGATTGAATTTTTTTAGTTATATAAAATGTCATGTTTTTGTTTTATTTGTTTAGTTACAAGGTTTTTTATGTTAGTCAGTCAAAATATATGGATTTTTCTTTATATATATATATATATATATATATATATATATATATATATATATATATATTAATGTGTTATAATAGGCAGTATTTATATAAAATTATTGAATTAAATAGAATGTCGATATTTTAATTTATATTTTACAAATAAATATATAACAGATAATAATGATGAGCAAGTATATTTAAATCAGTTAGTTTTTTCGATTAAGCAATTATAAATAAGGGATATTCATGTTGTCAAAATCATTTAGGGCATGATCTTGACTTTAAAAATTGCAAATTATATTATAAATTGGATTATATTTATGTTAAAAATTCACTTTTATGATAAAATTTTGAAAATTTTATCATTTTTAATGAGTATAATAATAAAATATAAAATATTTTTAATTGCACCAATTTTCTATTATGGTTCTATAACATTTGTGTCATGATTTAGTGTGACGTTTGCAAAATAAAGATTTTTCATTTCTATATTGTATTTTTTTCATATATTTATACTAATTAAATGTGAGAATTTTGTTGGCATAGTTCTTATCCTGATGATAAATTTAAAAAGTAGTTCGAAATATCAACAATAATTGTAAATAAGAGTGCAACTTCTCCATTTTTTGATATCAAATATAACTTTATTACAAAATTAATTTTAGAAAAAAATTATTTATTTTTGATATATTCAAAAACATTAAATAAAATCATGATAATATAAGCATCTCTACCCATATATCAGAAATATTATATTTATTTTTAATTAGAAAATTTTAAATTTACAAACCATTTTTATCGCTACTTTAAAAAACAAGGAATAAATTCAAATTTTGCCCGATAGGGAATTACGTACTTCAAAATGTTTAAAAGAAAACTGAAAATGCTCATTTCAAACAAATAGTCAACCATTATATGAATAAATGCAATATTAAAAAACAATATTTATTATTTGTTTGGTAAAATATTTTTAGTGTTTCAATTTTTTTTTTAAAGAAATTGTATACGAATTTTAAGATACATTAATATTTTTCATAGAAAATAATAATATTAAAGTTGATGTTGGCATTATAGTGAAGAAGAAATGTAGACATTTAGAGGTGGAAAGATTGAGATTAAAGATGGAAGATTTAGTGAGAAATGACTCTCAATGGACAGTGAAATATTTCTCTAGACGAGAAAGAAGACAGGGCCTTCTTGAAATTGAGAATTGAGGTGTTTTTGTTTGTGTTTCTTTTGATTGATTTTTGCTTTCATTTTATTTTTCTTTGATTCTCTTATTGCGGTTTAGTAAAAAATCTATAGAATTGACTTTGTTTTCGATGATATAATTAACTTTTGGCAGAAGATGTATAACTTGTAATTGTTATTTTCTCTCTTAATAACAGTGTGTTTTCTTTAAGGAAGTGTTTTATCTGTCTTAGTTTTTATTTGTTGTTTTATTTATTCTGCATTTTAACTTATTATGAACACTGGTCCCTACTTATACCCTAGTATTAATTTATAACTCCAATCAAAAATATTTTACTTTATCAAATAAAAAATAATATTATTGTCATATTATAAATATTAATTAATAAAAATTAAATTAAACATTCTTTAAGAACTAATTTTGTAGTTCATAGATTTTCAATGACCTTTAGACATACAAATATCACTTAATAAATAAAAATAAAATTAAGTTAGGTATGACTCATATATTTCCAATGACATTTAGATATACAAGATTCTTTAATAAATAAAAATAAAATTAGACATAATTTATATATTTTTAATGATTTTTAAATAAGTATAATAAAATTTATATTTATAATGTGAAAGATTTTCGATACAATTATGTCAAAATTTATGAATAAATATTTCGAATCAGACTAAATAAAATATTTCATTTTCATTATGATGATGGTTCACAATATAATTCTAAATATCAATCTAAAAGTTTCAATAAAATATAACCTTAAATATCTATCTAAAAACTTTTAAAAAAATTATATCGAAAAACATTCAAACCACATTTAATATAGATTATAAAAACACTGTTTTATTTTCTAGTTAACTTTTGGACAATAAAATATTATATTTATATATTTGCCACAACTTGCATAATACGTCTTACAATATCACTGCAATCGAGTACGTTGACCTTATAAATATTTATTTTATTTACAAAAAATAATAATAATAATAATAATTGTTTTAAATGTCTCTATCAAACATAGCAAGTGTTGCAGATATTTAAATTTGCTTAGCTATATGAAATGTCAGGGTCTTGTTTTATCTGTTTAGATCCACATTTTTTTGGTTGATTGATGCTGACTCCTTCCTCATCTTTTTATTTATATCGATGATATTATCTTAGTTTTCTCAAGCTGTTTTAAAGAATCCCAGTCGATGATAGTCGATGTAATAAATAATATATAAGTTATTATTTTAGTGATTTTTCGGTTTTATTTTGATATCATTTGGCAGATTGCTTTTTTGTTTTTATATTTGCAGGGTTTATCTAAAAAGAATATTTTGTTTGGTTATCAGCTCGAGGAAATTAAATCTCAAATTCTGCAGCATTGAACACAAAACCATTGGAAAGGTTTTTGAAATGCCCTGATCATCATTTCACTTCATAGAGACAGTTCTTTTATTTTTTCTGTGTTGTTACTCAGAGCAGTGAGTTGTCATGTACTGCTTTTCATAGTTCTTATGGGCAGTTTTAGTTTTGCCAGGTTATTGACTGTTTTTTGGAAACGCTGCATTGTTATGTAGTTTTTGTAATTTGCAACTCTGCTGCATTTATTTCTTGTATTTGACATTACTTCAATATAAAAAATAATAATAATATACAAGTTGTAATTGAGAAACTTCCCTGTGTCTTTGAGGATATAAAGGAATGATACTTCCAGCATAAACAATTATAGGATAATTTAAGCAATTATTAAAAAAAAAGATGGTTTCCAAATCTGCAATCAATTTTGGATCAATTCAGGAATTCATTAAATATTTAAAGAAACTTTAGCATGTTTCATACAAAATGTTTGATTTTTATTGTGAATGGAAAATTGGTTTCATACATTAAAACCATAGACAAAGTTTTAAAATTTATTAAAAAAATTAATGAATTCTAAAAAATATTGTACCAAATAAAAAGAAGTTCATGTTGTTTATGATGAAAAAAACGACTAAAATAATCAAAATGACTTTTGCAATTTTGAAACTTGTATTCTGATAAAATGACTTTCACAGTTTTTAAATGTTCATATTGGTAATGTCACTTTTACAACTTTTAAGTTGTACATATTTGCAATGTCACTTTTTAAATTTTTAAGAATAAATTAAAGTATGTGTCTAATCTTAAAACTACTTCAACTACAAAATTTTAAAACAAACTAAGTTACAAATTTAAATCAAATGATACTAAAAATGAAGTAAACACAATAATTAATACAATATGACAACATATATAATCAGATTGTCATACATGCTCCACAAAAGAGGCAATTTTCACAATTACCTTAACCTTATTATTATTATAGAAGTTATGAGAGATTAACCTTTTATCTCTCTATCCCCCAAGAGGTTGATATAACTAGAACTACGCCTAAAGTATATGACAATGCTGCATAATTTTGATTATCATCAATGTGTTAGACATTTTATGAATAAGTGATTTGAAATCTAGGGCATAAGACATAGGACCTCATTTAAAATAACATTATTGAGCATAATACATCTACATATTACAACTTTTAAGTTGTGCATTTTGACAATATTATTTTCGCAAAAAAATTAAGTTACGTATTTTTACAAAAGAAATGTTAGAAAAGGTGGTTACGTCATGTAGCCACCACCTCGTAAGCTATAAATAAGATTTTTTGAGTTATTGTAATGGTTTTTTGACATCAAGGATATTTGATAAGGGAGAAAAAAGAGTTTTCTGTGTATAGCTCTATGAAGAATAATACAAAAAAAAATTACAGGACTTTGTGCTATGGATTTTTTTAATGAATAATATGTGTGAATTTATTCATTCATTTAGATTCTTTTCTTTAAAATTTGTTAGAATAATTTTGTTGAATCATCGAGTGGTTTGATATTTACTATGTAGAAATTTGTTAGAATCTATATGAGGAATTTTGAATCGAGTAACTTAAGTGAAAGTAAAGAAATAAAATTGTTTTTTTTTTTTTAATAAGGAATAAAAAATTACTTTTTAGTGTTTTTTTTCTCAAAATATTATCGGTGTATGGGCTTTATTTTTATGATTGGAGTCTATAATTTTTTCCGTCTTGAAGAAAATGCTTTACAATATTCACAACTCACCCAATACAATCTTTGGTACTTGCAATATTTTTTATGTTTAAATTGTCAAAAATATCATTTTCCTTCTTTATTATCCCACCCCCCTTTTTTATTCTAAAAAGCTCATGCTTTTTTAGTTTTCTATTCTACCACCTTTTTGTACTTTTGAGTAAAGGGTATGAAACCCCTCGAAACAATATTTTTGTTGTAAATAATTTATTTTTTTGTGTTTTCATTGTCTTTCAATAAAAGTAGCTTTGCCTATTCATATAAAAGGGACTTCATCCCCACACCACTGACCAGAAACCAACAATTTATATTCTTACAATTTTTTCAGCTAATATATTTATAATTCAACATATAAAAAAACACAACTAAATTAACAATTCAATTATTTCAAAGAATATATTCATCTTGATATATCTAAACAATAATATTGTATCTAATATTATAAATATGTATTAATATGTAAGCTAAAATGATCATATTATAAAGACAATTTTTTTAAAACCAAAAACATATTGAAGCAATTAAATAAGAAGGAAAGAAAATGACATCATAACTTTTAAAAAATACTTTTAATTTTGAGGCATTTGAATCCATATTGGAACACCATTCTTTCATCCTCAAAGTGATATCGGATAACATACAAGATATAGTTATAAAAGGTTCTTATATATAATCTTTTCAAAAGTTTGTTGTTAATCCTTGTCAATTTGCATGATATGATCAATTAAGTCTAGTTTGAAATATTTTTATTTTGGTAATAAATTTAAGTGAAATTATATATATAATAATAATAATAAATTTTCAAAAATAAATATCAGAAAAAAAAAATTGAAAGAATTTTTTGGAGATCCATAACCAAATAATTTTAAAAAAAATTTAAACTCTAAAAATAATATGATAATTATACACTCACTGAGAAATTTTTCAAAAACAAGCACTAGAAAAAAAAGTTATTTGAAGGGATCTTTGGAGATCCATAGCCAAGTAATTCTAATAAAAAATACAATAACTATACAATAACTATGCACCAATATTGAAAAAGGACTTAAGGATAGAACAAATTGTCATTCTATCAGTTTGAGTGTACATTGACATAAATAAAAATAAAAATCCATTTCCTTGATATAGTAAATTCAATATTAGAATTTTAGATTTGTTTATAATATACATTTTGGTTTAAGTTTTTTTTTTTGCACCTTCTAAATAATGTAAGAGTAAAATAATTGATAAGAAAACTTTATAAAATAAATTTTAAAAAAAAAAATGAAAATAAAAATGAAGTAAACATCATATAAGTACATCTATCTATTTTTTAGTTTCCTATCCCAACCATAAGCATAAGAGAGAAAGTGCAAGTAATTTCAATTAAAATATATAAACTACAAAATATATTAATTTTTAATTTAATTGAAAAAAGTAAATATAAGATACAAAACTCATGTTTGACCTGGATTTAAGTTTTTTGATATTAATCTTCTCAATTACTATACTAAATATTCCTTATTCTGTAAGGACTAACTTTTGTAGTAAATTTTCATTTAAGTCTTCAGTTTAGATACAATTAAGTTAGAGTTTAAATGAAAAATGTTTGCATATGCTAACTATCTTCAAACCTCTTCATGTTCCTCAAAAGATATATCCAAAATACTTTATTTTCTCGATAATGTAACTAAGTTCATGTATATAGATTTAATGTATAACCATTCCAAATATGATTTTGCTAAAGCATTAATAAGAGATTTAAATGAAAGAAATAAATAGAGAATTGAAATGAGATATTGCTTGTGTTGCACCATCTCGCATGAGGTTTACATCCTCTTGGAAACTTCAATAAGCAGTGCAAGATTTGAAAACACGACATGCAATAACACTTTTATGCAAAGCTCTTAAACCCTGATGCTGCTATGTGGACACTTTATGCCGTGTTGCTCCGTGTTCAGTCTCATACCCAAGGCTCACGGTAGGCCAACACACTTATTAGTGTTTTTTGCATTTGTCAAAGAAGTTGTTTAATTGATGGAAGTTGAAAAGTCAAAAAGAGAAGACAAAACGTTCGTAAATGGAAATAGAAGTGTTTTAACTTCCATAATAGTTTTTGGGTAATGCCTTGATAAAGAGATGAGTCCAACTCAAGAAGGGGTCTATTATGTCTAGAAGAGGATAACACTTCAAGAATTTCAATAGCTAGAGATTAGCAAAGAAGTATTAGAGAATCCATTAGAAAGTTGTAAACATATATTAATGTAGCATACATGTCTGAGTAGAGAATTATAGGATTGAGTCATGTATATGAATGGACTGAGACTATAACACTACATGTTTGTAGTATGATTGTGACTCTATTTATTTTACATTATTTGTATTGAATAAATAAATATGATGTTTATTTGTTTCTTCTTATGTATTGACTATGATTTTATCCATTTATGAGTGTTGAACCTATGGTTCATGGTCTAAGACAATTTTTCATTTGACACCCTAATCATGACTGCATCAATTGGTATCAGAGTAAGATTTTTCCTTGTTGGGTTGAGTATGTGAGACTCTTGGAGAGTAAGTTGTAGGTTGTTAAAGGGAAGCATGTATTCCATAGGAACATAAATGACACATAGAGGAACTCCCAATGAAAGAGTGGGACAAACTCTAAGATTTGCAGACTTGGTAAAAATGATAAGAGGAATCTAAGCACATTTGAAGTCTATGGAAATTTACATTGTAGATGATTTATTATGGAATTAAATGACCATGAATTGAAAGAAGATCCTTAGGTTTAGGAGGAGGAATTGATAAATGAATCAGAAGATATATTTCTAAAATCCATAGTAAAAATGGGAAGTATGTCATGGGTGGAGACCCCTATCTACTCTTGTAGGTTGCATTCTAAAGAACTCATTAATTGAATATCTGAGTTGGAGAAGTATTTTAACTATGAATAGATGGAAGATCCCAAGAAAGTGAAGTTTGATTGTACCAATTTCAAGGGATGTGCATCTTTGTGGTGAGATCATATGCAGATAGAAAAACATAAAAGGGGAAAAGACAAAATAAAAACTTGGGATATAATGATTGCAAAAGAAAATAGTAAGTTTATACCTTTTGATTATCAATTGAGTTTGTTCAATAAACTATAAAAATTGAGATAGAAGGAGATAACATTGAAATATTAAAAAGAGTATTTTTACAATCTCACCATTAAATCTGGTCATATTGAAGATGACGTAGAAATTATTTCAAGATATGTAAATTATATCTGTATTTCTATATCACATTAGTGTGGAGTGATAAGATTGTATTTTGTAGAGGTGTTACCTCACAATTTCTTGCTAATAAAATTTACTTGATTATTCATGGATATTTATAGTTGATGATTTGATTTGGTTAAATGTATTGTATAACATAGGTAGTCATATTATTACAATTGAATATTCACTCAAACCATATTTTCCATTATCATATCTATGATCAAAACATAAAAAAATCAATTTTGTGAGATAAAGGAGTTGCAGAACATAAATATTGCATTCTTTATCAAAGCCACATGTTAATAGATTCTTATTTTAAATAGGGAAAGCAAAAAAGTATATTCTCATTATTGACATGGGAATCAATTAAAAATATTTTGACTTAAAAGAGAATATCATAATCAAAGTAAAAACTATGTTCTCACTTCTAAAGTGCAGAAACAAATATAGACTCAGGGTGCAATGTTTTGATTTAATAACATATGCTAGCTTGTAATTATCAACATAGCATACCCCACACACTGTGACCGTTGGCAAACAGATTGCATAAAGAGACATCGATCATTAGCTAAGTGTCTCGAATTGGTCAATTTGTTGATGGCAGTCTCATGTTACTAAGGAATGCTTGCAATTTAATTTGAATAGACCCCATTTAGCTGTCTCTTTCTACAAATATTGACAACATTATTCCTCCTCTAGCTGTAACGGTCCTACCCTTATATATGAATATGACATTTCCAGCATTGTATTCTAGATACAAAGAAATTCATTTGGAAAATTTCAATTCAAATGCCTCTAAAATTCTAAATACAAAGAAATTCAATTGTATAATCTTAATTTAAAGAAATCAAGAAAAGGAACATCTTTAGCAATTATTTTAAAAATTTAGGAAAAGAGAAGATTTATTTTAAAATTTATTCAATAATTGTTTAGGAAAATTAATAAAATACATCTATTTTAAAATTACTTCTACAATTATTTAAGAAAATAAAGAAAATATAACATCTAATTTGATATTTGTTACTATATTAGAATTTAGGTGCAAAACCCTTTATCTCCGGGAGGCAAGTACATTTGAGGTTCATCAACTATGCATGCCTTCCAATTTTGTAGTAAGAGACCCTCAATTTTGCGGGGAAAATAATTTTTACTAATATTGTAGAACCTTTTTGAAGCTATTGTAAAAAAAAAATCACCAAATAAGAACATCTGATAGAATCTTTTAGAAAGGAATCACAAAACTACTGAATGGTGTTTTTTTACGTGACCCTTTTAGAGCTCAATTGGTTTTTTAACGAGAGTCGTGTATTGAAAAATGTTGCAATAGTGAATTGTTTTTTCCACACTTATAAAAACAAATAAAGCCTAGTTGGTTCTTATCATAAATTTGTTTGTTTTGCCCAATTTTATTTATAAATGATTTAATTATTTATGCAAGTCTTTGTTGTTTTTTTTCTATATGTATGAATTGTTTCTGGGATTGACACTAGTGTGTGTCTATAAACACGCAGGATAAATTGGAAAAAATAATCATTAAGGCCTATACTTTAAATTTAGGGAAAACACACACACACATAATAAATAAACATCAAAGGTTTTTGGAAAATCCTAAAGCAATCATAAATAGAAATGTGCAAAAGACGTTGATTGAGAAGATAAACCAAACCAACCAGTTAATATTATTCTCAAAAACACAGAATAGGCTTTCCACTACTAAACTAGTTACAATTTCCTATAACAACGCCATGTTTTAATTGTTGTTTCTTTTTCTATCTTCAGAGTATCAAGAAGATATATCAATTGCTTCCGTTTGACTAAATATTGTTTACAATATTTTGTAATAGATTTTACAAAATAACAAACAAAAATAATTTTTCTACAAAAATCGAGGGTTTGTTACAATATTTATCCAACTCAATGAATAATTAGAACATCCCAAGACACCAAAAAATGCAACACCAGACGCCTTCCATTATTTCTTGTGCATTTGTTGAGGGATAGGAGTTCAAAAAGTTAAGACAATATGATTAATGGTTGGTGAATCAGGGAAAGGAAGTGAGAACCACAAGGGAAAAGAACAAGACAGAGAATGTGAAGGGTACAATCCACAAAGAAAGAAATGCTTGCAACTCTGATCTCCAAAATCTATGTAATCAAATTGAAGACAAATAAATTATTTTTTATTCTATAACCAAATGAAAAAGTGTAGTAATGAGAAGGAAATGGCTAAATATAGCCCCATTTCTCTGGGAGCTCAAAGGTTAGTCCTAGCAATTGAGTTGATCCTAGTCCATTAGGTGCTGAAGGAATTCTCAAAGATGCTGATGTGAAGATATTTATCAACTACAAATAGGATATGGAAATCAACAAATAAAATACTGCATAATCTTACGTGATAAGCACAGATATAAAATCAATTATCCTAAAAATCATCAAGTATTCCTTGCTAGCTATGTATTCCTTAAGAAAGTGACATTTAAGACCTGGTTAATACCAAATTTGTTGGATACCTTTTTCTGACAGGTAAACCAAAGCGCTACAATGTTGCACCTACACAAAGGAGAAAATTATAATGAGGTGAATATCAAGGATTCATCCCCCAGATAAAAAGGAGCAGTTAGGATAGTCGAATGATTCCCTGATCCAAAAGCTGTGTAAATCATGTCGATCTGGAAATAAATCTGCTTGTTAACAGAGAATGTTAATTTAATAATGTTAAGAAGAAAAAACCCAAGTCCTGCGAAATAGGGAACATGTCAAGATACACAAAACAAACGCAAAAATTTAATGGATGCTTGTGAAATGTTTGACCAAATGACTGAGTGTGATGTATTTCTATGGAATACCCTAATTGCTGCCTACATAAGACATGGGTGTCCTCACGATGCATTACCACTAGCACACAAAACCATGGGGATCTCTACGTCGTTGATGTGTTGTCTATGTAGAGGGGTTCGTCCTACTCCTACTCTTGCTCCTCTGTCACCAAACCCAAAAATAGATCTGACAAGTTTTCTATACCTCGTTTGGATCTAGTCCACGACAAGCCTGAGCAATGTATCTAACCTACCAAAAACCTATCAATAGTACTATGAAAATCAATTCATGCAGATCATTGAATGTTAAGTCGGTGGTTGTAGAAGCAAAGAGCGCTCCTGCTCCAAAAGTCTATTTGAAGGCGTCCTTGTTCTTTGTTGAAGTGAAGCCTTTCGACAATGAAATCATAATGCAACAGATGCAAATGAAAAGTAAGAGCTTAAGATGACAATGTTTTGTAACTAAGCTCTAATAGAGGAATCCATAAAATAAAATCATAATGGCGGATAACGAATGTAACATGGTTAACTGTCATATCTGCCAATATGTGAATATGTCATGTACATATGAGATTTGTACAGAACCAAGTGTGCATGATATATTTAAATAGTCAACAGAGAATAAGTTTCAGACACTGCCATGATATGTATGATATGAGCTTAATCATCTCTACAACATATGGATCAAAATGAAAGACAAAGACTATTACATTCACATAAGATGAGAGAATGAAAGATGGAAAACATGCTTTTCTTTTGGCACGTTACTTTCACATTACATGGCAGTTTGGTTGTGTGATCTTTCATCTATGAGAAATTAATTTTCATTAAGGTATGTTTCCTAATAAAACATGGGATTTTTTATTTTAATTTTTTTTTAAATTTTTGGTGGACTATTTCCATGGTATTGATGACAAGAAGATCCAAATCAAAGGTGCAGCATAATAGAAGAAGTAACTTTATAGTGGAAGGCAAAAATCTAGAATGGCGATGAGAGAGAAGAGCAAACTTTCCTAGATATGTTAATTCAATGTTAAAATCTACATAGGGAAAATGAACTAAAGGCAGTTTTTTGATTTTTCTTCGGGTCATTCCTTTCAATCGTTTTTCCTTCTAATTCTCACCAGAGAACATAGATACTGCCATAATTTTGTATACTTACATGATGCAAATCTTTCTCACTCAACAAAAAATATGATTTTTGTGGTGTGCTTTATAAACTAAGCACTCTTTATGAACAAATCAACATCATTAGTGAACCAATAGGCACTTGACTAACTTAACAACATTTGATCATCTGGTGCATTTTATTATGCATAGACTTAAGACTATAGGGTACGCATACCCTAACTGCTAAATTGTCAAGTTGCACCAGCGTCAGGGCATTTATAAGCTCACATTAGGTGAGGAATGTTGATGCACACAGACATAATGAGGTTAAGGAACTGGATGGATGTCAAAAGGTAAAGAGATTGCTACTGTCACTCTTCACTGATATTGGAAAAAAAAACTTACGAATTGGACTCCTATAATGTGCAGTAAAAAAACAAAGTTAAAAAAATAGATACTGCAGAGGATCATTAGGTAGCATTCACATGCCCCTGTTGCCTTCAAATATGCCCCTATAATTAAATAGAGACCATCTTAGTTAATCAATGTGTAAATGCATATTACTTTAAAGAAGTGCAGGACAACACAGAAAAACATTCACCACACAAGCTCTACAACTCGCGCGATGCTCTTTCCTCTACTGCTGTCTCCAATGACCATGACTCCTCAAACAAAAAGAATTGTAGCAAACCCTACAAGTGCCAAAAAAAATCTCAACGAACTCATTTTTAGTGAGAAAACCTAGCAAATAAGGTGATATAATTCATTTTTATTAGAATCCCTTGTTCTTGCAACAAAAATGAAATATTTTCACATAAATCTTACCCAACACTCTGCAAGATTTGACCTTTCAACCCCAAGCAATGAGATATAAATGTAGTCGCACCCGTCAGTGGCTAGGCAGTCACATAAAATGCATTAAAAAATTCATGAAAAACTATTTTTCATTATGATTCATATTTATCTCCTTTTTTTTAGCAGTGTGCATTGATAGGTATTTATTGCTATCTACTGTGTATGATGTCAACAACCTACCCTTTAATAACATGTATGGGATTTCAACCAATCAAAATAATGATAAATGGTTTTTTGAATATTTTTTGTTATTAATATGCAATTTGACCATTGAAAATCTTTAATTTTTTTAATGCAAAAACAATAATGAATTCTGATTGGTAGAGGATGCAAATTTTAATCAGAGATTAAACCAAAGTGAATGCTTTAATATACCCTTCGGGACTAATAATGAATATAAACATTTGAAACTATTTAAATTTTATTGATTTTGATTGGTATTGATTGTTTTTTTGGTTGATTGGGGTTTCCCTTTGTCCTAAGTTGGTTCCTAGAGCCATTGCGGGTAGAAAAACGTAGAATGTTCTTCTTGTGCATTGCATCTTATTTAGAAGTCCTTATAGAAGAGGGGTCTTAAAGGATTTGGGTTTCCAAATACTATTGATTATTCTTGTTACTATCAAAACCAAGGAATGTTTGTGGTTGAGAGTATCTAGAAGTCCATGAAAATGATCAAGCATTGGCTTGTTTGGAAAGGGTACACCTTCAAATATGGATTGTCTCTTAACCTTCACTCTTTGTGGTGATCTCCAATCATGATTATCAATGGTAAACCTCCAACAAAAGCACGTAGGTTTAAGATTCTTTGATTTTTTTATAAAGGCATTCATAACATTGGCAATTTTTTATATAAAAGAACAAAGTCTTGGGCACCTTGGCCCACTCTCAAAGCCAACTTCAATCTCAACAACTAAGATTTTGAGTCCGTTGTTGAGATGCAAATGGTTATGCCTGACTATGCATTACATAAGATTAGAATTAGAGCCCCCCACTCCTCAAATGGTGGAAGGATTAAAATTGGAGTGTTTCTACCCCATTACTTCAAAGGATTGGAAATGGAGTGTTTCTACTCCATAGTTTTGATAAAAATCTCAACTTGGTTATAAGTGATTAGCCCCCAACAATGTTCTCTAGAAGATTCTTAAGAAAGGGTGGAATTTAAACTAGCCTTTTTTCCGTGGTGCATTCTCTACCAAGGGTTACAAGTGGGTGATAGATTGCTTCAAATGGGGATTCCCTTTAGCATGTGTTAGGGCTTTAGCCCGATCGAGTCTCTCAAGCACATTTTTTGGTTTTGTGAGAGAGCTCAACAAGCTTGGAAATGGATTCACTCATTCTTTCATCCCTTTAGACCAAAAATATTTTCATGGCACATGGTCTTGCTAAGAGATTTTATTATGCTAGGCGCAAAATTCAAGCAAATATGGCATATTTTTTGCATTGAGAATCTCTTTTAACTTTGGAAAGATATTAAAAAAAAAAAAAATTACAAGGAGTAATCAAATAGAGACTTTTCTACTGCTAAAATAGTTACTACTTAATTAAATGTCATGCTACAAATCAAGGTGCAAGCAAAAAAAGTGGTGCTGGTGGTGGAGCATCTTCATATACTTGTAGACTAATAGGGTAACATCCCTTATATTTTTAATAGAGTGCCACCACATTCTTCTCAGTAAGATCAGTTAGGAAGGCACTAAGGGTGGAGGGTGTGAGGAAGGGAGTGATGCATATCACATAGTCTCTATCCGTTCTCCACTCCTCCCATTCCTTGTCCAAGTTTTTCACCCATCAAGGGGCATGTTAGAGCACCTTTACCTCAAGTTGGTTATGGACAATCTAGATTTGCATTTTTTGATTAGGATGGACAAGGGAAAATGTGCAAGTTATCTTTAGCTACTTTGCATCCGTGTTTGTATGCTGAAAAAGAAAATGAAAAAAATGCAAAACAAAATAGCTAAGAACCCGTACTTGAGAATTTGCTCCCCAATAATGACGGTTAAAAAGATAAACCAAAAACTCTCACCTCCTCCTTTTCCCTCAACATAACTAAACGTGTCACTGCCCTGATTTTCTATCTTACAGTTACTATTTACAATATTTATTATTTTATATTATAAAATAGGAATTTATAATAATACTACTTACATAAACTAGGAACTTTAATCCGGACGTTGATCCCAATATGATTTTAGTGTGCTTTGTGCTTGATTATATTTCTTAAGAAACAAAAACAGAAAAGAAAATTTTAGTACGACAAAAACGGAAAGGAACATTTTAGAGAAAAAGGTCCGAATTAAATAGCTCGCATGTTCCGCTGGGGATTGCACGGCTCAGATTGATCAGGCCTAATAATGTCTCATGTCTGCGATCCACTCAATGACACGTGACTGACTGACTCTTTGGACGTCGTAATTTCAAATCAACTCCTTTTAATGCTTTGTCAGTCTTTGTCAGATTTAAAAAATAATTTTCCATGTAGCAAAGTCATTCATTGGTACGTGCTAGCATGAATTTTTTTGTTTTTAAAAAAAAAAATATTTTGTATTATAATAATATCAAAAATTGCCATCAATATTTTTAGTAAAGATATCAAATAAATTGTTTTTAATATATATTATTAATAATATTTTCGGAATTTAAAAATAAACAAGAAAATTATATTTTAAGAATCTATATTGAATGTAGCGAAATAATTCATTAATAAGTTTGATAGGATACGCATAATTTTGGTATTTATGTGAATTGAAAATAACCGTAATAAATTCTCATTTCAAACATATTGCCAACGACTCTATGGATAAATGCGATATGAAAAAACAATATTTATTATTTGTTTGCTAAAATATTAATAGAGCGTTTAACCTTTTTTTTTTTAATAAATTGTACATGAATTTTAAAATAAATTAATGATTTTTATTGAAAATGATAATATCAAAATTGATGTTGGTATTATAATGAAGAAGAAAGGTAGATGATTTCAGGTGGAAAGATTGAGATTGGAGGTGGAAAATTTGGTGCGAAATGATTTTCAATGGATGGTGAAAGATTTTTTTAAGCGAAAGAGAAGACAAGGTCTTCTTGCAATTGAAAATTGAGGTGTTCTTGCTTGGAGTTCTTTCGATTGGTTTCCACTTTTGTTTTGTTTTTCTATAATTCTCTTACTGCAGTTTGACAGAAAATATGTGGAATTGACTTTGTTTTCGATGATATAATTAACTTTTGGCAGAAAATATATAATTTGTAGTTGTTCTTTTCTCTCTTAGTAGAGGTGTGTTCTCATTAGGGAAGTGTTTTGTCTATCTTAATTTTTATTTGTTGTTCTTATTTATTTTGTATTTTAATTTGTTATGGACATTAAATCTTAGTTATACCTTAATATTAATTTATAACTCCAGTCAAAAACATTTTACCTTACATAATATTATTGTCATATTATAAATATTAATAAATAAAAATTAAATTAAATATGTAAGCATTCTTTAATAACTAATTTTGTGGTTCATACATTTTCAATGCCTTTCAGACATGCAAGTATCACTTAATAAATATAAATAAAATTAGGTTAAGTGTGACTCATACATTTCTAATGATATTTAGATATATAGATACTATTTAACAAATAAAATTAAAATTAAACATATCTCATGTATTTTTAATAGTTTTTAAATAAATATAATAAAATTTATATTTGTAGTAAGAAAGTTTTCCAATATAATTATGTGAAAGTTTTTGAATAGATATTTTTAATCAAATCAAATAAAATATTTTTTTCTCATCATAATAATGATTCACAATATTACTCTAAACATCGATCTAAAACTTTTCACAAAATATGATCTCAAACATCCATCCAAAAAAATTTGGAAAAATTATATCTAAAAACATTCTAGAAACAATATTTTATAATTGACTTTTGGACAATGAAAATTTATATTTATATATTTGCCACAACCTACATAGTATGTCTGACAATATGACTGCAACCGAGTATGCTGACCTTATAAATAATTTCTTTTTAATTATAACAAAGCAAAATAAATAATTGTTTTAACTGTCTCTGTCAAACATAGTAAGTGTTGCAGATATTTAAATCTGCTTCGCTATATGAATTGTCAGGTTCTTGTTTAGCTATATTTTTTAGTATTATTCGATGGTTAATTGATGCTGGCAAATATAGACTCCTCCCCCCTCATCTTTTTATTTATATCGATGATTTTATCTTAGTTTTCCCAAGCTGTCTCAAACTTTTGTTGTGCAGAAAGGAAGAAAGAAACATCAGTTGTCATTGAATCGTCTTGTGAATCGAATGGAGCAGCAGCAACAAAAGAAAGTATTTGGAAGCTAATGATGGAGGATAGTCAACCCATGAAATCCCCTGTCATAGTGAAATACACAAAGCTCTTCATCAATGGAGAGTTTGTGGATTCAATTTCTAGGAATTAATATTTAGAACTATTTTATAACTTGTGAGTTTGTTGGAAGTAGTAATTGATATTGAATGAAGTATGCATTCAATAAATTCGATGTAGCATATCTTAATTACACAAATACGTAAAATAAATTATGTGTTTAATGAATGCCTATGCCCTCACTAATCATTAATTCCTTCAAGCAAGCAACAATACAGTTAATATGATACTCCTCAGTTCTTTGGTTATAATTATCTTAATATGAAGGATGGGCTTGCAAAACACTTATGTACATTTTTCTTGATAATTCAATCAAGCTAATAATAGAAGGCTCATGAAAAACTATTCACTGTATTGTTGATTGCTTGAACTCCCTAATGATATGCCTATTTGGGAATGATTTTAGGATTTTACCCCATTCTATGTTTAAACGTGCAATCTATCTTTTGTGACTCAACTAATTCCTTTAAATGGGGATATGAATAGATATTTCTAATGTTTAATTCCCTGTTGCTAATGGAAAGACTCACACAAGTGGTGGATATCTTAGTATTATGTTTCTTTTTATGTGTTATGTTTCTCTTAACTTAGTATTCGGTATTGGTTTTACTTGTGGGGTTACAAAATACTTATCAACTTAATAATAAGATGATAATGGAAACCCATTGATTGTATTTTTGACTGCATCAATCTGATGGTATGTTTATTTGGGAATGATTTTATGCTCAAGGGTTAGATATTCAATAATGCAAACAATGATTATGCGTTGAATGAATGATTATGCCCTAACTAATCATGAATTACTTCAATAGTCAATAATACAATCAACATAATACTCTTCATTTTTTCAATGATAATTATGTTAATATGAAGGATGGGTATGTATAACTGTTTATTGTAGGTTTGTAAAACACTTATTTTGTTCATTTTTCTTCATAACTCAATCAACTTAATCATAGAAGTCTCATGGAATTAAACATTCACTATTTTGTTGACTGCTTGAACCCCTTGATGATATGCCTATTTGTGAATGATTTTAGGATCTTACCCTATTCTATGTTTAAACGTGCATCTATGTTTTACGACTTAGTTACTGCACTCGTACTAAGTTAAGAGAAACATAACATAGTACTAGTATATCCATTATCCATTAAGAAGATATCCACCACTTATGTCACTCTAAAGTTTGATTTGTTGTTGTTAATTGAAAGAGTATAAGAGTGTGAGTTTTGTTTGAAGTAGTAACTGATATTGAATGAATTAAGTGTTCAATGAATTTTATGTAGTTTATCCTAATTACACAAAAACACAATGAATTATGCATTTAATGAATGTTTATGCCCTCACTAATCATTAATTATTTCAATCAATCAACATAACACTCCTTACTTCTTCAGTCATAATTATCCTAATATGAAGGAAGGGATTGCAAAACACTTATATTTATTTTTCTTGATAACTCAATCAAACTAATAATAGAAGACTCATGAAAACCATTGATTATATAGTTGATTACTTAAATTTTCTGATGATATGCCTATTTGGAAAAGATTTTAGGATCTTACCGTATTATGTGTTTAAACGTGCATCTATCTTTTGTGACTCAACTAATTCTCTTAAATGGTTATATGAATGGATATTTTTAATGTTTAATTTCTTGTTACTAATGTGCCCGATTGTAATGTGCCACACGATGGTAACTTGATGCCCAATGGTAATGTGTCATATGACGTAACCTGCCACACGATTGTAATGTGTCGCATGATGGTAACCTACTATGTGATGGCATTGTGCCATATGATAATAACTTATCACCTGACAGTGATTTATCGCATGATGGTAACCGATCCTCTGACAACCATGTGTCGCATGATGACAATGTGGCATCCAATAGTGGTGTACCACATAATCGTAGATTGAATCCTCATAACATTATGTCATGTGGCTATATCTTGCCATCTGGCAACACTATGCTGCACAACCATAGATTGACACCTAATAACGAATGGAAAGCTGGTAGCAATAAACCGTTCATAAACAAAGTTCCAACATCAGGAATAAATAGCAAGAGTAAAGCACACTAACAAATACCAAAAAAATCCAACATTATCTCTTATTTTATAAATTCAAAAAAGATGACTACACAGACAACATGCACTTCAAATATAGGTAATTTTGGATCTTTTAAAAAAATATTAGTTAATTTTTTTCACTATAGAATAATAACAAAACCATTTCAATGTAGAAATTGACATGGATATTGACACTATTTCATTAGAAAGAATTAATCTCAATAACTTCTCACTACTTGAAGATTTTATTAATGAAATACCACCCCTAGAAGACACACCGCTTGGCACTTCACTAGAACATACTCCTCTGGGCACTCCACAAGAAAAATACAGTTCTTTTCAGACACCAAACTTTGATAAAAATTTCACTCAAAAAAATTGACAAAGTAAAAAAAGTACATGGATAATAGGAAGGTCTTTTCAAGTTGACTAAGCTAAAAAATATCTATCTATAAATTTTGTAGACCCAAAAAATTGTAATGAGCCTCCAACAGAATGCAGATGTATAATTTACAGTTAAAAATTTGTAAAAGAACACAATATAATTTAAATTGGACACAATTGAGAAACATTGTGGAAAATAAATATACTATGAAGCACCCAGACAGAAAGATAATAAGAACACAGATGAAAAAATAGAGAATAATGCATGTATGTAAGATATGTACGTGAATACAAAAAATGATCAGAAGTGATAAAAACATCTTGTTGAGAAAAGGGGAACCATCAAAGCACAATTTAGAAAAGATATGCAGTCTAATCTTAGGGAAGAATATGTACAGTTCTCTATTATTTTTCACAATAAAAAAAAATATCCATTTCTGATTTTATAGATTATAAAATTTTGTTTCAACATAATAGGTTTCTGGATATTCTACAATCACATTGGTCAGATAAAAGTGCTTGGGAAATAGCAAAATACCTAACCATTGTTGAGAAAAAAGATTTGAAAGAAAGTGTTAAGAAAACACTGTTTATCTCTATATCCATCAATGAGGTAACTGCAATCGACAACACAATATGGGTTTGCATGCATGTCTATACCTTTGAAAACTATTGAAAGCAATCTCATCTTTTAGCTATCCATAAAATGGTATAAAATTGAAATGAAAAAAACCTCCATAAATTGGTTGTATCTGATTTAAGAGAGAGAGCTAGGATGGATGATTATGCCATAGCTACAAAGTTGGAATGTGTTGACGTTGATGGTGCATTAGTGATGTAGGGACATAGAAAGGGTCTATTTGTTCACCTACGAACAACAATTTTTTCATTTATGATTCTAATCCATTTAATGGCACATATGATGAATCTTACTTATAAAATTGTTAGCACATTCATTAATCTCACAAAAGTGGAAGAGCTTATTCATGACTTGTATATGTACATGTCTAGCAACCCAAAAAGATTTATGAAGTTCTAAAAATTTTCAATTGAGGTGACAAATGGTAAAAAACTACTGAAAGATGTGGAAACTAAATAGATTTCCATGTATGAACCTACTTATAAAATTTTTAAATAATATCTATCTTTGACAAGGTTTATATATAAATGTCACAGGGAAGTTGACAAAGCAAAATATTTGTTATGTTGTTTAACAGATTTAGAAACTTTACTCACATTATACGGTATTTTGTCAATGTTGAAAGAAATTAATTATTTAATGAAACGTGCCCAAGAGAGATATACCTATATTGTTGATTTCATACATTTAATAAAATGTGTATGTCAATGTTTAGATATATTATACACATCAAATGAAAGCTTTCACAGACCTATTTTTAAAACTTGAAAAATTTTGATTGATTTTTAAAATCCAGAGTTATTTGAAATTAAATAAACATGATCATCTTTGTGTCATTGTAAATGGCATCAAGATCCCAATGCACACATGCTCTAGAAGACTTGAAGTTATAGGAGCTAACCCTAAAGATATACCTATGACACGTTTACTATATGATACTATTTTGTCTAAAACATAAATTAAATTGAGCAAAATCTCACAAAGCTTAGTCGTTAGATCAGAGAACATTTTTAAAGGGATGAGTTTTTAGAGGGAATGGGAGTTGTGAATCCCATTACTTAGAATAGTGTTAATAGCCAAGAGCAGATCGACACATTATTTCACAAATATATGAGTACAATTGTTATGCATTTTTGTAAATCTATAGATGTAAAAGTTTGAGCTAAAGTAAGTAGGTACTAGATTTAGGGTTTACGTAGGTTGAGTTGGAAGTAGTTAGGTTGAGTTTGAAGTAGGTTGTATGAGAAAAAAATTTAAGCAAAGTGTTAATATGAGGTCCCTGTAGTGACATTTATAAGCAAGTAGGGGAATCAGAGCAAGCAATTGGTGTGATCGATGACCGATAATAACTGTGGTTGTATGCTATCATATGAAAGGATCATGATGTGTGGTAGTAGTGTGGTATCACATTGAAGGATTATATGTGTGATAGAAGCATGTTTGAATAGTGTCACATGACAACATGGTGTCACATGAGTTTATGGTATCGCATGACACCATGGTGTCATGCAGTACCATGACAATGCACGATGCGATTATGCTATGTGGTGACATGATGTCACATGATGACATCATGTCACACAATAGCATCATGTCACATGATGGCATGGTGTCACATGATGGTAAAGTATCACATGATAGCATGGTGTCGTATGATATGATATTATCATGTGATAACATATTATCATGTGATAATAATTTATACTACCTGATGGTATAGTGTCATCCAGAAATGTATTGATGCTCAAGAGTATAATGTCACCTCTTAGTAATATGATGCTCGACAACGTAATGACACCCGATAGCTTTAGTCACTTGATAGCATGTGATCCCATAACAACATAGTATCATGGAAAATAAAGAGCAGTTTTTTACCTACTCTGCACACTCATTTAACAAGGGAGTGAATCAAATTTACCTAAACAATTCTAGGGGGTTTCTATCATGGCCTCTTAAAGTGAAATTTATTTGCTTATCTATATTTGTATAGTACCTTTTACATTATGTAAATTCTGTATAATGGTCTAATGTATAATAATAACACCCTTTTGCTTGTCTTGCTATGATAATGGGATATCTATTGGTTCATTGGTTCATTTCCTTTATGTAGCAAGATTGATCATTTTAATTTTTATGTGAAGGTTAGCAGTGACCCCAATGCTTAAGATAATACTTAGTATTGAAAATGACCAACAATAGACCATTATACAGACTAATTGTTCATTGGTTCCATTCCTTTAGGTAACAAGATGGAGAATAGTGTGAATAGACCAACAATAGACCGTTATATAGATAGATGGATCATTACTTTCTTTCATTGATGTAGCAAGATGGACAATGGTGTGAGTAGATCAAGGGTTAAAATTCCAAACATTCAAATTATTTTATAGTATAAAGATATAATATAAAGGTATAGAGTTCAAATTCTTTTATATGTAGTATATCCAAGAATAATATACAAAATGTAAAGGTTATTATATATACAATAAATATATATAAAAGCAATGAATATATATACAAATTCTTTTTTTGAAAAAAATTGAATACTTGATCTATGTATACCATTACAAAGAATGTAAAGGCTATAAGTTTTTCTTTACCTCCAAGAAAGTGGATAATGTTATTGCAACTTTGATGGTGTGGTTTTATAAAATTACAGTGTGATTGTATACCGAGAGGAAATGCTTAAAGGAAAAAATTTGGATGTTGTCTTATGGAGGGAGCAAAGGTGTCTCTATCATGATCCCTTTCTTACCATTATTATACTTTATAATAATGCATTTTCATGGGCACATGCAAACTCAACCTTTGAATATGAATGTACAATACTATGCCACACATTAGGGTTCATGAACCCCCATTACATTTCATTATGAGCCATACACACATGGCACTTATAGAGGGTAATGAAGTTGTGAAGTTGAACCCTCGTAGATGGTAGATGGTAGATGGTAGACAAATTAACTAATGGGGATTGAGAGGTCAATTGCAAATATGTTCGTCCATGATAAACTTTCAATGATCATAAATTATTTGGGTGGATCAATGATTAGATCTTCCATTATGATCATAACTAGATGGCATGTTTAGCATTGACTATCATGATGGTAGTTGACCTTCACATCCCCCTCTGACTACTTTATCTACCAATGTTGACAGGGGCATGGGATTTGAAAATGATGATTTAATATTTTGTTTATCATCACTTGCATTAGCCTGTTAGCCCTTTGTTGATGGGCCCATCTTATTACATCCTTAAATATGAGCTCACATTGAACGTACCAACTAGTTACACTCATAGTTGATGATGTAAGAAGTGAGGCCCTTTATCTAATGGATAATAGGCTAATGGAATGGATGGAGAGGGAGGGGAGTAAGAGTATCTAGCACGCACATGGAGGTCAACTATTAGTGTGATCTCCACATGCATTTTGGATGCTTTGAAGGTAGACGTTATATCCAACAAGCATATGGAGGTCAATTATCAGCCTGACCTCCACATACATGTTGGATACTCTAAGGGTAGACGAAGTATCTAGCAGCCCTGTGGAGGTCAACTATCAATTTGACCTCGATGTTCTTTTTAGATACTCAAAGGGTGGACAGAGTATCCACCAAGCAAAAGGATTTGAAATGTTTATGTGACCTCCATGTGCATGTTAGATACTCTGAGGATCCCTCCCCTCCATTTATTTCATTGGCCCGTTAGCCCTTTGATGAGGAGTCTCACTTTTTACATCCTCGATTATGAGCATAACTAGGAGGCACATTCAACACTTAAGCCAAAATGCATTGTGGCAAAGTGATGGACAAGCAAGATGTGACCAGTTGGAGGTCAACATCTAGCATGGAAGTCCACACTAATTGCAAGCACCTTAACTAGTTGGTGTGTTCACATTTCTAGCTGACATGTTTATGGGTATTACCAAATCGATGAATGTTCAATGCTCATGATTGGGCTTTCATATGTCAACAACATGTTAAGGAAAATAACAATGGTTAAGGCAAACACTACTTGAAAAATAAATGTTAATATCTATTGAACGCTAGTTTATTACTTGTATGACTTTCCTTTATTCAAAGACTATACCAGTGCTCATTTGCCATTACACTATTCCTTTTCTACCTATACAAGAGCTTGTTAGCCAATAATGCAAATGATAATATGAACAAACTAGATAATTAATGCACTTTCATTCAACATGGAATTTCATGTTGGACATTGACCCTTGGCTAGTCACATCCCACTTCTCCATCACTTTGACCCAATGCATTTTGTCCTAAGCATTGAATGTCCCTGCTAGTTATGATCACAATTAGAGGAGGGAGTGTCTTAACTAGTAGTAGCATTCACATTTATGGCTGACATATCTATAAGTCCCACCAAATTGATCAAAGTCCAACACTCACATCAGAGCTAATGTCTTTTAATAACATGTTAAGTAAAATGATAGCGGTTAAGGCAAATGACAATGACTAAGCTAAATGCTAGGGATGAAGAATAATTAAATGTAAGAAAGTACCATCTAGTTACAATTGAATTGAGGATGTAATAAGTGGGGCCCATCATAAAAGGGCTAACGAACCAATGGAATGGATGGAAGCGGGGAGGGTACATGGAGTATCCATCATGTACATGGAGGTCAACTATGAGTGTGACCTCCATGTGCATGCTACATAATCTAAAGGTAGATGGAGTATCCAATAGGCATGTAGAGGTCAACTGTCAGTGTAACCTCCATGTTCCTATTGGATACTTCAAGGGTAGCTGAAGTATCCAATAGGCATGTGGAGGTCAATTGTGAGCATGACCTCCACCTGTTTGTTTGATACTTTGAGGGTACCTCCCCTCCATTCATTTCATTGTCCAATTAGCCCTTTGATAATTGGCCCCACTTTTTACATCCTCAAGTACCTGCATGCCTTTACCCTCTTCCATTTCTTATTTGCCATTACCCTATTACTTTTTGACCTATGCATGAGCTCGTGTGCTCATTACGCAGTTCCATAAACGTGCACCACATTTGTAGGAGCATCCTAGAGGAGGCATTTTCTATACTGATTATTTACCTACAATGAATTAGATTTTCTGCACCATTGAATCTTCAATCCCATTTTTCATAATATCAGTTTAGCATCTAAGAAGGGAAAAACCTTAACATTTGTAGATGGGGAAGCAATGAAATATAAAACATATTTTTTAAAGTAATACGTTCACCGTAGACAAAATTGATTTTTTTAAACTTGTATTGTATTTAAACTTTTATAATTAATCATGTGCAATTTTTTATATTTTTGCACTAAATTTGATAAACATTTTTAATTTAATTATTTTTATTTTTATTTTGACAACTAAGCCAATTATGTCATGTATTGATGTCATGTTTTAGGATCGTTTGGCATAACCTATATTGTCATCCATGGTTGTGATGGAGGTAATAGTGTGAGATTTAAAAAAAAATCCATTTTACCATCATAATGTACTTTTAACCCTATTTTTTTACTATTGTACGTGACATTTTTTTTATTAGATACAATTATTGAAAAAGTCTGATATCTTGATTATTTAAATCATAGTTTTTTAAGCTATGCAAGGAAGATTAAATAGCACTTCAATCACTAGATATTAATGTCCTCACTCCACATACACTCCCTTTCGGCTGGATTTTTATGCCTTGCTTCTCTAGCCATGGTAAATGAAAGAAATTAGAATACTGCAGCTCCAAGTAAGTATGTTTTATTTTACTAGATATTTTAATTGATCAATCATGATATAAAATGTTCACATAATAAGGTTCCAATTCCTTCAATGTATAAATTGGACATAGAATGCACTACAATAATATTATGTCTATGAAATGATGTGTATGTTATCTTATCAGTGGATTTCATGATTGTTCATGACCCACAACATGGTTTTGATCCTTTCGAGAGCATTTACTCATTGGAAGCAAAATTATCTCTAATAAATTTACATGACACAAATAAATGATGAACAAACAATCATTTAATGGAGTAAAAGAGATGCCAACCCAAATAATTAAAAACATGTTGGTTGAATTAAATGACATTGATTTGGTAATATAAAAATATTGTTTGGGTTCAGGTAGATTTATTTAATTATTTAAGTGATTATAAGTTTTATGCAATGCTAACTATTTATCATTTTTTATTTGAATTTGGATACAGACAACCCTTGATAGTTCGTAACCAATGCAAGATGTTAATGTTACCAAACTTGGACCTTAGTCTCCCCTATTTGAAAATATTAGTACTATAAATTGATTGTATTCAAATTTTAACCATTTTATTCTTGTAATCAATCATGATTACAAATTGTAATTGGTTCAACCTTTTAATACAAAATTTGGATTGTGATGAGTAAGTCCAACTTAGGAGAAGCTTCCCTAAGTTCCTCCAACAACATCAGCGAAAAAGGGAACAATCAGGGAAGGTGGTAAGTTTTTTTTAATTTGTTATATTTAAATATCCATATCCTTTTGTTCAATTGTAAGTTATCATTATAAATAGTGCATTACTTTTGTAGTGCGATAATGGTAGGGAGGATGGATGGACTACTCTCATTCATAGAAAGAGCAGAAGAATTGAATGCATGAAACCATGCTTTGAAACCTCCTACCAATCACATGGACAACCTCCTCCCATGGAGAAGGTAATATGGGAGAATGAAATATGTGGGGTTTGCAAGATTATAAAATTGGTATGAAACTTGATAGTGATCATTGTTTTTTTGTTTTGCCTACAAAGAAACTTATTATTATCTTTTAGAAAGAAAAACAATCACCTATTTCATCATAAGATGAGGATGATGCAAATTACATAGTTGTAAATGATTCCCGTGATACAAGGGTAATTATTCTTTTATGTTCTTTCATTTTCAATTCACACATATATATTATTGTATACCTATTTGATATTTTTAATTGTTGCACTTCTTTTTTAGGTAAACAATGGTAGTGAGGAGAAGTTCACACCTATTTTCTTGGATGTCGAGGGCTTTTCAAATTGTGAGCTACCAAACGATTCAGTGCAAAATGATTATGATGCTACAAATGACTCCCATGATACAAGGGGAATTATTCTTTCACATTATTCCATTTTCAATTCGCACAAATATCTTATTATATACCTATTTGAGATTTCTAACCATTGCGCTTATTTATCAGGTAAAAAATAGTAGTGAGGATGGGTTCACACTCATTTTGTTGGAGGTTAATGACTTTGTAAATTGTGAGCTTCCAAACGATTCTTCGATAACCTCTCCATGTCATATTAAATATTCAAATTTCGGAGTGTTTTTTATAAGTCATATAAAATGCATTTGTGATATTATTTTATTGATTTTACCTACATAGGAACCTATTACCCTCCCTCATATGAAGAGCAAAAGAATGGAATAAATAGCCTATGCAACCTCTTAGAATGGACGTGGCCATAGATAGAAGGACAAGGTAATATGTTGGGATTTGCATGTATTTATTTAAGTCATAAGAAACATGATTTTGATATTTTTTATTGCTTTTACTTGCATAGGCACCCATTATCCTACTTTGCAATAAGAGCAAAAGAATGGCACACGAGCAACCTTTGAAGGACAAGGTAGAATGTGGGGAATTTTTAATTTTTTCATGTGCTAAAAAGTAGGATTGTGATCTATTTTTTGTGATTTTGCTTGCAAAATAACATGTGACCATTTCCAACCAAGTAAGGGACTCACATGTTTCACATGAGCATGAAGACAACATCGAATTTTAGCTACCACCGGATTTATGCAATGTCATGTCATGATATCCGTAATGTACAAGGGTAATTTTCCCATGTTTTTATATTTTCAATAGATGTATATCCTATAAATTTGAAATTGGAGATGCTTTTTTAAGTTGAACATTTTGATTTGTGTAAATTATCTTTGAGTATGAGGAGCATGGTTACATGATTATTCAAGAGTTTGGATATAGAGACCAAATCTATTATATTACATCAGAATGTCTTGCATTGTATGAAAGTGGGAAGAAATTTTGGTCAAAATCACTATTTAATTTACGTCATGATGAAATGAGCATGTTACCTCCCATTCTATAGCATCAAGCACCAAGGCATCCAATCAAGAGAAGACAATGGAGGCCTGTGGAATGGAATTTGTAACAATAACTGTATGAGATGTGTAACAATAGAAAATTTTCTTTAAAAAATCATTTTTATGACTCTGACGATTTGAGCCCCAAAGGGTTGGTAGCCATAGAATAAGAACTCAAGATATAAAATTCTAAAGAAAATAAAGATAAAAGGATGACAAAGATTCTAAGGCGGAGGAAATTTATGAAAGTAAGTGATACATTGTGTTTGTCATTATATTCATTCCTTCACCAATACATTCATACCTTGTGCTTACACACGAGTTAAAAAACTTGACAGAAGAAAGCTTCCTTGGCTACAAACAAGAATGTGAAGGGGAAAAGACGAGATTTGAAGGAGAAGGTATATTTGTTTATCATCAATTTTTAAATCACTCTTGCTCTTGAATCAAATAATTACAATTTTTTTTTTTAATTTATGAAAGTAATTGTATTCATTTTTTTTGAAAGCGTGACAAGAATGATTTAGCGTAAAAGAAGGAACGAAAGAGGAAAAGAAAAATTTGAAGAAATGTTTGACTTAGTTTGTGGAGATTCACTATGTTTCTGTCATACATCATGTCAAATGTTATGACATATTAAAGACAGTAGAAATGTGATATCGATTTGTCTATTATGAATGGATTTGTTCAAGATAACGAGACTTTTCCCATAAGGAAACTATATGTATATATTTATCTTCATTAAATCAAAAACGTCATCTGTGCATTACAAATCTTTTATATTTTTTAGATATGATTATAGCATGCATATAATGGTCATGAAAGTAATTATGTCTTCAAATATGAGAGTTAGTTGACCCTAATAAAGTTGATTAACTATAAATACCACTATTATGCTTTGTTTCATTGATTTTATCTTATGATGTATGTGTCCTATCCAAACTATGTTAAGGACTCAAGGCTCTCTTATGTTTCAGTTTTATTCAGGGTTCACATGTCTATGGTAAGCATTCATTTGGATCAAGTAGATAGGGTTTGAGGGAAAGATTTTGGACACCAATTACTCTAATCTTCTTATTTCGAAGAATTGAAACATAGAACTTTCTTTTTTCATGCCCAAATTTTTTACACATCAAATGAGAGGTATACATTTGATTTTTTTATGATTGGGTTTTCAAATTTTATATATGTTAGTTGTAAATGCTATGAGCTACGCATTTGATTTGAATGATTTGTAAGGGAAGTCATATAGTTTCCCATTAGAAAAAGTCCTTTAAGATGGA
This sequence comes from Torreya grandis, assembly GCA_037957365.1. Lineage (NCBI taxonomy): Eukaryota > Viridiplantae > Streptophyta > Pinopsida > Cupressales > Taxaceae > Torreya > Torreya grandis. The sequence continues at coordinate 5,835,233 of JARHVA010000226.1, read as the reverse complement.
TTTGTGCTTCAATCATTTTTCTTTAATTTCAAATCAATGAATTGCATTGGATTTCAAAATTTGTTAACATTATTACTTATATATGTGATGGAACTTCAAGCTTGACTTCTCAACATCCTTTTTGGGTATGTATAACTCTTGTCTCTATTGAATTTTATGAAAATGTTGCCCTAATTTTTTAAATGGTAGAAGCATGGAGAGTTTTTATATTCGTGACATCTTTAGAAACCAAGGTGTTTGTAAAGTCTCTTAAGTTTTAAAGAGTGATAACCTTCCTAGGGACTTGAGAGATCACACTATTAAAGTTGAAGAGATGAAACATGAATATGAATATTTATTAAAACTACTTAAAGAGAGGAATATCAAAATCAGAGGTGATCAAGATGAGATCATGTGGCTAGCCTTTGGAAAATAAATAAAATATCATGTCCAACTGGGTTATGACATCCTCATGTCATAAAATTATAGTTATTTGCTCACCAAGGAAAACATTTCAGAGAACCTATAAAGGGTTAAATCAATTCTCAAATTTTATTTATTCATATGGACTCTCTCCCATATGAACAAACCATGGACACAACTAGCCTCATATGCCTTTCCTGAGAATTGAATATCGGTGGGGCTTCAAATAAACAAGCCATCTTAGCCAACTCACCCACATCTCATTGGTTCAAGCCAAATGTGATTTTGGTAAAGCATCAAGAAGAGAATTAATTGAAAGAAATTTACAAAGAATTGATATGAGATATTGTTTGCACTGCACCATCTCTCATGAGGTATATGTCCTCTAGGCATCTTCAACAAGCAGTGCAAAAGTTGAAAACATGACATGCAATAACACTTTTATGAAAATATTCTAAAACCTGATGTTGTCATGTGGACACTTTACGCCATGTTGCACCATGTTTAGTGTCATATCCAAGGTTCACGATAGGCCAACATAATTATCAAAAAAAAATTCACTTGTCAGAGAAGCCATATAATTGATAGAAGCTAAAAAGTCAAAAAGGGAAGACAAACTATCTCATAAAGGGAAATAGCAGTGTTTTAACTTCCATAATAGTTCTTGGGCAATGCCTTGATAAATAAATGAGTCTAATTAGAAAAGGGATATATTATGTTTAGAAGAGTAGAACAATTCAAGAATTTCAATAACTAGATATTGGCAAAGAAGTCCTAGAAAAACCAATAAAGAGTTGTAAACAAAGACTTGATGTAGCATGCAAGGTTAAGTAGAGAACTATAGGATTGAGTTATCTCCATGATTGAACTGAGACTGTAAAAATACATGTTTGTAGTATGATTATGTCTATATTTTTTTTTTATATGCATTGAAGAAATAAATGTGATGTTTATTTGTTTCTTCTTATGCATCAACTATTTTTTTGTCCATTTGTGAGTTTTGAAACCTAGATTTCATGGTCTAAGATAGTTTTATATTTGACACCCTAATCCTGACTAAATCAATTGGTATCAGAGCAAGATTTTCCTTATTGGGGTGAGCATGTAAGACTCTTGGAGAGTAAGTTGTAGGTTATTAAAGGGAAGCATGCATTCTTTAGGAACATAAATGACACATATATGAGCTCCCAATGAAAGAGTGGGACAAGCTCTGAGAATTACAGACTTGGAAGAAATGATAAAAGGAATCTAAGCACATTTGGTGGCTATGAAAATTGCACTTTGTACAGGAGTTATTGAGGAATTAAATGACCATGAAGAGGAAGAAGCACTTTAGGTTTAGGACGAGGAACTAATAGATGAATAAAAAGATATATTTATAAAACCCATAGAAAAAATGGGAAGTATGCCATGGGTGGACACCCCTATCTATTCTTGTAGGTTGTATTGTAAAGAACTCATTGGTTGGATCTCTGAGTTGGAGAAATATTTTGACTATCAATAGATGGAAGATCCCAAGAAAGTGAAGTTTGATTGTACCAATTTCAAGGGATGTGCATCTTTATGGTGAGATCATATGCAGATAGAAAAGCATAGAAGGGGAAAAGATAAAATAAAACTTGTAATATAATGATTGCAAAATAAAATAGTAAGTTTCTAGCTTTTAACTATCAGTTTATTTTGTTCAACAAAATACAAAATTTGAGGCAAAAGGAGATGACATTAAAAGATTACAAAGAACATTTTTACAATCTCACCATTGGATATAGCTATATTGAATATGATGTAGCAAATATTCCAAGGTATGAAAATGGTCTCTGTATATCTATATAAGATTAGTGTGGAATGAGAAGATTGCATTATGTAGAGGAAGCATATCAATGTGCTTTGAAGGCTAAAGATAATTTATCTATGAGTAAAAAAAACACAACAATAGGTAGACAAAGGTTCTCTAAAGGAAGATGACAAGTAAACAATCAGAGAGGACAACAAACTCATGTAGGTGAATCAAACACTTCACATAGTGAAAATTTGATTTTCAAGAGCAAGAGGGTAATTTTCTAGAGGAAGAGAATACTTTGGTAGAATAAGAGGTAGAGGATTCATGGGAAAATTATTTGTTAAGATGTTGGATATAGAGATTTTGAATGTCTTAAGGCATTTATAACTATGGTAGAAGTAATCACATTGTGCAAGAAAATGAATAACTTTTTGAAGAGAACATGGAGAAACTCTTACAAAATAAATAGAACATGGAGAAACTCTCATGATGAAGAGAGTATAACTAAAAATAGAGAAGGAGGATGATGAATTGGTTTGAAATTTAATATTTTTAAAACCATATGCAAATATGGGTGTGCATGCTACTAAGTTATGTTTTATAGTGGTAAAACTGATAATATTTTTTCAAATGAGATGGTATAAAATCTTGGTCTAGACATAATCACACACCAAAATCCATATAACAGTGTCTTCATTGTTGAATGGACATTATATTTTATTAGATGATGATTTTTTGGTTAATTTTTAGATTGTTATATAAGGATGAAGTTTTATATGATATCATGCCTATGGATGTTTGCTTTGTCAGTCTTTGTCAGATTTAAAAAATAATTTCCATTTAGCAAATTCATCAATATTGTTACGTGCTAACCTTAATTTTTTTGTTTTTAAAATATAAAATATTTTATATTATAATCATATCAAAAATTGTTATCAATATTTTTAGTAAAGATATCAAATAAATTGTTTTTAATATATATTATTAATAATATTTTTAGAATTTAAAAATAAATAAGAGAATTATATTTTAAGAATCTATATTGAATGTAGTGAATCTTATTAGATCAATTTTCAGGTTATATTTTTTGAATTGTTAATAAAATAAAAATAAAATGATTTTAATAATTTACAAAATGTGATTTATAATATTGATCCAAAAATACTTACAAAGTTATATAAAAAAACACTCACTGCATCTAATAATGAATATAAACATTTCTAGCTATTTAAAATTTATCAATTAAAAATAATAAAAGAATAGAAAATTACATAGCAAAGTGGTCAGTTAGTATACACGGCCCAAACTTCATGTCAGAGGATAAGTTTCAACTCAGAACACAACACAAGGAAAAAAAAACAATAACCACATCACTATATATTGCCCAAAGGGATCTCAAGAAACCCTTTCCCAATGTTAAAATGTCCTTTTTTATCTTTTTTCTTTGTGACCTCTGTCCAAACCTCTCGATGAGGACTAGAAATAACTATTTGTAGTGGAAGATCAACTGAGGCTTGATCCTTATTAAATTCAAAAGATGCAGATTCATGAGTTTGTTTGATACCTCCCCCTATAGTTATATCTGCAAACATCTCATTGTGAGAGGGGTCTTCCACAGGGTCTCTGCCCTAGTCTTTGATCCATCATTATTTCTTGTTCCATATTTATAATTTACCTTGGCCTCAGATGTATCTATATCAATTAAGGTTTTCACTTCTTCATCCTTTGAAGGTAGAGGTTCATACAGTGGCCAACCTTTGGATTTAAGGGGTTGGTCCAATTTATTTATTGACTTGGGGGCATGCTTCTTGGAGATGTCTATTTTGATGGTAGAAGTAACATTTAAAAGTCATTTTTTCATAATCTAAAGTTTGGATCTAACTGAAATCATCATGTTTCAACTATAATATGTCTGAAAGAGCTTTGTTGAGGTCCATCCCCGAACAAATATGAGCAAAGGTGAAAAATCCTTGTTTGGACCTCTCACAATCTATCTTGATGAAACTTCCTAAGGCATTTTCAATATCCTCACACACTAAAGGGCATTTGAAAATAAAAATAAGATTTGGGAGACAAACCCAAACTGACATTTTAAACATCAGTAGAGTGGAAAGATCAAAATCTAAAACTCAAGGGGTAATGAAGAGCCTAGCTCTACCCAAAAACTAAAGTCTCTACTCAAAAATTCTCTGATAATATTTAAATGAGGATAATTGAACTATTAAAAAACCTTTAAAACATAATTGTATCATACAATCCCTGATCCAGACAGAATAAATCCAAAAGTACAATTCTTCTAATCAAAACCGAGACCTATTAACTTTACAAATAACTACAAAATATTTTAATATTAAAATTAATATATTTATCTCAACTAAAAAAATATCCACTATTAATGTTTCTTCTAAAAATTTTATAATGTACAAGCTTAGAAACACTAAAAGAAAGGTTGTTGAGAGTTGAAAAACTCATTTATTAAAAAAGGCCTAAAAATTAAACCCTATTTATTCCTAACATTATCTAATTATGGTATTATTTTCATGAAGAAACTAAAAATAAATTAGATTACATTAATACTTGTCTTCTTCTCAAGGAGAATACAAATAGAAGTTCATTTCGATCATTAAACTAGAAAATTGAAACCTCAAACAAGAAGTTACATTTTTATAAGATCGTACAAAATTTTATATTATAATTTGGACTCATGACAAATGGTGTACCCTCCTAATAATAGAATACTCATGGAAAACATTTATGTTCATTTTTCTTGATAACTCAAGGAAGGGATTACAAGACACTTATGTTCATTTTTATTGATAACTCAATCAAACTAATAATAGAATACTCATGGAAAACCATTGATTGTATAGTTGATTGCTTGAACCCTCTGATGATATGCCTATTTAGGAATGATTTTAGGATCTTACCCTATTATGTGTTTAAACATGCATCTATCTTTTGTGACTCAACTAATTCTCTTAAATGGTTATATGAATGGATATTTTTAATTTTTAATTTCTTGTTAATAATGGAAAGACTCACATAGATGGTGTATATCTTAGTACTATGTTTCTCTTTAGGTGTTATGTTTCTCTTAACTTAGTACTCGATATTGGTTTTTCTTGTGGGGTTGCAAAACACTTGTTGTTCTTTTTTTTAATAACTCTATCACTTTAATAATATAAATATCATAGAAACCCATTGACTATATTATTGATTGCTTAAAGCAATTAATATTTTGGAGGTAGAGTTGGAGTTTTGTGTGACTAGTGTTTAGCTAGAACATATAAGTATAGAGTTTACATTCCTTTATATGTTGCATATCTAAAAATGATTACGCATTTAATTTATATGCATTCATTAAATTATATGTATCATATATCATAATTACATGAATTATTCAATAAACTAATCATTAATTCCTTCAGATAGGCAACAATATAGTCAACATAAAACAAACTCAAATGTATTCCACAAACTAAACCGATATGCCCTTCTGAGATGAGTGTTGACCTTCATCTACGTACATAAAGAGAATAAACCAATAACCATCAGTGTGTATAATAGTATGTTGTTTTCCATCTTATTACAGACTGTATAATGCCCTACATCTTGCTTGTAGGGTAAATTTTAGTGATGAATATTTTTTTAATTCACGAATATTATATTTTGGGGAATTTTAATTTGGCAATTTTTTAGGGTGCAACATATGACCCTTTCATCTAAAATTTTGGGATGTCATTTTTTTAGGAGTCAACTTATCAATGATTTACAATAATTATGGGGTTACCCATGTAATTCACCATCTGTATATAGTACATATGTTCCCAGAGGTCACAAACTTAAAACCAAAGTATTTTTCTTTACTAGATTGTGAAGATCTTGAGATTTGAGGTCGTACTCCACTGTTTAACTACTTTTAGTAACCGAACCTCTGACAGCATTATGTCACATGACGTAAACCAAATATTTGATGGCACTATATCACACGATGGCAACCAGGTGCTCGATTGTAATGTTCCGCATGACGAAAACTTGATGCCTAATGGCAATTTGTCGTGTGACAATAACGAACCACACGATGGTAATGTGACACACAATAGAAACCTATTATGTGATGACATTATGCCATATGATGATAACTTATCACCTGATAGTGATTTACAGTATGATGGTAACTAGTCATCTGACAACCATGTGTTGCATGATGATAATGTGGCATCTAATAGTGTTGTACCACACGATCGTAGATTGACTCCTCGTAGTAATGTGTTTTGTGGTTGTAGCTTGCCATCTAAAAACACTGTGTCGTGTGACCATAGCTTGACACTAGGAAGCTGGTAGCAATAAAATGTCTAATAAAAAAGCTCCAGCATTAAGAAGTAATAGCAAGAGTAAAGCACTACAACAAATGTGAAAAAAATCTAACATTATGTCTTATTATATAAATCCAAAAAAAAGGACTGTGGAGACAATATGTACTTCAAATATAGATAATTTTGGATCTTTTTTTTAAAAATATTAGTTAATTTTTTTTACTATAGATTAATTACAAAACCATTTTAATGTAGAAATTGACATGGATATTGACACTATTTCATTAAAAAGAATTAATCTCAATAACTTCTCACTACCTGAAGATTTTATTGATGAAATACCACCCCTAGATGACACACCTCTAGGCACTTCACTAGAACATACTCCTCTGGGCACTCCACAAGAGAAATGTAGTTCTTTTCAGACACCAAATTTTGATGAAAATTTTGCTCAAAAAAACTAACAAAGGAAAATAAGTACATGGATAATAGGAAGATTTTTTCAAGTTGAATAAGCTGTAAAATATCTATCTATAAAGATTGCAGACCCAAAAATTGTAATGAGCCTCCAATAAAATGCAGATGTATAATTTACAGTTGAAAACTTGTAAAAGAACACAAAATATAATTTAAATTGGACACAATTGAGAAACATTGTGGAAAAATATATATACTATGAACCACCTAGATGGATAGATAACAAGAACACATAGATGAAAAAATAGAGAATAATACATGTATATAAGATATGTAAGTGAATATGAAAAATGATTAGAAGTGACAAAAACATCTTGTTGAGAAAGGGGGAACCATCAAAGCACAATTTGGAAAAGATATGCAGTCCAATCTTAGTGAAAAATATGTACAGTTCTCTATTATTTTTCATAATTAAATAAAAGACCCATTTTTGATTTTATAGATTAAAAAAATTTATTTTAACATAATAAGTTTCTAGATATTCCACATTCACATTGGTTAGATAACAGTGCTTGGAAAATGGCAAAATACCTAGCCATTGTTGAGAAGAAAGATTTGAAAGAAAGTGTTAAGAAAACACTGTTTATCTCTCTATCCAACAATGAGATAATTGCAATTGACAACACAACATGGGTTTTCATGCATGTCTATACATGTCTAGTAACCCAAAAATATTTATAGAGCTCTAAGAAATTTTAATTAAGGTGACAAATGGTAAAAAACTACTAAAAGATGTGGAAACTAGATGGATTTCCATGTATGAATCTACCTACAAAATTTTTGAAGAATATCTATCTTTGACAGGGTTTATGTATAAATATCACAGGGAAGTTGACAAAGCAAAATATTTGTTATATCATTTAACATATTTAGAAATTTTACTCACATTATATGGTATTTTGTCAATGTTGAAAGAAATCAATTGTTTAATGAAACGTGCCCAATATATATATATATATATATATATATATATATATATATATATATATATATATATATATATATATATATATATATATATATATATATATATATATATATATATATATATATATATATTTGATTTCATACATTTAATAAAACATGTATGTCAATGTTTAGATATATTATACACATCAAATGAAATATTTCATGACATGGTAAATGGCATTGAGATCAAAATGCACACATGCTCTAGAAGACTTGAAGTTATAGGAGCTAACCCTGAAGATGTACCTGTGACACATTTACTATATGATACTATTTTGTCTAAAACACAAATTAAATTGAGCAATATCTCACAAAGCTTAGCCATTGATATCAAAGAACGTTTTTAAAGGGATGAGTTGTTGGAGGACATGGGAGTTGTGAATCCCATTTTTTAGAATAGTGTTAATAGTCAAGCATAGATCAACACATTATTTCATAAATATATGAGTACAATTGTTATGTATTTCTATAAATCTGTAGATTTGAATGGAGTTTAGATTAATGGTATTTTAAATAAATAATTACTGACATCTCAGTCAACATAGTTTAAGATTACAATGATAGATCAATTTCAGTGTTTAAGTGACCCAACATAAAATGGTGTCATTACTCGTCTATGAAAAAACATTATCCAAGTAACATATCACAAGAAAGTATTAGTTAATATTTTAGATTATATGAACTTGCTCAAACATTGATTTTGGGTTTTATGAAAGATGAATGAGTGTTTAGTGCATTATCCTTCGTAAAGTCAAAACTTAGAAATAGATTGGATAAAAATTTAGAAACTTGCTTGAGACTATATGTTTCGCATTATTATGTGGACAAGTTTCCATATGATAGATTAGTGCCAACATTGAGTTTTCTAGTGAAAAGAAGAGGCGTGACTAACATGAACTACGAATACAGAGGAAGAGAATACCAAGACTGAATATGACACTGACATGGTAAATGCAAATCACAATTATGATGAACAATTTTCTTGAGAATTGTTTCAGCTTTCTGACTTTTAGTTTGATAAGTATGAAAATCACTATTTTCTAAAATATTTCTTATTCTTTCATTTTCAAATACATTAAATTCTATAATCTATTTTATGGATGTTATAATCATGAATATTATTCAATACATTGGATTTAATATTTTTTTGTCTTATTAAAATAATGTGTATTTCAAATAATACTTTATCTTTGCAATGTGTGTCATTAATTAACAATCATAATTCTCATTAACATTGTACAAAGCATTTCTTCATAACATTAATTGATGAGAATATTGAGACTGAATATGACACTGGCATGGTAGATGTAAATCACACTTACGATGAGCAAGTTTCTAAAGGATTGTTTCTACTGCTTGACTTTTAGTTTGATAAGTATAACAATTACTATTTTCTGAAATATTTTTTATTCTTTCTTCTTCAAAATTTAAATACCATAAATTATGTAATCTATTTCCTGGATGTTACAAAAATGAATCTTATTCAATACATTGGAATTAATATTTTTTTATCTTATTAAAATTTTGTAAATTTCAAATAGTACTTTATCTTTGTAAAACATGTCATTCATTAAGTAGCAATCATAATTTCCATTAACATTGTACAGAGCATTTCCTTATAGTATTCATTGATGCATACAAGTCTTATGTCTAGACATACACGGTGAACCATAGGACACTAGTTCTCTTGCAATTAAAACTTTAATTATTAATATTTATTATTACACATGCATAACAATGTAACTATAATTATTCCATAGAATATTACTCTGCAATAGGTTATGTTTCCTACAACTACTACAATATACAACTACTACAAATATATAGCAAATATTTTTTCTATAGTTGGAACTTGGGGTCACATATTTATAAATTCTACTCCAATTAATCAATGCAATGTTACAGTGACTAGAACAGTGTAACAATGCATTCCAATCTACAACTACTAGAATAATATAACACTAACAATGCATTCAATACTACAGCTACTAGAACAATATAATTCTATAAAATATTTACTCTATAATAGGTTATGTTTCTACTACTACAATATTCAAATACTACAATTACTAAAAATATTTTTATTATAGTTGAGTTTTCATATTTCTAAATTCCACTACAATCAATGCATTCAATGCTAAAACTACTATAACAATTTAACACTAACAATGCATTCCATACTACAACTACTAGAACAATATAATTCCATAGAATATTTACTCTACAATAAGTTATGTTTCAACTAGTACAATATTCAAATACTAAAATTACTAGAAATATTTTTCTTATAGTTGGGTTTACATATTTTCAAATTCCACTACAATCAATGCATTCAATGCTAAAACTACTATAACAGTTTAACAATGTGTTCAATGCTATAGCTACTAGAACAATATAACACTAACAATGCATTCAATACTGCAACTACTAGAACAATATAATTCCATAGAATATTTACTCTACAATAGTCTATTTTCTTACAACTACTAAAAATAATTTTCTTATAGTTGGGTTCACATATTTTCAAATTTTACTATAATCAATGCATTCAGTGCTACAAGTACTAGAACAATTTAACAATGCATTCAATGCTACAATTACTAGAACATTATAGCAATCCATAGAATATTTACTCTATTTTTTCTCTGTATAATATATAAACTTGATCACTATATATATATATATATATATATATATATATATATATTAAAATTGTATAGCTAAGAGTATTTGGAATAACTATAAAATATCATTTAATAAAATAAGTGTTTATCAAATAAACATAATATAAATTGTTTTAAACAATAGAAAATGTTATTGTGAACAATATAAACTCAAACATATCATCATTTTTTTTGTTGAGACTCTCCACCTTATTGCTACTTGTCATCCCCACCCATAGAAACCATGTTGTCTTGACCTATCTGTGGAACTGGATCCTCTATTATCACTCTTTTTTTTTTTTGAATTTTCTCTGTAGTAGAATTCATTTGTGCAAAAATCATCCTCTTCTCATTCATTGCATCTACTATTGAAATAATTTTAGGATCTCCATCTATTTTTTGCTTTAATAAAATGCTTAGATCCACACCATGCTCTTTAAATTTTTTCTTCAAAGTGTTGTTCTGTTTATTTAACAAAACCAACTTTTCCTTCAATGTGATTACTAAGGAGATACTTTTGCGGATGTTTTTCAAATACACATTAAAAAGATATGCTTCTTTCTTCAAATTTTCATATTTTATCTACAAACAACAAATAATGTGTCAAGCACATACAAAGGTATTATAATAATCAAAAATACATGTTATGGATAAAGAAAACTTACCATAGCTTTATCCTTGTCTGCTTATGCAATCATAACAAGGTTGATATATTTAACTCATTTATTGAAATATGTTTGGGCTTCTCCATTTAAATATTTTAACCTATTTATGATAATATTTAAAATCCTATCATTGTAGATATTGTTCACAGAGATCAATCTAGATTGAGCTTGCTAGAATAAAGTGTCATTTTTTTAGGGTTCATTTTGAACAAGAGAAAACAAATTCATTCTTTAAAAGTGGTTTGATAATAATCATTGATTTTTTTTATGAGTGTTGTTGACCTTATCTCCCATTTTTTTAAACCATTAAACTCATCAATAACACCATCCCTCAAATTGGTAAGCAAATTTTATGAAACTAGATTGTCCAATGAAAAATTAGTAAGGGAATCCTTAAAGACATTTAAATTATCAGTGTGGGGTAGGGAAGAGGTAGCTGGAAAAGAGGTAGCTATGGGAGGAACTTGTGAAGGCACATTAGCAACTTGAATAAATTCATGTGGATTGAATTCACCAACAACCACAGGTCTACTCTCAATGCCAAGAAACTCTTCATCTAGATCATTCTGCTACAAACATGTAAGTCCCTATGCACTCAAAAGGCCACCAATAGAGAAATTTGAGATATCAAAAAATTGTAGCATTCCTTGAATTTATGCAGGGAGGGCGATGTTATTTCCTTTTATCTAAATTTGGATGGGTGATGGGGGTGTTGGCATATTTCTTGGTCTCTTGACAGATGTTGGGTGGACTGCAAAAAAAAATTATTCAAAAATGGTAAATTCAAAAACATAAAATTAAAACAAATTCAAATTGAATCTATTAATGTTATTCCCTATCTAGGTGACTACCTCATCCATTTTGATTGTGCTTACCAGAGTTATCTCTTCCCCTCTTGGCATCCTTGTGAGAGTTGGTTCTTGTTGTCTCATTGTGCTTGTGGGAGAGACATGGGTGGTTTCACCTATGGATACAAAATGAGTAATTTATCTAGTTAATTAACTTAAAAATTCTTACAAACATTAAATCAAAAAGAAAGTTTTAATGGCAAACATTAATTGTGTTGTGTGGAATAATCCTCAATGACAAGGTTTCAAGATTCAACTGCAAAAAAAAATCAATATGAATATTATTTTTTTCCATTGAGTAAAACAAGTAAAAGACATTAAAGTAAATTTGGGAGAACCTAGAAGCAGAGACGAAACATAATCAATTCTTGGGCATGTCACATAACACAACCTTGATACTTACAGGACTTGCATTATAATGTGAAAGATGTGTTAAATTATGTATATCCAATGGAGAGGTGCCAAAGGATATGGTTTTATTATTAAACTGGATCTATAAATGACTTTCACTATAGTTAAAACAACCAACTAAAGATTGTAGGAGGTTGTTATTGATAGCCATATCATATTGAGGCATCTGCATCAGGCCTCTAACTGGCATTGATCAATCCAATCAATAAAAAATTTAGGCTGCTCTAACATCTAAGGGAAATTCAAACATAATATATTTTTAAAAACATAATTCAAGATCCCCCTAATTGACTTTGAGTTTCTGTGGATGTTGAAGCCATTGAAAGCTTGAAAATTTTGAGCTAAAGAAGGTAGGTACAAGGTTTAGGGTTTAGTTAGGTTGAGCTGGAAGTACGTAGGTTGAGCTAGAAGTAGGTTGTACGAGAAAAAACTTTTAAAAAAAGTGTTAAAATGAGGTCCCTGTAGTGTTATTTATAAGCAAGTAGGGGAATCAGAGTAACTAATTGGTGTGATCGATGACCGATAATAGGTGTGGTTGCATGTTGTCATAAGAAAAGATCATGATGTATGATAGTATCATGGTATTGCATTGAAGGATTATATGTGTGATTGCAGCATGTTTTTAAGGTGTCACATGACTTTATGGTATCACATGGCACCATGGTGTCATGAAGTACCATGACAATGCATGATGGGATGGTGCTATGTGGTGAAATGATGTCGCATGATGACATCATGTTGCACGATAGCATCATGTCACATGATGGAATGGTGTCACATGATGGTATGGTATCGCATGATAACATGGTGTCCCATGATATGATATTATCATGTGATAGCATATTATCATATAATAATAGTTTGTACCACCTGGTGGTATAGTGTCATCTAGAAATGTATTGATGCTCAAGAGTATAATGTCACCTATCAATAATATGATGCTCGACAGTGTAATGACACCCACCAGATTCAGTTACTTGATAGCATGTGATCCCATAATAGTGTAGTATCGTGGAAAATCCAAACTCTAATTTAACAAGGGAATGAATCAGATTCACCTAAACAAACCTAGGGGGTTTCCATCATGACCTCTTAAAGTGAACCTTGTTTTCTTATCTGTATTTATAGAATACCTTTTACATTATGTACATTCTGTATAATGGTCTAATATATAATAATAACACCCTTTTGCTTGTCTTGCTATGATTTTGGGATATTTATTGGTATATTGATTCATTTCCTTTATGTAGCAAGATTGATCATTTTAATTTTTATGTGAAGGTAATGTTAAAGTTCTTTCAGCTTTGATGGTGTGGTTTTATAAAATTACAGTGTGACTGTATACCGAGAGGAAATGCTTAAAGGAAAAAAATTGGATGTTGTCTTATGGAGGGAGCAGAGGTGTCTCTATCATGATCCCTTTCTTACTATTATTCTACTTTATAATAATTCATTTTCATGGGCACATGCACACTAAACCTTTGAATATAAATGTAAAATACTATGCCACACATTAGGGTTCATGAACCCCCATTACATTTCATTATGAGCCATACACACATGGCACTTATAGAGGGTAATGAAGTTGTGAAGTTGAACCCTCGTAGATGGTAGATGGTAGCAAATTAACTAATGGGGATTAAGAAGTCAACTACAACTATGTTCATCCATGATAAAATTTCAATGATCATAAATTATTTGGGTGGATCAATGATTAGATCTTCCATTATGAGCGTAACTAGATGGTATGCTTAGCATTGACTATCATGATGGTAGTTGATCTCCACATCCCCCTCTAACTACTTTATCTACCAATGCTGATAGGGGCATGGGATTTGAAAATGATGATTTAATTTTTTTTATCATTACTTGCATTAGCCTGTTAGCCCTTTGTCGATGGGCCCCAATTATTACATACTTAAATATGAGCTCACATTAAACATACTAGCTAGTTACACTCACAATTGATGATGTAAGAAGTGAGGCCCTTTATCTAATGGCTAATAGGCTAATAGAATGGATGGAGAGGGAGGGGAATTAGAGTATCTAGCATGCACATGGAGGTCAACTATCAGTGTGACCTCCACATGCCTTTTAGATGCTTTGAACGTAGACGTTATATTCAACAAGCACATGGAGGTCAAAGTCAGCCTGGCCTCCACATACATGTTGGATACTCTAAGGGTAGATGAAGTGTCTAGCAAGCATGTGGAGGTCAACTATCAGTTTGACCTTGATGTTCTTTTTAGATACTCAGAGGGTAGACAAATTATCCAACAAGCAAAAGGAATTAAAATGTTTATGTGACCTCCATATGTATGTTGGATACTCTGAGGGTCCCTCCCCTCCATTTATTTCATTGGCTCGTTAGCCATTTGATGAGGGGTCCCACTTTTTACATCCTCGATTATGAGCATAACTAAGAGGCACATTCAACACTTAAGCCAAAATGCATTGTGGCAAAGTGATGGACAAGCAAGATGTGACCAGTTGGAGGTCAACATCTAGCATGGAAGTCCACACTAATTGTAAGCACCTTAACTAGCTGGTGTGTTCACATTTCTAGCTGACATGTTTATGGGTATTACCAAATCGATGAATGTTTAATGCTCATGGTTGGGCTAACATATGTCAACAACAAGTTAAGGAAAATAACAACAGTTAAGGCAAACACTAGTTGAAAAATAAATGTTAATATCTATTGAACACTAGTTTATTACTTGCATGACTTTTCCCTATTTAAAGACTATACCAATGCTCATTTTCCATTACATCATTCCTTTTCTACCTACTCAAGAGCCCATTAGCCAATAATGCAAATGATAATAAGAACACACCGGTTATTTAATGCACTTTAATTCAATGTGGAATTTCATGTTGGACATTGACCCTTGGCTGGTCACATCCCACTTCTCCATCACTTTGACCCAATGCATTTTGTCTTAAGTATTGAACGTACCTGCTAGTTATGATCACAATTAGAGGAGGGAGGGTCTTAACTAGAAGTAGCATTCACATTTTTGGTTGACATATCTATGAGTCCCACCAAATTGATCAAAGGCCAAGACTCACATTGGAGCTAATGTTTGTTAATAACATGTTAAGGAAAATGATAGCGGTTAAGGCAAATGACAATGATTAAGCTAAATGCTAGGGAAGAAGAATAATTAAATGTAAGAATGTACGATCTAGTTACAATTGAATCAAGGATGTAATAAGTGATGCCCATCATCGAAGGGCTAACAAACTAATGGAATGGATGGAAGGGGGGAGGGTACATGGAGTATCCATCATGTACATGGAGGTCAACTATGAGCATGACCTCCATGCACATGCTAGATACTCTGAATTTAGATGGAGTATTCAATAGGCATGTAGAGGTCAACTATCAGTGCAACTTCCACATGCCTGCTGGATACTTTGAGGGTAGCCGAATTATCCAATAGGCATGTGGAGATCAATTGTGATCATGACCTCCATGTGTTTGTTTGATACTTTGAGGGTAGGCCCTCCCTTCCATCCATTCCATTGTCCCATTAGCCCTTTGATAATTGGCCCCACTTTTTATGTCCTTGATTACCCACATGCCTTTACCCTCTTCCATTTCTTGTTTTTCATTACCCTATTCATTTTTGACCTATGCATGAGCTCGTGTTCTGATTACCCAGTTCCATAAGCATGCACCACATTCGTATGAGCATCCTAGAGGAGGCATTTTTTATACTGATTGGTTACCTACAATGAATTGGATTTTCTGCATCATTGAGTCTTCAATCCCATTTTTCATAATATCAGTTTAGCATCTAAGAAGGGAAAAACCTTAACATTTGTAGATGGGGAAGCAATGGAATGCAAAACATATTTTTTAAAGTAATACGTTCATTGTGGACAACATTATTTTTTTTAAACTTGTATTGTATTTAAACTTTAATAATTTATCATGTGCAACGTTTTATATTTTTGCACTAAAATTGATAAGCATTTTTAATTTTATTTTGATAACTAAGCCAATGATGTCATGTACTGATGTCATTTTTTGGGATCGTTTGGCATAACCTATATTGGCATCCACGGTGGTGATGGAGGTAATAATGTGTGATTTCAAAAAAAAATCTATTTTACCATCATAATGTATTTTTAACCCTTTTTTTTTACTGTTGTATGTGAAATTTTTTCTTTATTGGATACAATTATTTTCAATCACTAGATACGAATGTCTTCACTCCACATACACTCCCTCTCGGTTGGATTTTCATGGCTTGCTTCTCTGGCCATGGTAGATGAAATAATTAAGAATACTACAGCTCCAAGTAAGTATGTTTTATTTTACTAGATATTTTAATTGATCAATCATGATATAAAATGTTCACATAATAAGGTTCCAAGTCCTTTAATGTATAAATTGGAAATATAATGCATGACAATAATTTATGTCTTTGAAATGATGTGTATGTTATCTTATTAGTGGATTTTATGACTGGTCATGACCCAAAACATGGTTTTGATCCTTTCGAGAGCATTTACTCACTAGAAGCAAAATTATCTCTAATAAATTTACATGACACAACTAAATGAGGAACAAATAAGTTGTATATCTTTGAACAATCATTTAATGGAGTAAAAGAGATGCCAACCCAAATAATTAAAAACATGTTGGTTGAATTAAATGACATTGATTTGGTAATATGAAAACATTGTTTGGGTTTAGATTGATTTATTTAATTATTTAAGTGATTATAAGTTTTATGCAATGCTAACTATTTATCATTTTTTATTTGAATTTGGATACAGACAACCCTTGATGGTTCGTAGCCAATGCAAGATGTTAATGTTGTTGAACTTGGACCTTAGTCTCCCCTATTTGAAAATATTAGTACTATAAATTGATTGTATTCAAAATTTAACCATTTTATTCTTGTAATCAATCTTGATTACAAATTGTAATTGGTTCAGCCTTTTAATTCAAAATTTGGATCGTGATGAGAAAGTCCAACTTAGGAGAAGCTTTCCTAAGTTCCTCCAACAACATCAGTGAAAAAGGGAACAATCAGGGAAGGTGGTAAGTTTTTTTTAATTTGTTATATTTAAATATCCATATTCTTTTGTTCAATTGTAAGTTAGCATTATAATAGTACATCACTTTTGTAGTGCAATAATGGTAGGGAGGATGGATGGACTACTATCATTCATAGGAAGATCAAAAGAATTGAATGGATGAAACCATGCTTTGAAACCTCCTACCAATCACATGGACAACCTCCTCCCATGGAGAAGGTAATATGGGAGAAAGAAATATGTGGGGTTTACAAGATTATAAAATTGGTATGAAACTTGATAGTGATCATTGTTTTTTTCTTTTGCCTGCAAAGGAACTTATTATTATCTTTGAAGAAGAAACAAAATCATCTATTTCATTAGAGGATGAGGGTGATACAGATTATGTTGTTGTAAATGATTCTTGTGATACAAGGGTAATTCTTCTTTCATGTTATTTCATTTTTAATTCACACATATATCGTATTATTTACCTAATTTGATATTTTTAATTGTTGCACTTTTTTTTCAAGTAAACAATGGTAGTGAGGAGAAGTTCACACCTATTTCATTGGATGTCGAGGACTTTGGAAATTGTGAGCTGCCAAATGATTCAGTGCAAAATGATTATGATGTTGCAAATGAATCCCATGATACAAGGGTAATTCTTCTTTCACATTATTCCATTTTAAATTCGCACATATATCTTTTTTATATACCTATTTGATATTTCTAACTATTGTACTTATTTATCAGGTAAAAAATGGTAGTGAGGATGGGTTTACACCCATTTTGTTGGAGGTTGATGACTTTGTAAATTGTGAGCTTCCAAATGATTCTTCGATAACCTTTCCATGGCATATAAAATCTTTAGATTTGGAAGTGTTTTTTATAAGTCATATAAAATGTGTTTGTGAAATTATTTTATTGATTTTACCTACATAGAAACATATTACCCTCCCTCATAAGAAGAGCAAAAGAATGGAACAAATGACCTATGCAACCTCTTCGAATGGACGCAGCCATACATAAAAGGACAAGGTAATATGTTGGGATTTGCATGTGTTTATTTAAGTCATAAGAAACATGATTTTGATATTTTTTTATTGATTTTACCTGTATAGGCACCCATTATCATCCTTTGCAATAAGAGCAAAAGAATGGAACATGAGCAACCTTTGAAGGACAAGGTAGAATGTGGGGAATTTTGAATTTTTTAATGTGCTACAAAGTAGGATTGTGATCTATTTTTGTGATTTTTCTTACACAAGAACATGTTACCATCTCCAACCAAGTAAGGGACTCACATGTTTCATATGAGCATGAAGACAACATCGAATCTTAGCTACCACCGGATTTATGCAATGACATGTCATGATCTTCATAATATACAAGGGTAATTGTCCCATGTTTTTATATTTTTAACAGATGTATATCCTATAAATTTGAAAATGGAGATGCTGGTTTAATTTAAACCTTTTAATTTATGTAAATTATCTTTGAGTATGAGGAACATGGTTACATGATTATTCAGGAGTTTGGATACAGGGACCAATTCTATTATATTGCACCAGAATGTCTTGCATTGTACAAAAGTGGAAAGAAATTTGGTCAAAACCACTATTTAATTTATGTCATGATGAAATGAGCATGTTACCTCCCATTATAGATCATCAATCACCAAGGCATCCAATAAAGAGAAGATAATGGACGTCTGTAGAATTGAATTTGTAGCAAGAACTATATGAGATGTGTAGCCATAGAAAATTTCCTTTAAAAAATCATGTTTATGACTCTGACGATTTGAGCCCCAAAGGGTTGGTAGCCATAGAATAAGAACTCAAGATATACAATTCTAAAGAAAATAAAGATAAAAGGATGACAAAAATTCTAAGGTGGAGGGAATTTATGAAAGTAAGTGATACATTGTGTATGTTGTTATATTCATTCCTTCACCAATACATTCATATTTTGTGCTTACACATGAGTTACAAGATTTGACAGAAGAAAGCTTCCTTGGCTACAAACAAGAATGTGAAGGGGAAAATATGAAAGTTGAAGGAGAAGGTATATTTTTTTATCATTAGTTTTTCAATCACTCTTGCTCTTTAATCAAATAATTGTGGTTTTTAGTTTTTATTTATGAAAGTAATTGTATTCATTTTTTTTGAAAGCATGACAAGAACAATTCAGCACAAAAGAAGGAATGAAAGAAGGGAAAAAATATTTGATTTAGTTTGTAGAGATTCACTATGTTTCTATCATACATCATGTCAAATGTTATGATATATTGAAGATAGTAGAAATGTGATATCGATTTGTTTATTATGAATGGATTTGTTCAAGATAACGAGACTTTTCCCATAAGGAATCTATATGTATATATTTATCTTCATTAAATCAAAAATGTCATCTATGCATTACAAATCTTTTATATTTTCTAGATATGATTGTAGCATGCATATAAGGGTCATAAAAGTAATTATGTCTTCAAATATGAGAGTTAGTTGACCCCAATAAATTTGATTAACTATGAATACCACTATTATGCTTATTTCATTGATTTTATCTTATGATGTATGTGTCCTATCCAAACTATGTTAAGGACTCAAGGCTCTCTTATGTTTCAGTTTCATTCAGGGTTCACATGTCTATTGTAAGCATTCATTTGGATCAAGTAGATAGGGTTTGAGGGAAAGATTTTGGACACTAATTATTCTAATCATCTTATTTCAAAGAATTGAAACATGGAACTTTCTTTTTTCATGCCCAAATTTTTTACACATCAGATGAGAGCTACACATTTGATCTTTTTTATGATTGTGTTTTCAAATTTTATATATGTTAGTTGTAAATGGTATGAGCTACGCATTTGATTTGAATGATTTCTGAGGGAAGTCATATAGTTTCCCATAAGAAAAAGTCCTTTAAGATGGATTTGTGCTTGAATCATTTTTGTTTGCTTTCAAATCAATGAATTTCATGGGATTTCAAAATTTGTTAACATTATTCCTTATATCTGTGATGGAACTTCAAGCTTGACTTCTCAACATCCTTCCTGGGCATGTATAACTCTTGTCTCTATTGAATTTAATGAAAACGTTGCCCTAATTTTTTAAATAGTGGAAGCATGGAGAGTTTTTATATTCATGACATCTTTAGAAACCAAGGTGTTTTTAAAGTCTCTTAATTTTTAAAGAGTGATAACCTTCCTAGGGACTTGAGATAATGTGGGGAGCCTTTGGAAAATAAAGAAAATATCATGTCCAACAGGGTTATGACATGCTTATATCATAAAATTATAGTTACCTACTCACCAAGGACAACATTTCAGAGAAGCTATAGATGATTAAATCAATTCTCAAATTTTATTTGTTCATATTGACTCTCTCCCATATGAACAAACCATGGCCACAACTATCCTCATATGCCTTTCTTGAGAATTGAACATCGGTGGGACTTGAAACAAACAAGCTGTCTTAACCAACTCACCCACATCTCATTGGCTCATGCCAAATATGATTTTGGTAAATCATCAAGAAGAGAATTAATTGAAAGAAATTTACAAAGAATTGATATGAGATATTGTTTGCACTGCACCATCTCTCATGAGGTATATGTCCTCTAGGCATCTTCAACAAGCAGTACAAAATTTGAAAACATGACATGCAAAAACACTTTTATGAAAATATTCTATAACATGATGTTGTCATGTGGACACTTTACGCCATGTTGTACCATGTTTATGGTCATATCCAAGGCTCATGATAGGCCAACACAATTATCAGAGTTTTTTTCACTTGTCAGAGAAGCCATATAATTGATAGAAGTTAAAAAGTTAAAAAGGGAAGACAACCTATCTCATAAATGGAAATAGAAGTGTTTTAACTTCCGTAATAGTTCTTGGGTAATGCCTTGATAAATAAATGAGTCTAATTAGAAAAGGGATATATTATGTCTAGAAGAGTAGAACAATTCAAGAATTTCAATAACTAGATATTGGCAAAGAAGTCCTAGAGAAACCAATAAAGAGTTGTAAACAAAGACTTGATGTAGCATGCAAGGTTGAGTAGAGAAGTATAGGATTGAGTTATGTCCATGATTGAACTGAGACTATAACACTACATGTTTGTAGTATGACTATGACTATATTTATTTTGTTTAATATGCATTGAAGAAATAAATGTGATGTTTATTTGTTTCTTCTTATGAATCAACTATTTTTTTGTCCATTTGTGAGTGTTGAAACCTAAGTTTCATGGTCTGAGATAGTTTTTTATTTGACACCCTAATCGTGACTAAATCACTTGGTATCAGAGCAAGATTTTCCTTATTGGGGTGAGCATGTAAGACTCTTGGAGAGTAAGTTGTAGGTTGTTAAAGGGAAGCATGCATTCTTTAGGAACATAAATGACACATATAGGAGCTCCCAATGAAAGAGTGGGACAAGCTCCAAGAATCACAGACTTGGAAGAAATGATAAGAGGAATCTAAGCACATTTGGAGCCTATGAAAATTGCACTTTGTACAGGAGTTATTGAGGAATTAAATGACCATGAAGAGGAAGAAGCACTTTAGGTTTAGGACAAGGAACTAATAGATGAATCAGAAGATATATTTCTAAAACCCATAGAAAAAATTGGAAGTATGGGTGGACACCCCTATCTATTCTTGTAGATTGTATTCTAAAAACTCATTGATTGGATCTATGTGTTGGAAAAATATTTTGACTATGAATATATGGAAGATCCCAAGAAAGTGAAGTTTGATTATACCAATTTTAATGGATGTGCATCTTTATGGTGAGACCATATGCAAATAGAAAAACATAGAATGGAAAAAGATAAAATAAAAACTTGTAATATAATGATTGCAAAATAAAATAGTAAGTTTCTAGCTTTTGACTATTAGTTTATTTTGTTCAACAAACTACAAAATTTGAGGCAAAAGGATACGACATTAAAAGATTACAAAGAACATTTTTACAATCTCACCATTAGATATAGTTATATTGAATATGATGTGGCAAATATTTCAAGGTATGAAAATGGTCTTTGTATATCTATATAAGATTAGTGTGGAATGAGAAGATTGCATTATGTAGAGGAAGCATATTAATGTGCTTTGAAGGTTGAAGATAATTTATCTATGAGTAAAAAAAATACAATAATATGTAGACAAAGGTTCTCTAAAGGAAGAGGACAAGTAAACAATCAAATAGGACAACAAACTCATGTAGGTGAATCAAACACTTCACATAGTGAAAATTTGATTTGCAAGAGCAAGAGGGTAATTTTCTAGAGGAAGAGAATACTTTGGTAGAACTAGAGGTAGAGGATTCATGGTAAAATTATTTGTGAAGATGTTGGATATAGATATTTTGAATGTCTTAAGGCATTTATAACAATGGTATAAGGACCGAGGCTAGTAATCACATTGTGAAAGAAAATGAATAAATTTATGCATCACCCAATCATACAAAAGAACTAGAACATGGAGAAACTCTCACGATGAAGAGAGTATAGCTAAAAATAGATAAGGAGGGTGATGAATTGGTTTAAAATTTAATATTTTTAAAACCATATGCAAATCTGGGTGTGCATGCTACTAAGTTGTGTTTGATAGTGGTAACACTGATAATATTTTTTCAAATGAGATGGTATAAAAGCTTGGTCTAGACATAATCACACACCAAAATCCATATAACAGGTCTTGGTTGTTGAATGAACATTAGATTTTATTAGATGATGATTTTTTGGTTAAGTTTTAGATTGGGTTATATTAGGATGAAGTTTTATATGATATCATGCCTATGGATGTTTGTCATGTATTGTTTGGAAGGCCTTCAAAGTTTGATAGAAAGGTTATGCATGATGTAAGATGAACACTTCCATTTTTTTGAAGGATGCATAGAAGTATAATTTTATCCCATTGAAGGACAAAAGGGAAGAAGTGGAATATAGTATAAATATTATTTTGGTTTCATGAAAAACATTGTTGAAAGAGGTGAAGATGAAGAAAGTATGTTTTTTTATCATTCCCAAGAAAATGCATGTTGGGGAAAATAGGTAATGTAAGTGGTTGACAAGGAGAAGTGAAATATATGATGGGTTGTTATGACAATATCTTTTCTAGTGATCTTTTAGAAGTATTCTACCCAAGATAAGCATTAGTCATCACACATATTTATTTTTCCAAAAAAGGCTACGTATAGGTTGATGCCTATGTAGAATGAGGAAGTGAAGATGAAAGTATAAGACCTATTACATAAAAGGTTGACAAGGGATATATTGAGGCCATACACAATTCCAATAGTGTTAGAACCAAACAAAGGTGGAGAACGGTTAATTTGCACTGATACTATAGCCATCAACAAGATAACTATCAAGTGTAGATTTTCATTGCCTCAGATGGATGACTTGATTGATTTCATGTGTGGAGAAAGGTACTTCACAATTAAAACTTGAAAAATAGAAGGGATGTATGAGATGTTGGTTATGGCATTTGGGTTAACCAATGCACTCTGTAAATTTATGAAACTCATGAATGAAGTCTTGAAATCATTTCTTTCTAAGTTTGTCAATGTGCATTTTGTTGATGATCTAATTTTTAACAGTACAAAATAAATAATCCTAATGCATTTAAGGAAAGTGTTGCAAACATTGAAATAAGAAAATGTACCGATAAACTTGAAGAATTGCAATTTCATGAAATAATAATTGGTATTCTTGGGTTTTTTGATTTCAAATGATGGATTAAGAATGAATCTATCAAAGGTAAAATTCATTGTTGATTGGCCATGATCCACATGGCAATGCCCAAAACTAGGTGTGCAGTGGATAAATCCACTCTTAGAGATAAGTGACATATTTTTTAATGCATAGGAAGGAAATTTCTAGACTAATCTATCTAAACACATTTGAGAT
The DNA here is from genome assembly GCA_037957365.1 of Torreya grandis. NCBI lineage: Eukaryota > Viridiplantae > Streptophyta > Pinopsida > Cupressales > Taxaceae > Torreya > Torreya grandis. The sequence goes on along the minus strand of JARHVA010000226.1, from coordinate 5,810,742 downwards.
TAGTGAAGGACAAATATGGAGAAATGAAACTTATATTCAATGTATATAATAGGGGAAAGTACAAATATGTATAATGTCTCAATAATACTAAGAGTTCAAGCTCTTGTATTAGAAGGGGAATGTTTCTTTATTGATTGTCTAGACTGTTACAAAATATTATAGGGCTACATATGTGTTTAGGTTTTGGATAAAATGACAACAAATGCCTTTCTAGTTTATCTATGATTGTATCTAGATGTGTAGACACATATATTGATTCTAAAATGTGTAGTTACACTACATATTTATTCATTTATGATTACAAGATAATAGTTACAGCTGACAACAATTTATGAAATAGAAGTTACAAGTTGCTACATCTTCCATAATCAAGTGATGCTCTGACATGCCACATGTGTGGAGTGTGCCATCTAGCATGTCATGTGGAAATGAAGCGTTGGAAATCAAACATTGACATGTAACGACTTTGGCTTTGAGGATCAAATATCTCCTTCTATTGGTGTTAGCTATGAGAAAAATTGATTCATTTAAGGTAGATATATCCTAGACAACATCATTGATGTCGAAGAGGGGATGGAGAGGGTTCGTACTTCTCAACAAAAATATATGTTTGTTAAAAATGATTTTGTAAGGGCTTATGATCTAGTTGAATGGTCCTTAATTCTTCGTATGCCTAAAGCCCTTAGTGTTATCCTGAGATTTGTGCACATTGTTCAAACACTCTTCAGAGACACCTCTACCTATCTTGCTATCAATGGCCATCAATCTCAAAAATTTGAGTTCTTCAGATCCATCAAGTACAATTATCAATTAGCCCTCTCTCTTTATGTCTTATTTTTAGAGGGTTGTGGGTCCTTGTTGGGGGACTATGCACATTGTTCAAACACTCTTCAGAGACACCTCTACCTATTTTACTATCAATGGCCATCAATCTCAAAATTTTGAGCTCTTCAGATCCATCAAGCACAATTATCAATTAGCCCTCTCTCTTTATGTCTTATTTTTGGAGGGTTGTGGGTCCTTGTTGCGGGACTATGCACATCGTTCAAACACTCTTCAGAGACACCTCTACCTATCTTACTATCAATGGCCATCAATCTCAAAATTTGAGCTCTTCAGATCCATCAAGCACAATTATCCATTAGCCCTCTCTCTTTATGTCTTATTTTTGGAGGGTTGTGGGTCCCTGTTAGGGGACTACGCAACTATGTCTTTATGTATTTTAACTTTGGAAAGGCATAAATTTTAGTTTTTTTAACAAGGAGCAATCTAATAGAGACTTTCTACTGCTAAAATAGTTACTACTTAATTAAATGTCATGCTACAAATCCAAGTGCAAGTAGAAAAAGTGGTGTTGGAGGTGGAGCATCTTCGTATACTTATTGACTAATAGGTTGACACCCCTTATATTTTTAGTAGAGTGGCACCACATTCTTATCAGTAAGATCAGTTAGGAAGGGACTAAGAGTGGAGGGAGTGAGGAAGGGGGTGATGCATATCACACAGTCTCTATCTATTCTCCACTCCTCCTCCCATTCCTTGTCTAAGTTTTTCACCAATCGAGGGGCATGTTAAATCACCTTTACCTCAAGTTGGTTATGGACCATCTAGATTTGCATTTTTTTATTAGGATGGACGAGGGAAAATGTGCAATTTATCTTTAGCTACTTTGCATCCTTGTCTATATGCTGAGAAATAAAATGAAAAAAATGAAAAACAAGATAGCTAAGAGCCTATACTTGAGAATTTCCTCCCCAATGATGACGATTAAGGAGATAAATCAAAAACTTTCTCACCTCCTCCTTTTCCCTCAACATAACTAAACATGTCAATGACCTAATTTTCTATCTTGTACTTACTATTTACAATATTTATTATTTTATGTTATAAAATATGAATTTATAATAATACTACTTACATAAACTAGGAGCTTTAATCCGGAGGTTAATCCCAATATGATTTTAGTGTGCTTTGTGCTTGATTATATTTCTTAACAAACAAAAATAGAAACTGACTGACTGACTGACTCGCATGTTTGGACGTCGTAATTTCCATAAAAGTAACAACAATCAAAATGCTTTAATGCTTTGTTAGTCTTTGTCAGATTTAAAAAATAATTTTCATCTAGCAAAGTCATCAATATTGGTATGTGCTAAGATTAAAATTTTTGTTTTTAAAATAAAAAATATTTTGTATTATAATAATACCAATATTGGTACGTGCTAGCATGAAATGTCAACTTCTACATTTCTTAATACCAAATATAAATTTCTTACAAAATTAATTCCAAAAGAATCATATTTTTGACATATTAAAAAGCATTATATAAAATTATTGAAATGTCAACATCTCTATCGATATTTCATAAATATTTATTTATTTTTAATTAAGAAATTTTAAATTTGCAAACGATTTTTGGCAAGGATAATAAATTCAAATTTTGCCCTATAGAGAAATACGTACTTCAAAATGTAACTGAAAATGCTTTTGTGCGTGAGTTCATTAATAAATTTGGTATCTATGGTACTTAGGATACGCATAATTTTGGTATTTATGTTAATTGAAAATAACACGCATCAACCGCAATAAATATGTGGAATTGACTTTGTTTTCAATGATATAACTAATTTTTGGGCAGAAGATATATAATTTGTAGTCATTTTTTTCTCTCTTAATAGAGATGTATTCTCGTTAGGGAAGTGTTTTTTTTATCTTAAATTTTATTTGTTGTTCTTATTTATTTTATATTTTAATTTGTTATGGATATTGAATCTTGGTTGTACCCTAATATTATTTTATAACTCCAGTCAAAAATATTTTACCTTAAATAATATTATTACCATATTATAGATATTAATTAATAAAAATTAAATTAAATATGTAAGTATTCTTTAATAACTAATTTTGTGGTTCTTATATTTTCAATGACTTCAGACATGCATGTATCACTTGATAAATAAAAATAAAATTAAAATTAAATAAATAAATGTGACTCGTGCATTTCTAATGATATTTAGATATACAGATATTATTTGATAAATAAAATTAAAATTAAATATATTTCATACAATTTTAATGGTTTTTAAATAAACACGATAAAATTTATATCTGACACTATGACTGCAACCGATTATGTTGACCTTATAAATAATTTTTTTTAATTATAAAAAAGCAAAATAAATAATTGTTTTAACTGTCTCTGTCAAACATAGTAAGTGTTGCAGATATTTAAATCTGCTTCGCTATATGAATTGTCAGGTTCTTGTTTAGCTATATTTTTTAGTATTATTCGATGGTTAATTGATGCTGGCAAATATAGACTCCTCCCCCCTCATCTTTTTATTTATATCGATGATTTTATCTTAGTTTTCCCAAGCTGTCTCAAACTTTTGTTGTGCAGAAAGGAAGAAAGAAACATCAGTTGTCATTGAATCGTCTTGTGAATCGAATGGAGCAGCAGCAACAAAAGAAAGTATTTGGAAGCTAATGATGGAGGATAGTCAACCCATGAAATCCCCTGTCATAGTGAAATACACAAAGCTCTTCATCAATGGAGAGTTTGTGGATTCAGTTTCTGCGAATTAATATTTAGAACTATTTTATAACTTGTGAGTTTGTTGGAAGTAGTAATTGATATCAAATGAAGTATGCATTCAATGAATTCGATGTAGCATATCCTAATTACACAAATACGTAAAATTAATTATGCATTTAATGAATGCCTATGCCCTCACTAATCATTAATTCCTTCAAGCAATCAACAATACAGTGAACATGATACTCCTCAGTTCTTTAGTTATAATTATCTTAATATGAAGGATGGGCTTGCAAAACATTTATGTACATTTTTCTTGATAATTCAATCAAGCTAATAATAGAAGGCTCATGGAAAATTATTCACTGTATTGTTGACTGTTTGAACTCCCTGATGGTATGCCTATTTGGGAATGATTTTAAGATTTTATCCTATTCTATGTTTAAACGTGCATCTATCTTTTGTGACTCAACTAATTCCTTTAAATGGGGATATGAATAGATATTTCTAATGTTTAATTCCTTGTTGCTAATGGAAAGACTCACACAAGTCATGGATAACTTAGTACTATGTTTCTTTCTATGTGTTATGTTTTTCTTAACTTAGTACTCAGTATTGGTTTTTCTTGTGGGGTTACAAAATACTTATCAACTTAATAATAGGAGGATCATGGAAACCCATTGACTGTATTTTTGACTGCTTCAGCCTAATGGTATGCTTATTTGAGAATGATTTTATGGTCAAGGGTTGGATATTCAATAATGCAAACAATGATTATGCGTTGAATGAATGATTATGTCCTACCTAATCATGAATTACTTAAAATAGTCAATAATACAATCAACAAAATACTCTTCATTTTTTCAATGATAATTCTGCTAATATGAAGGATGAGCATGTATAATTGTTTATTGTAAGTTTGCAAAACACTTATTGTGTTCATTTTTCTTCATAACTCAATCAACTTAATCATAGAAGTCTCATGGAATTAAACAGTCATTGTATCGTTGACTACTTGAACCCCTTGATGATATGCCTATTTATGAATGATTTTAGGATCTTACCCTATTATGTGTTTAAACATGCATCTATCTTTTGTGACTCAACTAATTATTTTAAATGGTTATATGAATGGATATTTTTAATTTTTAATTTATTGTTACTAATGGAAAGACTCACATAGATGGTGGATATCTTAGTACTATGTTTCTCTTTATGTGTTATGTTTCTCTTAACTTAGTACTCGATATTGGTTTTTCTTGTGAGATTGCAAAACACTTGTTCTTTTTTTTCATAACTCTATCACGTTAATAATATAAAGATCATAGAAACCCATTGACTGTATTATTGATTGCTTAAAGCAATTAATATTTTGGAGGTAGTGTTGGAGTTTTGTGTGACTAGTGTTTAGCTAGAACATATAAGTATAGAGTTTACATTCCTTTATATGTTGCATATCTAATAATGATTACGCATTTAATTCATATGCATTCATTGAATTATATGTATCATATATCATAATTACATGAATTATTCAATAAACTATTCATTAATTCCTTCAAATAGACAAAAGTACAATCAACATAAAACAAACTCAAATGTATTCTACAAACTAAACCGATATGCCCTTCTGAGATGAGTGTTGACCTCCATCTACCTACTTAAAGGAAAGAAACCAATTAACCATTAGTGTGTAAAATAGTATGTTTTTTTCCATCTTATTATAGACTTTATAATGCCTACATCTTGCTTGCAAGGTAAATTTTAGTGAAGAATATTCGCTAATTCACGAATATTCTATTTTGGGGAATTTGAATTTGGCAATTTTTTAGGGTGCAACATATAACCCTTTCATCTAAAATTTTGGGATGTCAAATTTTTAAGAGTTAGCTTGTCAATGATTTACAATAATTATAGGGTTATCCATATAATTCACCATCTGTATATAGTACATATGTTCTTAGAGGTTACAAACTTAAAATCAAAGTATTTTTCTTTACCAAATTATGAAGATCTTGAGATTTGAGGCCATACTCCACCGCTCAACTGCTTTTAGTAACCTAACCTTTGACAACATTATGCCACATGATGTAAATTGAATATCTGATGGCACTATATCACACGATGGTAACCAGGTGCTTGGTCATAATGTGTTGCATGACAACAACTTGACGCCTGCTGGTAATGTGTCGTGTGACGATAACCTATCATGCAATGGTAATGTGCTACATAATGGCAACCTATTATGTGATGGAATTGTGCCATGCGATGATAACTTATCACCTGATAGTGATTTACTGCATGATGGTAACCAATCATCTAACAACCATGTGTCACATGATGACAATGTGGCATCCAATAGTGGTGTACCACACGATCATAGATTGACTCCTCATAACACTATGTCATGCGGTTGTAGCTTGACACCTAATAATGAATGGGAAGCTGGTAGTAATAAACCATCCAAAAACAAAGCTCCAGCATCAGGAAGTAATAGCAAGAGTAAAACACTACAACAAATACCAAAAAAATCTAACATTATGTCTTATTTTATAAATCCAAAAAAGAGGACTGTGCAAACAACATGTACTTCGAATATAGATAATTTTGGATCTTTTTAAAAAAATATGAGTTAATTTTTTACACTGTAGACTAATTACAAAACCATTTCAATATAGAAATCGACATGGATAAATATTTCTATTTCATTAGAAAGAATTAATCTCAATAACTTTTCACTACCTGAAGATTTTATTGATGAAATACCACCCCTAGAAGACACACCTCTGGGCACTTCACTAGAACACATTCCTCTGGGCACTCCATAAGAGAAATGCAGTTCTTTTTAGACACTAAATTTTGTTGAAAATTCTACTCAAAAAAGTCAAAAAAAGAAGAGAATTACATGAATAATAAGGTCTTTTCAAGTTGACTGAGCTGTAAAATATCTATTTATAAAGCTTGTAGACTCAAAAAATTGTAATAACCATGCAACAGATGCAAATGTATAATTTACAGTTAGAAACTTGGAAAAGAACACAAAATATAATTTAAATTGGACACAATTGAGAAACATTGTAGAAAAATATATATATTGTGAAGCATCTAGATGGACAGATAACAAGAACACAGATGAAAAAATAGAGAATAATGCATGTATGTAAGATATGTACGTGAAAATGAAAAATGATCAGAAGTGACAAAAACATCTTGTTGAGAAAAGGGAAACCATCAAAGCACAATTTGAAAAAGATATGTAGTTCAATCTTAGGAAAAAATATGTACAGTTCTCTATTATTTTTCATAATTAAAAAAAGACCCATTTTTTATTTTATAGATTACAAAAAAAAATTTCAACATAATAAGTTTTTGGATATTCCACAGTCAAATTGGTCAGATAATAGTGCTTGAGAAATGGCAAAATACCTAGCCATTGTTAAGAAGAAAGATTTGAAAGAAAGTGTTAAGAAAATAGTTTATCTCTATATCCATCAATGAGGTAACTACAATTGACAACACAACATGGGTTTGCATGCATGTCTATACCTTTGAAAACTATTCAAAGCAATCTCATCTTTTAGCTATCCATAAAATGGTATAAAATTGCAATACAAAAAATATCCATAAATTGGTTGTATCTAATTTAAAAGAGAGAACTGGAATGGATGATTATGTCATAGCTACAAAGCTGGTGTGTGTTGACGTTGATGGTGCATCGGTGATGTAGGGGCATAAAAAGGGTCTATATATTCACCTACAAACAACAGTTTCTTCGTTTATGATTTCAATTCATTACATGGCACATAGGATGAATCTTGCTTACAAAATTGTTAGCACATTCAGTAATATCATAAAAGTGGAAGAGCTTATTTGTGACTTGCATACGTACATGTCTAGCGACCCAAAAACATTTATGGAGTTCTAAAAATTTTCAATTGGGGTGACAGATAGTAGAAACTACTGAAAGATGTGAAAACTAGATAGATTTTCATGTATGAACCTCCCCACAAAATATTTGAAAAATATCCATCTTTGATAGCATTTATGTATAATATCACAGAGAATTTGACAAAGTAAAAGATTTGTTAGGTCATTTAACAAATTTAAAAACTTTACTCATATTATGTAGTCATTTATCAATGTTGAAAGAAATCAATTGTTTAATGAAACATGCTCAAGAGAGATCTATCTATATTGTCAATTTTATACGTTTAATAAAACGTGTATGTCAATGTTTAGATATATTAGACACATCGAATGAAAGTTTTCACAGACCTATTTTTAGAACCTAAAAATTTTTGACTAATTTTTAGAATCCAGAGAGTTATTTGAAATTCAATATACATGATCATCTTTGTGTCATGGTAAATGGCATTGAGATCCCAATGCACGCATGCTCTAGAAGACTTGAAGTTATAGGAGATAACCTTGAAGATGTACCTGTGACACATTTACTATATGATACTATTTTGTCTAAAACACAAATTAAATTAAGTAAAATCTTACAAAGTTTAGCCATTGAGATCTAGAAAATATTTTTAAAGGGTTGAGTTTTTGGAGGGCATGAGAGTTGTGAATCCCATTTTTTAGAACAGTGTTAATAGTCAAGAATAGATCAAGACATTATTTCATAAATACATGGCTACAATTGTTATGCATTTTTATAAATCTGTAAATGTGAATAGAGTTCAAATTAATGATATGTTAAATTAATTACTGACATCTTAGTCAACACAGTTTAGGATTACAATGATAGATCAATTTTAGTGTTTAAGTGACCCAACATAAAATGGTGTCATTACTCGTCTATGGAAAAAAAGTATCCAAGTAGCATATTACAAGAAAGAGTTTGATTTTAGATTATACAAAATTGTTCAAACATTGATTTTGGGTTTTGTGGAAGATGAAAGAGTGTTTAGTGCATTATCCTTTGTGAAGTCAAAACTTAGAAACAGATTGGATAAAAATTTAGAAACTTGCTTGAGACTATATATTTCATGTTATTATGTGGACAAGTTTTCATATGACAGATCAGTGACAACATGGATTTTTCTAGTGGACAGAAGAGGTGTGACTAATACAGTTACCAATATAGAGGAAGAGAATACAGAGACTAAATACGACACTGAGATGGTAAATGCAAATCACACCTACCATGAACAAGTTTCTTGAGAATCATTTTAGCTACCCAAGTGTTAGTTTGATAAGTATGGAAATTACTATTTTCTAAAATATTTCTAATTCTTTCATCTTCAAATACATTAAATTCTATAATCTATTTTATGGATGTTACAATCATGAATCTTATTCAATACATTGGAATTAATATTTTTTTTCCTATTAAAATTATGTGTATTTCAAATAATGCTTTATCTTTGCAACGTATGTCATTCATTAACAATCATAATTCTCATTAACATTGTAAAGAGCATTTATTCATAGCATTAATTGATGAGAATATCGAGATTGAATATGACACTGGCATGGTAGATGCAAATCACACTTACGATGAACAAGTTTCTAAAGGATTGTTTCCACTGCCTGAATTTTAGTTTGATAAGTATAAAAATTACTACTTTTTGAAATATTTCTTATTCTTTCATCTTCAAATTTTAAATACATTAAATTCTGTAATCTATTTCCTGGATGTTACAATCATGAATCTTATTTAATACATTGGAATTAATATATTTTTTATCCTATTAAAATTCTATGAATTTCAAATAGTACCTTATCTTTGCAATGCATATCATTCATTATGTATAATTCATAATGTTCGTTAAAATTGTACATAGAATTTCCTTATAGCATTCATTGATGCATACAAGTCTTATGTCTAGACATACACGGTGCACCATAGGACACTAGTTCTCTTGAAATTAAAACTCTAATTATTAAGATTTATTGTTACACATGCATAATAGTGTAACTATAATTATTCCATAGAATATTTACTCTACAATAGGCTATGTTTCCTACAACTACTACAATATACAACTACTATAAATATATAGAAAATATTTTTCCTATAGTTAGAACTTGGGGTCGCATATTTCTAACTTTTAATACAATCAATCGATTCAATGCTACAGCAACTAGAACAGTGTAACAATGCATTCCAATCTACAACTATTAGAATAATATAACACTAACAATGCATTCAATACTACAACTACTAGAACAATATAATTCCATAGAATATTTACTCTACAATAGGTTATGTTTTAACTACTACAATATTCAAATACTATAATTACTAGAAATATATTTCTTATAATTGGGTTTGCATATTTTCAAATTCCACTACAATCAATGTATTCAATGCTAAAACTACTATAACAGTTTAACACTAATAATGCATTCAATACTACAACTACTAGAACAGTATAATTTCATAGAATATTTACTCTACAATAGATTATGTTCCAACTACTACAATATTCAAATACTACAATTACTAGAAATAATTTTTTTATAGTTGGGTTTGCATATTTTCAGATTCCACTACAATCAATGCATTCAATGCTAAAACTACTACAACAGTTTAACAATGTGTTTAATGCTAAAACTACTATAACAGTTTAACAACGTGTTCAATGCTATAGCTAGTAGAACAATATAACACTAACAATGTATTCAATACTATAACTACTAGAGCAGTATAATTCCATAGAATATTTACTCTACAATAGTCTATTTTCTTACAACTATTACAATATTCAAATACTACAACCACTACAAATATTTTTCCTATAGTTAGGTTCGTATATTTTCAAATTTTACCATAATCAATGCATTTAATGCTACAAGTACTAGAACAGTTTAATAATACATTCAATGCTACAACTACTAGAACATTATAGCCATTCATAGAATATTTACTCTATTTTTTCTCTGTATAATATATAAACTTGATCACAATACATTATATATATATAATATTCAAATTATATAGCTAAGAGTATTTGGAACAACTGCAAAATAATATTTAATAAAACAAGTGTTTTCAAATAAACATAATATAAACTATTTTAAACAATAGAAATTGTCATTGTGAACAATATAAACTCAGACATATCATCATTTTTTTGGTTGAGACTCTCCATCCCGTTGCTACATGCCATCCCCACCCATGGAAACCCTACTATCTTGACCTATCTATGGAACTGAGTCTTCTATTATCACTCATTTCTTCTGAATTTCCTCTACAACAAAATTTATTTGTACAAAAATCACCCTCTTCTCATTTGTTGCATCTCCTATTGAAAGAATTGTAGGATCCCCATCTTTTTTTTGCTTCAGTAAAATGCTTAGATGCACACCTTACTCTTTAATTATTTTCTTCAAAGTGTTGTTCTATTTATTTAATAAAATTAGCTTTTTTTTCAATGCAATTACTGAATAGATACTTTTGTAGATGTTTTTTAAACACATATTAAGAAAATGTGTTTCTTTCTTTAAATTTTCATATTTTATCTGCAAACAACAAATATTGTGTCAAGCACATACAAAGGTATTATAATAATCAAAATACATGTTACAGATAAAGAAAACTTACCACAACTTTATCCTTCTTTACTTATGTAATCATAACAAGGTTGATATATTTATCCCATTTATTGAAATATGCTTGGGCTTCTCCATTTAAATTTTCTAACCTATTTATCATAATATTTAAAATCTTATCATTGTAAATATTGTCCACTAAGATCAATCCAGATTGAGCTTGCTGGAATAAATCATTAATCTTTGAGGATTCATTTTGAACAAGAGAAAACAAATTCGCTCTTTAAGAGTGGTTATGATAGCGGGAATTGATTTCTTTGATAAGTTCTATTGACCTTATCTTCCATTGTTTTAAATCATTAAACTCGTCAATAAAACCATCCATCAGATTGGCAAGCAAATTTTATGAAAATAGATTGTCCAAAGAAAAACTTAGAGACATTTAAATTATTAGTGTGGGGTAGAGAAGAGGTAGCTGGAGAAGAGGTAGCCATGGGAGGAACTTGTGAAGGCACATTAGCAACTTGAATAAATTTATGTGGATTGAATCCACCAACAGCGATAGGTTCACTTTCAATGCCAAAAAACTCTTCATCCAGATCATTTTGTTGCAAACATGTAAGCCCCTGTGCACTTGAAAGGCCACCAATAGAGAAATTTGAGAAATAAAAAATTTGCATCATTCTTTGACTTTATGCAGGGAGGGTGATGTTATTTCCTCTTCTCTAAATTTGGATGGGTGTCGGCATTGGTGGCATACTTCTAGGTCTCCTGACAGATGTTGGGTGGACTATTAAAAAAAATTATTCAAAAATGGTAAATTTAAAAACATAAAATTAAAGCAAATTCAAATTGAATCTGTTAATATTATTACCTATTTGGATGACTGCCTCATCTATTTTGATTGTCCTTACCAAAGTTATCTCTTCCCCTCTTGGCATCCTTGTGAGAGTTGGCTCTTGTTATCTCATTGTGCTTGTGGGAGAGACATGGGTGGTTTTACCTACCACTACAAAATGAGTAATTTATCTAGTTAATTAACTTGTAAATTCTTAGAAACTTCAAATGAAAAATAAAGTTGTAATGGCAAACATTAATTGTGTTGTGTGAAATAATCCTCAATGGTAACGTTTTGAGAGTCAACTGAAAAAAAAAATCAATGTGAATATTTTTTTTTCCATTGAATAAAACAAGTAAAAGACATTAAAGTAAATTTGGGATAACCTAGAAGCAGAGATGAAACAAATTTGGTTCTTGGGCATTTCACAATTTGAAATGAATTGAATAAAAATTCCATGGATTGTGTATCATCAGAGCCCTCCAAAGCATGCCAACCTTTACTTTCCACCTATTTTTTTGTGTCATAAATACTCATTCTTACCTATAATAAATAATTAGCTAAAAATATTAAAATTTAAAATATATATAAAGCAAAAAAATGAGACTTGGGAGAACTAAACTTACCTCTTATTCCTCAAGAGACAAATCATTATCTTTCATTTTTTGATGGAGTGTGGTGGGAATTGCACTATTATTTATTTCATATAAGGCCTCAAAGTAAAAGTCTAAAATGTAGTTAGGAGATAAAATGGTGCAAGTGTCTTTTGAGAAAATAAAATTTAACTCTACTCTAGTCATGTTGGATATAACCATGCACCAGTCACATACAACACCTGAGAGAGAATGAAGAATATAGTAAACAACCCAGAAGGAAATGTCTGATAGTCTTCCTTGTAATTCAATTCTCGCTTGAAAAAAATGGACAATAGATTTGAGAAATGGATTGGTGATTTTTTCCATGAGGATCCCCCTTCGATTTCGACTATCTGTAATGAAAAAAATAAAATAAAACATATAATTAAATTAGGATACCAAACTACTTATAATAAATGATTATGATATAATTAAAAAATGTTAATTTCATTAATAAATTGACTACTTACCAGTGGGGTCAATGGACACTTTGTAGATCGACTCCAAGTAATTTTTATCAATGTTCGATAAGAAAACCTTGATACTAACAGGACTTACATTACAATGTGAAAGACATGTTAAATTATGTATATCCAATGAAGAGGTGCCAAAGGATATAGTTTTATTATTAAACTAGATGTATAAATGGCTTTCACTACAGTTAAAATAACCATCTAAAGATTACAGGAGGTTGTTGTTGATAGCCATATCGTATTGAGGCATCTGCATCAAGCCTCTAAATTGATATTGATCAATCTAATCAATAAAGGATATAGGCTGCTCTAACATCTAGAGGAAATTTGAACACAATATATTTTTGAAAACACAATTCAAGATCCCCCTAATTGACTCTGAGTTTATGTGGATGTGGAAGCCATTGAAATCCTAAAATTTTTGAGATAAAGTAGGTAGGTACTAGACTTAGGGTTTAGGTAGGTTGAGTTGGAAGTAGGTAGGTTGAGTTAGAAGTAGGTTGTACGAGAAAAAATTTTAAGCAAAGTGTTAAAATGAGGTCCCTATAGTTTTATTTATAAGTAGGGGAATCAAAGCAAACGATTGGTGTGATCAGTGACCAATAATAGATGTGGTTGTATGTTGTCATATGAAAGGATCATGATGTATGATAGCAGCATGGTATCACATGGAAGGATTATGATGTGTGATAGCATCATGTCTACATGGTGTCGCACGACTTTACGGTATCGCACGACACCGTGGTGTCATACGATACCATGGTGTCATATGATACCATGATGATGCATGATGGGATGGTGATATGTGGTGACATGATGTCACATGATAGCATCATGTCACATGATATCATGGTGTCACATGATGGTATGGTATCATGTAATAGCATGGTGTCATATGATAAGATATTATCATGTGATAGCATATTATCATGTGATAATAGTTTGTACCACCTACTGGTATAGTGTGACCCAAAAATGTATTGATGCTCAGGAGTATAATGTTGCTTGTCAATAATATGATGCTTGATAGCATAATGACACCCGATAGTTTCAGTCACTCGATAACATGTGATCCCATAACAACATAGTAACGTGGAAAATAAAGAGCAATTGTTCACCTACTCTGTGCACTCTAATTTAACAAGGGACTGAATCAGATTCACTTAAACAAACTTAGGGGGTTTCCATCATGACCTCTTAAAGTGAACCTTATTTTCTTATCTCTATTTATATAATATATTTTACATTATGTACATTCTGTATAATGGTCTATTGTAAAATAGTAACACCATTTTGCTTATCTTGCTAGGATAATGGGATATCTATTGGTTCATTGGTTCCTTTCCTTTATGTAGCAAGATTGATCATTTTAATTTTTATGTGAAGGTTAGTAGTGACCCCAATGCTTAAGATAATACTTAGTATTGGCAATGACCAATAATAGACCTTTATACAGACTAATTGTTCATTGGTTCCTTTCCTTTTTGTAACAAGATGGAGAATAGTGTGAATAGACCAACAATAGACCATTATACAGACTGATGGTTCATTGTTTTCTTTCATTGATGTAGCAAGATGGACAACAATGTGATTAGACCAGGGGTTAAAATTCCAAACATTCAAATTCTTTTATAGTATAAAGCTAGAATATAAAGGTATAGAGTTTAAATTCTTTTATATATGGTATATCCAAGAATAATATACAGAATGTAAAGGTTATATATATATATATATATATATATATATATATTGAAAAAAATGAATACTTGATCTCTGTATACCATTACAAAGAATGTAAAGGCTATGAGTTTTCCCTTACCTCTAAGAAAGTGGATAAACATTATTGTAGATTTGCTGGTATGATTTTATAAAATTACAATGTGACTGTATACCAAGAGGAAATGCTTAAATGAAGAAATTTGGATGTTGTCTTATGGAGGGAACAAAGGTGTCTCTATCATGATCCCTTTCTTACTGTTATTCTACTTTATAATAATGCATTTTTAGAGGCACATGCACACTCAGCCTTTGAATATGAATGTAAAATACTATGCCACACATTAGGGTTCATGAGATTTGAAAATGATGATTTAATATTCCCCTCTGACTAATTTATCTACCAATGCTGATAGGGGCATGAGATTTGAAAATGATGATTCAATATTCTATTTTTTATAACTTGCATTTGCTTGTTAGCCCTTTATCGATGGGCCCCACTTATTACATCCTTAAATATGATCTCACGTTGAACGTACCAGCTAGTTACACTCATAATTAAGGATTTAAGAAGTGAGGCCCTTTATCTAATGGCTAATAGGTTAATGGAATGGATGGAGAGTGAGGGGAGTCAGGGTTTTTAGCATGCACATGGAGGTCAACTATCAATGTGGCCTCCACATGCCTGTTGGATGCTTTGAAAGTAGACGGAATATCCAACAAGAACGTGGAGGTCAATTTTCAACCTGACCTCCACATACATGTTGGATACACTAAGGGTAGATGAAGTATCTAGCAGGTATGTAGAGGTCAACCATCAGTTTGACCTCGACGTTATTTTTAGATACTCTGAGGGTAAACAGAGTATCCAACAAGAAAATGGATTTAAAATGTGTATGTGACCTCCACGTGCATGTTGGATACTCTAAGGGTACCTCCCCATCATTTATTTTATCAGCCCATTATCCCTTTGATGAGGGGCCCCATTTTTTACATCCTTAATTATGAGCGTAAGTAGGAGGCACATTCAACACTTAAGCTAAAATACATTGGGGCGAAGCAATGGAGAATCAAGATGTGACCAGCTAGAGGTCAACATATAGCATGGAAGTCCACACTAAATGAAAGCACCTTAACTAGCTGGTGTGTTCACATTTCTAGTTGACATGTTTATGGGTATTACCAAATCGATGAATGTTCAATGCTCACAGTTGGGCTAGCATATATCAACAAAATGTTAAAGAAAACAACAATGGTTAAGGCAAACACTAGTTGAAAAATAAATGTTAATATCTATTGAACGCTAGTTTATTACTTGCATGACTTTCCCCTATTCAAAGACTATAGTAGTGCTCGTTTGCCTTCACACCATTCCTTTTCTACCCATATAAGAGCCCGTTATCCAATAATGCAAATGATAATACGAACACACCAGCTAGTTAATGCACTTTCATTCAATGTGGAATTTCACATTGAACATTGACCCTTGGCTGGTCACATCCCACTTCTCCATCACTTTGACCCAATGCATTATGTCCTAAGCATTGAACGTACCTGCTAGTTACGATCACAATTGGAGGGAGTGTCTTAACTAGAAGTAACGTTCACATTTTTGGCTGACATATCTATGAGTCCCACCAAATTGATCAAAGTCCAACACTCACATCAGAGCTAATGTTTGTTAATAACATGTTAAGGAAGATGATAGCAGTTAAGACAAATGACAATGATTAAGCTAAATGTTAGGGATGAAGAATAATTAAATGTAAGAACGTACCATCTAGTTACAATTGAATCAAAGATGTAATAAGTGGGGCCCATCATTGAAGGGCTAACAAACCAATGGAATGGATGGAAGGGGGGAGGGTACATGGAGTATCCATCATGCACATGGAGGTCAACTATGAGCGTGACCTCCATGTGCATTCTAGATACTCTGAAGGTAGATAGAGTATCCAATAGGCATGTGGAGGTCAACTATCAGTACAACCTCCATGTGCCTTATGGATACTTTGAGGGTAGTTGAAGTATCCAATATGCATGTGAAGGTCAATTGTGAGCATGACCTCCACATTTTTGTTTGATACTTTGAGGGTCCCTGCCCTCCATCCATTCCATTGTCCCATTAGCCCTTTGATTATTGGCCCCACTTTTTATATCCTCGATTACCCGCATGCCTTTATCCTCTTCCATTTCTTATTTTCCATTACCCTATTCCTTTTTGACCTATGGATGAGCTCGTGTTCTCATTACTTGGTTCCATAAGCGTTCACCACATTCATAGGAGCATCCTAGAGGAGGCATTTTCTATACTGATTGGTTGCCTACAATTAATTGGTTTTTTTTGCATAATTGAATCTTCAATCCCATTTTTCATAATATCAATTTAGCATCTAAGAAGGAAAAAACCTTAACATTTACAGATGGGGAAGCAATGAAATGCAAAACATATTTTTCAAAGTAATACATTCACCGTGGACAACATTATTTTTTTTAAACTTGTATTGTAATTAAAACTTTTATAATTTATCATGTGCAACTTTTTATATTTTTGCACTAAAATTGATAAACATTTTTAATATAATTATTTTTATTTTGACAACTAAGCCAATTATGTCATGTATTGATGTCATGTTTTGGGATTGTTTGGCATAACCTATATTGGCATCCACGGTGGTGATGGAGGTAATAGCGTGAGATTTCAAAAAAAAATCCATTTTACCATCATAATGTACTTTTAACCCTATTTTTTACTGTTGTATGTGATATTTTTTCTTTATTAGATACAATTATTGAAAAAATATGATATCTTGATTATTTACATCGTAGTTTTTCAAGTTGTGCAAGGAAGATTAAATAACATTTTCTATCACTAGATACAAATGTCCTCACTCCACATACACTCCCTCTCAACTGGCTTTTCATGTCTTGCTTCTCTGGCCATGGTGGATGAAACAAATAAGAATATTGTAGCTCCAAGTAAGTATGTTTTATTTTACTAGATATTTTAATTGATCAATCATGATATAAAATGTTCACATAATAAGGTTCCAAGTCCTTCAATGTATAAATTGGACATATAATGCACTGCAATAATATTATGTCTATGAAATGGTGTGTATGTTATCTTATCAGTGGATTTTGTGACTATTCATGACCCAAAACATGGTTTCAATCCTTTCAATAGAATTTACTCACTGGAAGCAAAATTATCTCTAATAAATTTACATTACACAACTAAATGATGAAAAAATAAGTTTCATAGCTTTGAACAATCTTCTAATGGAGTAAAAGAGATGCCAACCCAAATAATTAAAAACATGTTGGCTGAACTAAATGACATTGATTTGGTAATATAAAAACATTGTTTGGGTTTAGGTTGATTTATTTAATTATTTAAGTGATTATAATTTGTATGCAATGCTAACTATTTATCATTTTTTATTTGAACTTGGATACAGACAACCCTTGATGGTTCGTATCCAATGCAAGATGTTAATGTTGTTGAACTTGGACCTTAGTCTCCCCTATTTGAAAATATTAGTACTATAAATTGATTGTATTCAAATTTTAACCATTTTATTTTTGTAATCAATCATGATTACAAATTGTAATTGGTTCAACCTTTTAATATAAAATTTGGATTGTGATAAACAAGTCAAACTTAGGAGAAGCTTCCCTAAGTTCCTCCAACAACATCAGTGAAACATGGAACAATCGGGGAAGGTGGTTAGTTTTTTTAATTTGTTATATTTAAATATCCATATTCTTTTTTTCAATTGTAAGTTATCATTATAACTAGTGCATTACTTTTATAGTGCAATAATGGTAGGGAGGATGGATGGACTACTCTCATTCATAGGAAGAGCAAAAGAATTGAATGGTTGAAACCATGCTTTGAAACCTCCTACCAGTCACATGGACAACCTCCTCCCATGGAGAAGGTAATATGGGAGAATAAAATATGTGGGGTTTGCAAGATTATAAAATTGGTATGAAACTTGATAGTGATCATTGCTTTTTTCTTTTGCCTGCAAAGGAACTTATTATTATCTTTGAGGAAGAAACAAAATCACTTGTTTCATCAAAGGATGAGGATGATGTAGATTACGTTGTTGTAAATGATTCCCGTGATACAAGGGTAATTCTTCTTTCATGTTATTTCATTTTTAATTCACACATATATCTTATTGTATACCTATTTGATATTGTTAATTGTTGCACTTATTTTTTAGGTAAACAATGGTAGTGAGGAGAAGTTCACACCTATTTCATTGGAGGTCAAGGACTTTACAAATTGTGAGCTGCCAAATGATTCAGTACAAAATGATTATGATTTTGGAATTGACTCCCATGATACAAGGGTAATTCTTCTTTCATGTTATTCCATTTTTAATTCGCACATATATCTTATTATATACCTATTTGATATTTCTAACTATTGCACTTATTTATCAGGTAAAAAATGGTAGTGAGGATGGGTTCACATCTGTTTTGTTGGAGGTCGATGACTTTGTAAATTGTGAGCTTCCAAACGATTCTTTGGTAACCTCTCCACATGCACACAAGCCTAGTTAAAACGATAAGGTAATATCTTCAGATTTGGGAGTTTTTTTTATAAGTCATATAAAATGCATTTGTGATATTATTTTATTGATTTTACCTGCATAGGAAACTTTCACCCTCCCTCATAAGAAGAGCAAAAGAATGGAACAAATGACCTATGCAACCTCTTTGAATGGACGTGGCCATAGATAAAAAGACAAGGTAAGATGTTGGGATTTGCATGTGTTTATTTAAGTCATAAGAGACATGATTTTGATATTTTTATTGCTTTTACCCACATAGGCACCCATTATCCTCCTTTGCAAGAAGAGCAAAAGAATGGAACACAAGCAACCTTCGAAGGACAAGGTAGAATGTGGGGAATTTTGAATTTTTCAATGTGCTAAAAAGTAGGATTGTGATATATTTTTGTGATTTTTCTTGCACAAGAACATGTTACCATCTCCAACCAAGTAAGGGACTCACATGTTTCATGTGAGCATGAAGACAACATCAAATTTTAGCTGCCACCGGATTTATGCAATGACATTTCATGATCTTCACAATGTACAAGGGTAATTGTCCCATGTTTTTATATTTTCAACAGATGTATATCCTATAAATTTGAAATTGGAGATGCTTGTTTAATTTAAACCTTTTGATTTGTGTAAATTATCTTTGAGTATGAGAAGCATGGTTACATGATTATTTAGGAGTTTGGATATAGAGACCAATTCTATTATATTGCACCAAAATGTCTTGCATTGTGTGAAAGTGGGAATAAATTTTGGTCAAAACCACTATTTAATTTACGTCATGATGAAATGAGCATGTTACCTCCCATTCTAGATCATCAAACACCAAGGCATCCAATCAAGAGAAGACAACGGAGGTCTGTGGAATGGAATTTGTAGCAATAACTATATGAGATGTGTCTCTATTGAATTTTATGAAAATGTTGTTATGATTTTTTAAATGGTGGAAGCATGGAGAGTTTTTATATTCATGACATCTTTAGAAACCAAAGGTGTTTTTAAAGTCTCTTAATTTTCAAAGAGTGATAACCTTCCTAGGGACTTGAGAGATCGCACTATTAAAGTTGAGGATATGAAATAGGAATATGAATTTTTTTTTAACCTACTAAAAGAGAGGAATATCAAGATCAGAGGTGATCAAGATCAGATAATGCAGGGAGCCTTTGGAAAATCAAGAAAATATCATGTCGAACAGGGTTATGACATGCTTATGTTATATAATTATAGTTATCTGCTCACCAAGGACAACATTCCAGAGAAGCTATAGAGGTTTAAATCAATTCTCAAATTTTATTTGTTCATATGGACTCTCTCCCATATGAAAAAACCATGGCCATAACCAGCCTCATATGCCTTTCCTGAGAATTGAACATTGGTGGGGATTGAAACAAACAAGCCATCTTAACCAACTCACCCACATCTCATTGGCTCATGCCAAACATGATTTTGGTAAAGCATCAAGAAGAGAATTAATTTAAAGAAATATAAAAAGAATTTAAATGAGATATTGTTTGCACTGCACCATCTGTCATGAGGTATACGTCCTCTAGGCATCTTCAACACGCAGTGCAAAATTTGAAAACATGACATGCAATTACACTTTTATGAAAAGATTCTAAAACCTGATGTTGTCATGTGGACACTTTACACCATGTTACACCATGTTTAGTGTCATATCTAAGGCTCACGATAGGCCAACACAATTATCAGAGTTTTTTTTCCCTTGTCAAAGAAGCCATATAATTGATAGAAGTTAAAAAGTCAAAAAGGGAAGACAAATTGTCTCATAAATGGAAATAGAAGTGTTTTAAATTCCATAATAGTTCTTGGGTAATGACTTGATATATAAATGAGTCCAATTAGAGAAGGGATATATTATGTCTAGAAGAGTAGAACAATTCAAGAATTTCAATAACTAGATATTGGCAAAGAAGTCCTAGAGAAACCAATAAAGAGTTGTAAACAAAGACTTGATGTAGCATGCAAGGTTAAGTAGAGAATGATAGGATTGAGTTACATCCATGATTGAACTGAGACTATAACACTACATGTTTGTAGGATGATTATGACTATATTTATTTTGTTTTATATGCATTGAAGAAATAAATGTGATGTTTATTTGTTTCTTCTTATGCATTAAGTATTTTTTTGTCTATTTGTGAGTGTTGAAACCTAGGTTTCATGGTCTGAGACAGTTTTTTATTTGACACCCTAATCGTGACTAAATCACTTGGTATCAGAGCAAGATTTTCCTTATTGGGGTAAGCATGTAAGACTCTTGGAGAGTAAGTTGTAGGTTGTTAAAGGGAAGCATTCATTCTTTAGGAACATAAATGACACATATAGGAGCTCCCAATGAAAGAGTGGGACAAGCTCCTAGAATCACATAATTGGAAGAAATTATAAGAGGAATCTAAGCACATTTGGAGGCTATGAAAATTACACATTGTACATGAGTTGTTGAGGAATTAAATGACCATGAAGAGGAAGAAGCACTTTAGGTTTAGGATGAGGAACTAATAGATGAATCAGAAGATATATTTCTAAAACCCATAAAAAAATGGGAAGTATGCCATGGGTGGACACCCTATCTATTCTTGTAGGTTGTATTCTAAAGAACTCATTGATTGGATCTACGAGTTGGAGAAATATTTTGACTATGAATAGATGGAAGATCCCAAGAAAGTGAAGTTTGATTATACCAATTTCAAGGGATGTGCATCTTTATGGTGAGATCATATGCAGATAGAAAAACATAGAAGGGATAAAGATATTATAAAAACTTGTAATATAATGATTGCAAAATAAAATACTAAGTTTCAACCTTTTGACTATCAATTTATTTTGTTCAACAAACTGCAAAATTTGAGGCGAAAGGAGATGACATTAAAAGATTACAAAGAACATTTTTACAATCTCACCAAGATCTAGTTATATTGAATATGATGTAGCAAATATTCCAATGTATGAAAATGGTCTCTGTATATCTATATAAGATTAGTGTGGAATGAGAAGATTGCATTATGTAGAGGAAGCATATCAATGTGCTTTGAAGGTTGAAGATAATGTATATATGAGTAAAAAAATACAATAATAGGTAGACAAAGGTTCTCTAAAGGAAGAGGACAAGTAAACAATCAAAGAGGACAACAAACTCATGTAGGTGAATCAAATACTTCACATAGTGAAAATTTGATTTTCAAGAGCAAGAGGGTAATTTTCTAGAGGAAGAGAATACTTTGGTACAACAAGAGGTAGAGGATTCATGGGAAAATTATTTGTGAAGATGTTGGATATAGATATTTTGAATGTCTTAAGGCATTTATAACAATGGTAGAAGGACCGAGGCTAGTAATCACATTGTGCAAGAAAATGAATAAATTTTTGCATCACCCAATCATACAAAAGAAATAAAACATGGAGAAACTCTCACAATGAAGAGAGTATAGCTAAAAATAGATAAGAAGGATGATGAATTGGTTTAAAATTTAATATTTTCAAAACCATATGCAAATCTGAGTGTGCATGCTACTAAATTATGTTTGATAGTGGCAATATTGATAATATTTTTTCAAGTGATGCTCTGAAAATGTGCAAGTTATCTTTAACTACTTCACATCCTCGTCTGTATGTTGAGAAAGAAAATACAAAAAATACAAAATAAAATAACTAAGAACTTGTACTTGAGAATTTACTCCCCAATGATGACGGTTAAGAAGATAAACCAAAAACTCTCTGACCTCCTCCTTTTCCCTCAACATAACTAAACGTGTCAGTGCCCTGATTTTCTATCTTATAGTTACTATTTACAATATTTATTATTTTATATTATAAAATATGAAGTTATAATAATACTACTTACATACACTAGGAGCTTTAATCCGGACGTTAATCCCAATATGATTTTAGTGTGCTTTGTGCTTGATTATATTTCTTAAGAAACAAAAACAGAAACGGAAAATTTAGAACGACAAAAACGGAAAGGAACATTTTGATAAAAAGGTACGAATTAAATAGCTCGCATGTTCCGCTGGGGATTGCACGGCTCAGATTGATCAGGCCCAATAATGTCTCATATCTGCGATCCACTCAATGACACGTGACTGACTGACTCTTTGGACGTCGTAATTTCCAATCAACCTCCTTTCTACGTAAAAACAATCAAAAAAAATTTAATGCTTTGTCAGTCTTTGTCAGATTTAGAAAATAATTTCCATTTCGCAAATTCATTCATTGGTACGTGCTAGCAAAGTCATTCATTGCTTTGTGACCTCTGATCAAACGTCTTGATGAGGACTAGCAATAACTATTTGTAGTAGAGGATGAATTGAGGTTTGATCTTTATCAAATTTTGAAGATTCGTATTCATGAGTTCGTTTGATACCTAAACAATCAAAAAAAATTTAATGCTTTGTCAGTGTTTGTCAGATTTAGAAAATAATTTCCATTTCGCAAATTCATTCATTGGTACGTGCTAGCAAAGTCATTCATTGCTTTGTGACCTCTGATCAAACGTCTTGATGAGGACTAGCAATAACTATTTGTAGTAGAGGATGAAATGAGGTTTGATCTTTATCAAATTTTGAAGATTCGTATTCATGAGTTCGTTTGATACCTCTATCTATCGCTGTATCTACAAACATTTCATTGTGAAAGGGGTCTTCCACAAATTCTCTGCCCTAGTCTCTGATCCATCATTCTTTCTTGTTCCATCTTTGTAATTTGCTTTAACCTCATATGTATCTATATCGATTAAGGTTTTCACTTCTTCATCCTTTGAACGTAGAGGTTCACACGGTTGCCAACCTTTGGATTTAAAGGGTTTATCCATTTCTTTTTTTTTAATCACTTGGGGACATGTTTCTTGAAGATGTCTAGTTTGATGGTAAAAGCGGCATTTAAAAGCTATGTTTTCATAATCCAAGGTTTGGATCGAACTGAAATCGTCATGTTTAAACTGTAATCTGTTCAAAAGACCTTTGCTAAGGTCCAACCCCATACAAATACGAACAAAGGTGAAAAGCCCTTATTCGAACCTCTCACAGTTTATCTTGATGAAACTTCCTAGGGCATTTCCAATATCCTCGCACACTAAAGGATACCAGAAAAAAAAGAGGAAGATTTGAGAGATGAATCTAAATCGATATTTTAAACATCAGTAGAATGGAAAGATCAAAATCTAAAAATCAAGAGGTAATGAAGAGCTTAGCTCTACCTCAAAACTAAAATCCCTCCTCAAAAATTCTCTAATAATCTTTAAGTGAGAAAAATTGAGCTATAAAAAAACTGTTAGAATATAATTGTATCATACAATCTCTAAGCCAGATAAAATAGACCCAAAAGTACAATTCTTCTAACCAAAACCATGACCTATTAACATTACATATAATTATAAAATATTTTAATATTATAATTAATATATTTACCTTAACCAAAAAAAAATTAAAAAAATCCACTATTGATTTTTCTTCGAAATTTTTTATAATGTATAAGCTTAGAAACGCTAAAGCAAAGGTCGTTGACAGTTGAACAACATTCATATTTAAAAAGCCCTAGAAATTAAAACCTGTTTATTCCTAACATTATCTAATTACGGTACCATTTTCATGAAGAAACTAAAAGTAAATTAGATTACATTAATACTTGTCATTTTCTCAAAGAGAAAAAAAATAGAAGTTCATTTCGATCATTAAACTAGAAAATTGAAACCTCTTAAAAGATCTTAAAAAAATTTATATTATAATTTGGACTCATGACAAATGGTGTACCCTCTTAATAATAGAATACTCATGGAAAACATTTATGTTCATTTTTCTTGATAACTCAAGGAAGGGATTGCAAAAAATTTATGTTCATTTTTCTTGATAACTCAATCAAATCAATAATAGAATATTCATAGAAAACTATTGATTGTATAGTTGATTGCTTGAACCCTCTGATGATATACCTATTTAGGAATGATTTTAGGATCTTACCCTATTATGTGTTTAAACGTGCATCTATCTTTTGTGACTCAACTAATTCTCTTAAATGATTATATGAATGGATATTTTTAATATTTAATTTCTTGTTAATAATGGAAAGACTCACATAGATGATGGATATCTTAGCACTATGTTTCTCTTTCTGTGTTATGTTTCTCTTAACTTAGTACTTGATATTGGTTTTTCTTGTGGGGTTGAAAAACACTTGTTGTTCTTTTTTTTTTCATAACTCTATCACGTTAATAATATAAAGATCATAGAAACCCGTTGACTGTATTATTGATTGCTTAAAGCAATTAATATTTTGGAGGTAGTGTTGGAGTTTTGTGTGATTAGTGTTTAGCTAGAACATATAAGTATAGAGTTTACATTCTTTTATATGTTGCATATCTAAAAATGATTACGCATTTAATTCATATGCATTCATTGAATTATATGTATCATATATCATAATTACATGAATTATTCAACAAACTAATCATTAATTCCTTCAGATAGGCAACAGTAAGTCAACATAAAACAAACTCAAATTTATTCCACAAACTAAACCAATATGCCCTTCTAAGATGAGTGTTGACCTCCATCTATGTACATAAAGAAAAGAAACCAATAACCATCAGTGTGTATAATAGTATGTTGTTTTCCATCTTATTACAGACTGTATAATGCCCTACATCTTGCTTGCAGGGCAAATTATAGTGATGAATATTTTTTAATTCACGAATATTCTATTTTGGGGAATTTGAATTTGGCAATTTTTTAGGCTACAACATATGACCCTTTTGTCTAAAATTTTGGCATGTCATTGTTTTAGGAGTCAACTTCTTAATGATTTACAATAATTATTGGGTATGCATGTACTTCACCATCTGTATATAGTACATATGTTCCCATAGGTCACAAACTTAAAACCAAAGTATTTTTCTTTACCAGATTGTGAAGATCTTGAGATTTGAGTTCGTACTCCACTATTCAACTACTTTTAGTAACCTGACCTCTAACAACATTATGTCACATGATGTAAACCGAATGTCCAATGGCACTATGTCACACAATGGCAACCACGTGCCCGATCGTAGTGTGCCACATGATGACAACTTGACGCCTAATGGTAATGTGTCATGTGATGATAACATACCACACGATGGTAATGTGCCACACAATGACAACCTATTATGCGATGGCATTGTGCCATACGATGATAACTTATCACCTAATAGTGATTTACTGCATAATGGTAACTAGTCATCTGACAGCCATGTGTTGCATGATGATAATGTGGCATCCATTAGTGTTGTACCACATGATCATAGATTGACTCCTCGTAGCAATGTGTCATGTGGTTGTAGCTTGCCATCTGACAACACTGTGTTGTGTGACCATAGCTTGACACCCAATAATGACTGGGAAACTAGTAGCAATAAATTTTTTGAAAAAAAGCTCCATCATCAAGAAGTAATAGCAAGAGTAAAGCACTACAACAAATACCAAAAAAATCTAACATTATGTCTTATTATATAAATCCAAAAAAGAGGGCTGTGCAAACAATATGTACATCAAATATAAATAATTTTAGATCTTTTTAAAAAAATATTAGTTAATTTTTTTCACTGTAGAATAATTACAAAACCATTTATAATGTAGAAATCGACATGGATATTGACACTATTTCATTAAAAAGAATTAATCTCAATAACTTATCAATACCTAAACATTTTATTGATGAAATACCACCCCTAGAAGACACACCTCTAGGCACTTCACTAGAACATACTCCTCTGGGCACTCCACAAGATAAATGTAGTTCTTTTTAGACACCAAAATTTGATGAAAATTTTGTTCAAAAAATTTGACAAAGGAAAAGAAGTACATGGATAATAAGAAGGTCTTTTCAAGTTGAATAAGCTGCAAAATATCTATCTATAAAGATTGTAGACCTAAAAAATTGTAATGAGCCTCCAACAGAATGCAGATGTATAATTTACAGTTGAAAACTTAGAAAAAAACACAAAATATAATTTAAATTGGACACAATTGAGAAACATTGTGGAAAAATATATATACTATGAACCACCCAGATGGATAGATAACAAGAACACATAGATGAAAAAATAGAGAATAATACATGTATGTAAGATATGTACGTGAAAATGAAAAATGATCAAAAGTGACAAAAAAATCTTGTTGAGAAAGGGGGAACCATCAAAGCACAATTTGGAAAAGATATGCAGTCCAATCTTAGTGAAAAATATGTACAGTTCTCTATTATTTTTCATAATTAAAAAAAAAGACCCATTTTTCATTTTATAGATTACAAAATTTTATTTCAACATAATAGGTTTATGGATATTCTACAGTCACATTGGTCAGATAACAATGCTTATAAAATGGCAAAATACTTAGCCATTGTTGAGAAGAAAGATTTGAAAGAAAGTGTTAAGAAAACAATGTTTATCTCTCTATCCAACAATGAGATAATTGCAATCGACAACACAACATGGGTTTGCATGCATGTCTATACCTTTCAAAACTATTCAAAGCAATCTCATCTTTTAGCTATCCATAAAATGGTATAAAATTGCAATGCAAAAAACCTCCATAAATTGGTTGTATCTAATTTAAGAGAGAGAGAGAGAGAGAGAGAGAGAGAGAGAGAGAGAGAGAGAGAGAGAGAGCTGGAATGGATGATTATGCCATAGCTATAAAGCTAATACGTATTGACGTTGATGGTGCATCAGTGATGTGTTCACCTACAAACAACAGTTTTTTCATTTATGATTCTAATCCATTGAATGGCACATAGGATGAATCTTGCTTACAAAATTGTTAGCACATTTAGTAATGTCACAAAAGTGGAAGATCTTATTCATGACTTACATACGTACATGTCCAGTAACCCAAAAATATTTATGGAGTTCTAAAAAATTTTAATTAGGGTGACAGATGGTAAAAAACTACTGAAAGATGTGGAAACTAGATGCATTTCCATGTATGAACCTACCTACAAAATTTTTTAAGAATATCTATCTTTGACAAGGTTTATGCATAAATATCACAGGAAAGTTGACAAAGCAAAATATAAGTTATATCATTTAACAAATTTACAAAATTTACTCACATTATATGGTATTTTGTCAATGTTGAAAGAAATCAATTGTTTAATGAAACGTGCCCAAGAGAGATATATCTATATTGTTGATTTCATACATTTAATAAAATGTGTATGTCAAAGTTTAGATATATTATACACATCAAATGAAAGCTTTCATGACACTATTTTTAAAACTTGAAAAAATTTGACTGATTTTTAAAATCTAGAGTTATTTGAAATTCAATATACATGATCATCTTTGTGTCATGGTAAATGGCATTGAGATCCCAATGCACACATGCTCTAGAAGACTTGAAGTTATAGGAGCTAACCCTGAAGATGTCCCTGTGACATGTTTACTATATGATACTATTTTGTCTAAAACACAAATTAAATTGAGCAAAATCTCACAAAGCTTAGCCGTTGAGATCAGAGAACGTTTTTAAAGGGATGAGTTGTTGGAGGGCATGGGAGTTGTGAATCCCATTTTTTAGAATAGTGTTAATAGTCAAGCATAGATCAACACATTATTTCATAAATATATGAGTACAATTGTTATGTATTTCTATAAATCTATAGATGTGAATGGAGTTTAGATTAATGGTATTTTAAATAAATAATAACTGACATCTCAGTCAACATAGTTTAAGATTACAATGATAGATCAATTTTAGTGTTTAAGTGACCAGACATAAAATGGTGTCATTACTCATCTATGAAAAAACATTATCCAAGTAACATATAACAAGAAAGTATTAGTGAATATTTTAGATTATACGAACTTGCTCAAACATTGATTTTGGGTTTTGTGGAAGATGAACGAGTGTTTAGTGCATTATCCTTCATAAAGTCAAAACTTAGAAATAGATTGGATAAAAATTTAGAAACTTGCTTGAGACTATATGTTTCACATTATTATGTGGACAAGTTTCCATATGACAGATCAATGGCAACATGGGGTTTTCTAGTGAAAAGAAGAGGCGTGACTAATACAACTACCAATACAGAGGAAGAGAATATCAAGACTAAATATGACACTGACATGGTAAATGCAAATCACACTTACAATGAACAATTTTCTCAAGAATTGTTTCAACTGCCTGACTTTTAGTTTGATAAGTATGAAAATCACTATTTTCTAAAATATTTCTTATTCTTTCATCTTCAAATACATTAGATTCTGCAATCTATTTTATGGATGTTACAATCATGAATCTTATTCAATACATTGGAATTAATATTTTTGTCTTATTAAAATAATGTGTATTTCAAATAATACTTTATATTTTCAATGTATGCCATTCATTAACAATCATAAATCTCATTAACATTGTATAGAGCATTTCTACATAACATTAATTGATGAGAATATTGAGACTGAATATGACACCGGCATGGTAGATGCAAATCACACTTACGATGAACAAGTTTCTAAAGGATTGTTTATACTGCCTAACTTTCAGTTTGATAAGTATAACAATTACTATTTTTTGAAATATTATTTATTCTTTCTTCTTCAAAATTTAAATACATTAAATTATGTAATCTATTTCCTGGATGTTACAATCATGAATCTTATTCAATACATTGGAATTAATATTTTTTTATCCTATTTAAATTTTGTAAATTTCAAATAGTACTTTGTCCTTTTAAAACATGTCATTCATTAAGTAGCAATCATAATTTTCATTAACATTGTACAAAGCATTTCCTTATAGAATTCATTGATGCATACAAGTCTTATGTCTAGACATACATGGTGAACCATAGGACACTAGTTCTCTTGCAATTAAAACTCTAATTATTAAGATTTATTGTTACACATGCATAACAATGTAACTATAATTATTCCATAGAATATTTACTCTACAATAGGTTATGTTTCCTACAACTGCTACAAATATATAGCAAATATTTTTTCTATAGTTGGAACTTGGGGTCACATATTTATAAATTCCACTCCAATCAATCAATTCGATGCTACAGTGACTAGAACAGTGTAACAATGCATTCCAATCTATAACTACTAGAATAATATAACACTAACAATGTATTCAATACTACAACTACTAGAACAATATAATTCTATAAAATATTTACTCTATAATAGGTTATGTTTCAACTACTACAATATTCAAATACTACAATTACTAAAAATATTTTTCTTATAGTTGAGTTTACATATTTCTAAATTTCACTGCAATCAATGCATTCAATGCTAAAACTACTATAACAGTTTAACACTAACAATGTATTCCATACTACAACTACTAGAACAATATAATTTCATAGAATATTTACTCTATAATAGGTTATGTTTTAACTACTACAATATTCAAAAACTACAATTACTAGAAATATTTTTCTTATAGTTGGGTTTGCATATTTCCAAATTTCACTACAATCAATGCATTCAAAGCTAAAACTACTATAACAGTTTAACAATGTGTTCAATGCTATAGCTACTAGAACAATATAACACTAACAATACATTCAATACTACAACTACTAGAACAATATAATTCCATAGAATATTTACTCTACAATAGTATATTTTCTTAAAACTACTACAATATTCAAATACTACAACTACTACAAATATTTTTGTTATAGTTGGGTTCACATATTTTCAAATTTTACCATAATCAATCCATTCAGTGCTACAAGTACTAGAACAGTTTAACAATGCATTCAATGCTACAACTACTAGAACATTATAGCCATACATAGAATATTTACTCTATTTTTTATCTGTATAATATATAAACTTGATCACTATATATATATATATATATAAGAGTATTTGGAACAACTATAAAATATCATTTAATAAAACAAGTGTTTTTCAAATAAACATAATATAAACTAATTTAAACAATAGAAAATGTCATTGTGAACAATATAAACTCAAACATATCATCATTTTTTTGGTTGAGACTCTCCACCCCATTGCTACTTGTCATCCCCACCCATAGAAACCTTGTTGTCTTGACCTGTCTCTGGAACTGGATCCTCTATTATCACTATTTTTTTTAATTTCCTCTGCAATAGAATTGATTTGTGCAAAAATCATCCTCTTCTCATTCATTGCATTTTCTATTGAAATAATTGTAGGATCTCCGTCTATTTTTTGCTTCAATAAAATGCTTAGATCCACACCATGTTCTTTAATTATTTTCTTCAAAGTATTGTTCTATTTATTTAACAAAACCAGCTTTTCCTTAATTATTTTCCTTCAAAACCAACTTCTTTATTCAAATTTTCATATTTTATCTACAATGTGTCAAGCACATACAAAGGTGTTATAATAATCAAAATACATGTTACGGATAAAGAAAACTTACCATAGCTTTATCCTTCTCTACTTGTGCAATCATAACAAGGTCGATATATTTATCTCATTTATTGAAATATGTTTGGGCTTCTCCATTTAAATGTTTTAACATGTTTATCATAATATTTAAAATCATATCATTGTAAATATTGTTCACAGAGATCAATCTAGATTGAGCTTGTTAGAATAAAGCATCATTTTTTGAGGGTTTATATTGAACAAGAGAAAACAAAATCATTCTTTAAAAGTGGTTATGATAACAATCATTGATTTTCTTGATAAGTGTTGTTGACCTTATCTCCCATTGTTTTAAACCATTAAACTCGTCAATAACACCATCCCTCAAATTGGTAAGCAAATTTTATGAAACTAGATTGTCCAATGAAAAAATAGTAAGGGAATCCTTAAAGACATTTGAATTATCAGTGTGGGGTAGGGAAGAGGTAGCTAGAAAAGAGTTAGCCATGGGAGGCACTTGTGAAGGCACATTAGCAACTTGAATAAATTCATGTGGATTGAATCCACCAACAGCCATAGGTCTGCTTTCAATGCCAAGAAACTCTTCATCTAGATCATTCTGCTACAAACATGTAAGTCCCTATGTACTCAAAAGGCCACCAATAGAGAAATTTGAGAAATCAAAAAAAATTAGCGTTTCTTGATTTTATGCAGGGAGGGCGATGTTATTTCCTCTTCTCTAAATTTGGATGGGTGGTGGGGGTGGTGGCATATTTCTTGGTCTCCTGACAGATGTTGGGTGGACTACAAAAAAAAAATCAAAAATGGTAAATTTAAAAACATAAAATTAAAATAAATTCAAATTGATATGTTAATATTATTACCTATCTGGGTGACTACCTCATCCATTTTGATTGTCCTTACCATAGTTATCTCTTCCCCTCTTGGTGTCCTTGTTAGAGTTGGCTCTTGTTGTCTCATTGTGATTGTGGGAGAGACATGGGTGGTTTCACCTATGGCTACAAAATGAGTAATTTATCTAGTTAATTAACTTACAAATTTTTACAAAATTTAAATCAAAAAGAAAGTTGTAATGGCAAACATTAATTGTGTTGTGTGGAATAATCCTCAACGATAAGGTTTCAAGATTCAACTGCAAAAAAAAATCAATATGAATATTATTTTTTCCATTGAATAAAACAAGTAAAAAACATTAAAGTAAATTTGAGAGAACCTAGAAGCAGAGATGAAACAGAATCAATTCTTGGGCATTTCACAATTCGAAATGAATTGAATAAAGATTCCATGGACTGTGTATCATCAGAGCCTTCCAGAGCACGCTGACCTTTATTTACCACCTATTTTTTTGTCATAAATATGCACTCTTGCCTATAATAAATAACCAACTAAAAAATGTTAATATATGAAATATATGTAAAGCCAAAAAATGAGATTTGAGAAAACTAAACTTACCTCTTATTCCTTGAGAGACAAATCATTAGCTTTTATTTTTTGGAGTGTGGTGAGAGTTGCACTATTTTTTATTTCATATAAGGCCTCAAAGTACAAGGCCAGAATGTAGTTAGAAGATAAAATGGTGCAAGTGTCTTTTGAGAAAACAAAATTCAACTTCGCTCTAATCCTACTGGATATAACCATGCCCCAGTCACATACAACACCCAAGAGAGAATGAAGAATATAGTAAATAACTCAGAAGGGAATGTTTGATGGTCTTCCTTGTAATATAATTCTCGCTTGAAAGAAATGGACAATGGATTTGAGAAATGGATTGATGATTTTTTTCATGAGGATCTCCCTTCAATTTTGACTATTTGTAATGAAAACAAAAAGTAAAACATACAATTAAATTAGGATACCAAACTACTTATAATAAATGATTCTGATATAATTAAAAAATATTAATTTTATCAATAAATTGACTACTTACTAGTAGGGTCAATGGACACTTTGTAGATTGACTCCAAGTAATTTTTATTGATGTCGAATAACACAACCTTGATACTAACAAGACTTGCATTACAATGTGAAAGACGTGTTAAATTATGTATATCCAATGGAGAGGTGCCAAAGGATATGGTTTTATTATTAAACTGGATGTATAAATGACTTTCACTATAGTTAAAACAACCAACTAAAGATTGCCGGAGGTTGTTGTTGATAGCCATATCATATTGAGGCATCTACATCAGGCCTCTAACTGGCATTGATCAATCCAATCAATAAAGTATTTAGGTTGCTCTAACATCTAGGGGAAATTCAAACATAATATATTTTTAAAAACATAATTCAAGATCCCCCTAATTGACTATGAGTTTCTATGGATGTTGAAGCCATTGAAATCTTGAAAATTTTGAGCTAAAGTAGGTAGGTACTAGGTTTAGGGTTTATTTAGGTTGAGGTGGAAGTAGGTAGGTTGAGTTAGAAGTAGGTTGTACAAGAAAAAACTTTTAAGAAAAGTGTTAAAATGAGGTCC
The DNA here is from genome assembly GCA_037957365.1 of Torreya grandis. Lineage (NCBI taxonomy): Eukaryota > Viridiplantae > Streptophyta > Pinopsida > Cupressales > Taxaceae > Torreya > Torreya grandis. Next base: position 5,776,598 of record JARHVA010000226.1, on the reverse strand, counting down.
CTGTAGTGTTATTTATAAGCAAGTAGGGGAATCAGAGTAACTAATTGGTGTGATCGATGACCAGTAATAGGTGTGGTTACATGTTATCATATGAAAATATCATGATGTATGATAGTATCTTAGTATCACATCGAAGGATTATATGTGAGATAGTAGCATGTTTGCATGGTGTCGCATGACTTTATGGTATCACATGACACCATGGTGTTATGTAGTACCATGACGATGCATGATGGGATGGTGTTATGTGATGACATGATGTCACATGATGACATCATGTCACACGATACCATCATGTCACATGATGGAATGGTGTCACATGATGGTATAGTATCACATGATAGCATGGTGTCGCATGATATGATATTATCACGTGATAGCATATTATCATATAATAATAGTTTGTACCACCTGGTGGTATAGTGTCATCCACAAATGTATTGATGCTCAGGAGTATAATGTCACCTATCAATAATATGATGCTCGAAAGCATAATGACACTCACCAGCTTCAGTCACTCGATAGTATATGATCCCATAACAGTGTAGTATCATGGTAAATGCAAACTCTAATTTAACAAGGGGGTGAATAAGATTCACCTAAACAAACCTAGGGGGTTTCTATCATGGCCTCTTAAAGTGAACCTTGTTTGCTTATCTGTATTTATATAATACCTTTTACATTATGTACATTATGTATAATGGTCTAATATATAATAATAATAATAACACCCTTTTGCTTGTATTGCTATGATAATGGGATATCTATTGGTTCATTGATTCATTTCCTTTACGTATCAAGATTGATCATTTTAATTTTTATGTGAAGGTAAGTAGTGACCCCAATTCTTAAGATAATACTTAGTATTGACAATGACCAACAATAGACCATTATACAGACTAATTGTTCATTGGTTCCTTTCATTTTTGTAACAAGATGGAGAATAGTGTGAATAGACCAACAATAGTCCATTATACATACTAATGGTTCATTACTTTATTTCATTGATTTAGAAAGATGGACAATGATGTGAGTAGATCAAGGGTTAAAATTCCAAACATTCAAATTCTTTTATATGTAGTATATCCAAGAATAATATACAAAATGTAAAGGTTATTATATATACAATAAATATATATACAAGCAATGAATATATATACAGATTCTTTTTTGAAAAAAAATGAATACTTGATCTATGTATACCATTACAAAGAATGTAAAGACTATAAGTTTTCCCTTACCTCCAAGAAAGTGAATAAATGTTCTTGCAACCTTGATGATGTGGTTTTATAAAATTATAGTGTGACTATATACTGAGAGGAAATGCTTAAATGAAGAAATTTGGATGTTGTCTTATGGAGGGAGCAAAGGTGTCTCTATCATGATCCCTTTCTTACTATTATTCTGCTTTATAATAATGCATTTTCATGGGCACATGCACACTCAACCTTTGAATATGAAATTAAAATACTATGCCACACATTAGGGTTCATGAACCCCCATTACATTTCATTATGAGCCATACACACATGGCACTTGTAGAGGGTAATGAAGTTGTGAAGTTGAACTCTCTTAGATGGTAGACGGTAGACAAATTAACTAATGGGGATTGAGAGGTCAAATGCAACTATGTTTGTACATGATAAACTTTCAATGATCATAAATTATTTGGGTGGATCGATGATTAGATCTTCCACTATGAGCATAACCAGATGGTATGTTTAGCATTGACTATTATGATGGTAGTTGATCTCTACATCCCCCTCTGACTACTTTATCTACCAATGTTGATAGGGGCATGGGATTTGAAAATGATGATTTAATATTTTGTTTATCATCACTTGCATTAGCTTGTAAGCCCTTTGTCGATGGGCCCCACTTATTACATCCTTAAATATGAGCTCACATTGAACTTACCAGCTAGTTACACTCATAATTGATGATGTAAGAAGTGAGGCCCTTTATCTAATGGCTAATAGGCTAATAGAATGGATGGAGAGGGAGGGGAGTTAGAGTATCTAGCACACACATGGAGGTCAACTATTAGTGTGACCTCCACATGCTTGTTGGATGCTTTGAAGGTAGACGTTATATCCAACAAGCACATGGAGGTCAATTGACAGCCTGATCTCCACATACATGTTGGATACTCTAAGGGTAGATGAAGTATCTAGCAGGCATGTGGAGGTCAACTATCAGTTTGACCTCGACATTCTTTTTAGATACTCAGAGGGTAGATAGAGTATCCAACAAGCAAAAGGAATTGAAACGTTTATGTGACCTCCATATGCATGTTGGATACTTTGAGGGTCCTCCCCTCTATTTACTTCATTAGCCTGTTAGCCCTTTGATGAGGGGTCCCACTTTTTACATCCTCGATTATGAGCATAACTAGGAGGCACATTCAACACTTAAGCCAAAATGCATTGGGGCAAAGTGATGGAGAAGCAAGATGTGACCAGTTGGAGGTCAACATCTAGCATGGAAGTCCACACTGATTGCAAGCACCTTAACTAGCTGGTGTGTTCACGTTTCTAGCTAACATGTTTTATGGGTATTACCAAATCGATGAATGTTCAATGCTCATGGTTGGGCTAACATATGCCAACAACAAGTTAAGGAAAATAAAAATAGTTAAGGCAAACACTAGTTGAAAAATAAATGTTAATATCTATTGAATGCTAGTTTATTACTTGCATGACTTTCCCCTATTCAAAGACTATACCAGTGCTCATTTTCTATTACATCGTTCCTTTTCTACCTACACAAGAGCCCATTAGCCAATAATGCAAATGATAATATGAACACACTGGTTAATTAATGCAATTTAATTCAATGTGGAATTTCATGTTTGACATTGACCATTGATTGGTCACATCCCACTTCTCCATCACTTTGACCTAATGCATTTTCTCTTAAGCATTAAACGTACCTGCTAGTTACGATCACAATTGGAGGAGGGAGTGTCTTAACTAGAAGTAGCATTCACATTTCTAGTTGACATATCTATGAGTCCCACCAAATTGATCAAAGTCTAACACTCACATTGGAGCTAATGCATTTTAATGACATGTTAAGAAAAATGATAGCAGTTAACGCAAATGACAATGATTAAGCTAAATGCTAGGGATGAAGAATAATTAAATGTAAGAACGTACCATCTAGTTACAATTAAATCAAGGATGTAATAAGTGAGGCCCATCATCGAAGGGCTAACAGACCAATGGAATGGATGGAAGGGGGGAAGGTACATGGAGTATCTATCATGTACGTGTAGGTCAACTATGAGCATGACCTCCATGCGCATGCTAGAAACTCCGAAGTTAGATGGAGTATTCAATAGGCATGTAGAGGTTAACTATTAGTGCAACCTCCACATGCCTTCTGGACACTTTGAGGGTAGCTAAAGTATCCAATAGGCATGTGGAGGTCAATTGTGAGCATGACCTCCATGTGTTTGTTTGATACTTTGAGGCTCCCTCCCCTCAATCCATTCCATTGTCCCATTAGCCCTTTGATAATTGGCCCCACTTTTTACATCCTTGATTACCCACATACCTTTACCCTCTTCCATTTATTATTTGCCATTACCCTATTCCTTTTTGACCTATGCATGAGCTCGTGTGCTCATTACCCAATTCCATAAGCGTGCACCACATTCCTAGGAGCATCCTAGAGGAGGCATTTTCTATACTAATTGGTTACCTACAATTAATTGGATTTTCTGCATCATTGAATCTTCAATCCCATTTTTCATAATATTCGTTTAGCATTTAAGAAGGGAAAAACCTTAACATTTGTAGATGGGGAAGCAATGGAATGAAAAACATATTTTTTAAAGTAATATGTTCACTGTGGACACCATTATTTTTTTTAAACTTGTATTGTATTTAAACTTTTATAATTTATCACAAGCAATGTTTTATATTTTTGCACTAAAATTGATAAACATTTTTAATTTAATTATTTTTATTTTTATTTTGACAACTAAGCCAATTATGTCATGTATTGATGTCATGTTTTGGGATCGTTTGGCATAACCTATATTGGCATCCATGGTGGTGATGGAGGTAATAATGTGTGATTTCAAAAAAAAAATCTATTTTACCATCATAATGTATTTTTAACCCTTTTTTTTTTTACTATTGTATGTGACATTTTTTCTTTATTAGATAAATTATTTTCAATCACTAGATACGAATGTCTTCACTCCACATACACTCCCTCTCGGTTGGCTTTTCATGCCTTGCTTCTCTAGCCATGGTAGAGGAAATAAATAAGAATACTGCAGCTCCAAGTAAGTATGTTTTATTTTACTAGATATTTTAATTGATCAATCATGATATAAATTGTTCACATAATAAGGTTCCAAGTCCTTCAATGTATAATTTGGATATATGATGCACGACAATAATAGTATGTCTATGAAATGATGTGTATGTTATCTCTTATTAGTGGATTTTGTGACTGTTCATGACCCAAAACATGGTTTTGATCCTTTCGAGAGCATTTACTCACTAGAAGCAAAATTATCTCTAATAAATTTACATGACACAACTAAATGAGGAACAAATAAGTTGTATAGCTTTAAACAATTGTTTAATGGAGTAAAAGAGATGCCAACCCAAATAATTAAAAACATGTTGGCTGAATTAAATGACATTGATTTGGTAATATGAAAACATTGTTTGGGTTTAGGTTGATTTATTTAATTATTTAAGTGATTATAAGTTTTATGCAATGCTAACTATTTATCATTTTTTATTTGAATTTGGATACAGACAACCCTTGATGGTTCGTATCCAATGCAAGATGTTAATGTTGCCGAACTTGGACCTTAGTCTCCCCTATTTGAAAATATTAGTACTATAAATTATTTGTATTCAAATTTTAACCATTTTATTCTTGTAATCAATCATGATTACAAATTAGAATTGGTTCAGCCTTTTAATACAAAATTTGGATCGTGATGAGTAAGTCCAACTTAGGAAAAGCTTCCCTAAGTTCCTCCAACAACATTAGAGAAAAAGGGAACAATCAGGGAAGGTGGTGAGTTTTTTTAATTTGTTATATTTAAATATCCATATTCTTTTATTCAATTGTAAGTTAGCATTATAAATAGTGCATTACTTTTGTAGTGCAATAATGTTAGGGAGGATGGATGGACTACTATCGTTCATAGGAAGAGTAGAAGAATTGAATGAATGAAACCGTGCTTTGAAACTTCCTACCAATCACATGGACAACCTCCTCCCATGGAGAAGGTAATATGGGAGAACGAAATATGTAGGGTTTACAAGATTATAAATTTGGTATGAAACTTGATAGTGATCATTGCTTTTTTATTTTGCCTACAAATGAACTTATTATTATCTTTGAGGAAGAAACAAAATCACCAGTTTCATCAGAGGATGAGGACAATGCAGATTATGTGGTTGTAAATGATTCATATGATACAAGGGTAATTCTTCTTTCATGTTATTTCATTTTCAATTCACACATATATCTTATTATATACCTATTTTATATTTTAAATTGTTGCACTTTTTTTCAGGCAAATAATGGTAGTGAGGAGAAGTTCACACTTGTTTCATTGGATGTCGAGGACTTTTCAAATTATGAGCTGCCAAATGATTCAGTGCAAAATGATTAAGATGTTGCAAATGAATCCCATGATACAAGGGTAATTCTTCTTTCACATTATTCCATTTTAAATTCGCACATATATCTTTTTTATATACCTATTTGATATTTCTAACTATTGCACTTATTTATAAGGTAAAAAATGGTAGTGAGGATGGGTTTACACCCATTTTGTTGGAGGTTGATGACTTTTTAAATTGTGAGCTTCCAAACGATTCTTCAATAACCTCTCCATGGCATATAAAATCTTTAGATTTGGGAGTGTTTTTTATAAGTCATAGAAAATGTGTTTGTGAAATTATTTTATTGATTTTACCTACATAGGAACCTATTACCCTCCCTCATAAGAAGAGTAAAAGAATGGAACAAATGACCTATGCAACCTCTTCTAATGGGCGTGGCCATAGATAGAAGGACAAGGTAATATGTTGGGATTTGCATGTGTTTATTTAAGTCATAAGAAACATGATTTTGATATTTTTTTATTGCTTTTACCTGCATAGGCACCCATTATCATCCTTTCCAAGAAGAGCAAAAGAATGGAACATGAGCAACCTTTGAAGGACAAGGTAGAATGTGGGGAATTTTGAATTTTTTAATGTGCTAAAAAGTAGGATTGTGATCTATTTTTGTTATTTTGCTTGCACAAGAACATCTTACCATCTCCAACCAAGTAAGGGACTCACATGTTTCATGTGAGCATGAAGACAACATCAAATCTTAGCTACCATCATATTTATGCAATGACATGTCATGATCTTCATAATGTACAAGGGTAATTGTCCCATGTTTTTATATTTTCAACAGAAGTATATCCTATAAATTTGAAAATGGAGATGATTGTTTAATTTAAACCTTTTGATTTGTGTAAATTATCTTTGAGTATGAGGATCATGGTTACATGATTATTCAGGAGTTTGGATACAGGGACTAATTCTATTATATTACACCAAAATGTCTTGCATTGTACGAAAGTGGAAATAAATTTTGTTCAAAACCACTATTTAATTTACGTAATGATGAAATGAGCATGTTACCTCCAATTCTAGATCATCAAGCACCAAGGCATCCAATAAAGAGAAGACATTGGAGGTCTGTGGAATGGAATTTGTAGTATGAATTGTATGAGATGTGTAGCCATAGAAAATTTCCTTTAAAAAATCACGTTTATGACTCTGACAATTTGAGCCCTAAAGGGTTGGTAGCCATAGAATAAGAACTCAAGATATATAATTCTATAGAAAATAAAGATAAAAGTACAACAAAAATTCTAAGGTAGAGGGAATTTACGAAAGTAAGTGATACATTATGTTTGTTGTTATATTCATTCCTTCACCAATACATTCATATATTGTGCTTACACACGAGTTACAAAAATTGACAAAAGAAATCTCCCTTGGCTACAAACAAGAATTTGAAGGGGAAAAGTTGAGAGTTGAAGGAGAAGGTATATTTATTGATCATCAGTTTTTCAATCACTCTTGCTCTTTAATCAAATAATTGTGGTTTTTATTTTTTGTTTATTAAATTAATTGTATTCATTTTTTTTGAAAGCATGACAAGAACAATTCAATGCAAAAGAAGTAATGAAAGAGGAGAAGAAATGTTTGATTTAGTTTGTGGAGATTCACTATGTTTATGTCATACATCATGTCAAATGTTATGACATATTGAAGACAATAGAAATGTGATATCGATTTGTCTATTATGAATGGATTTATTCAAGATAATGAGACTTTTCCCATAAGGAAACTATATGTATATATTTGTGCATTAAAAATCTTTTATATTTTTGTGATATGATTGTAGCATGCATATAAGGGTCATAAAAGTAATTATGTCTTCGAATATGAGAGTTAGTTGAGCCCAATAAAGTTGATTAACTAGAAATACCACTATTATGCTTTGTTTCATTGATTTTATCTTATGATGTATGTGTCATATCCAAACTATGTTAAGCACTCGAGGCTCTCTTATGTTTTGTTTTCATTTAGGGTTCACATGTCTATGGTAAGCATTTATTTGGATCAAGTAGATAGGGTTTGAGGGAAAGATTCTAGACACCAAATCTTCTATTCATCTTATTTTGAAGAAATGAAACATGGAACTTTCTTTTTTCATGCCCAAATTTTGAACACATCAGATGAGAGCTACACATTTGATTTTTTTTTATGATGGGGTTTTCAAATTTTATAGATGTTAGTAGTAAATGGTATGAGTTACGCATTTGATTTGAATGATTTGTGAGGGAAGTCATATAGTTTCCATAAGAAAAAGTCCTTTAAGATGGATATGTGCTTGAATCATTTTTCTTTGCTTTCAAATCAATGAATTGCATGGGATTTCAAAATTTGTTAACATTATTAATTATATCTGTGATGAAACTTCAATCTTGAATTCTCAACATCCTTGCTGGGCATGTATAACTCTTGTCTCTATTGAATTTTATGAAAATGTTGCCCTAATTTTTTAAATGGTGGATGCATAGAGAGTTTTTATATTTGTGACATCTTTAGAAACCAAGGTTTTTGTAAAGTCTCTTAATTTTTAAAGAGTGATAACCTTCAGAGGGACTTGAGAGATCACGCTATTAAAGTTGAGGAGATGAAACATGAATATGAATATTTCTTAAACCTAATAAAAGAAAGGAATATCAAGATCAAAGGTGATCAAGATGAGATAATGTGAGGAGCCTTTGGAAAATAAAGAAAATATCATGTCCAACAGGGTTATGACATGATTATGTCATAAAATTATAGTTAACTTCTCACCAAGGACAACATTTCAGAGAAGCTATAGAGGGTTAAATCAATTCTCAAATTTTATTTGTTCATATGGACTCTCCCATATGAACAAACCATGGCCGCAACTATCCTCATATGCCTTTCTTGAGAATTGAACATCGATAGGGCTTGAAACAAACAAGCCATCTTAACCAACTCACCCACATCTCAATACTTCACATAGTGAAAATTTGATTTTCAAGAGCAAGAGGGTAATTTTTTAGAGGAAGAGAATACTTTGGTACAACAAGAGGTAGAGGATTCATGGGAAAATTATTTGTGAAGATGTTGGATATAGATATTTTGAATGTCTTAAGGCATTTATAACAATGGTAGAAGGACCGAGGCTAGTAATCACATTGTGCAAGAAAATGAATAAATTTTTGCATCACCCAATCATACAAAAGAAATAAAACATGGAGAAACTCTCACAATGAAGAGAGTATAGCTAAAAATAGATAAGAAGGATGATGAATTGGTTTAAAATTTAATATTTTTAAAACCATATGCAAATCTGATTGTGCATGCTACTAAGTTATGTTTGATAGTGGTAATATTGATAATATTTTTTCAAGTGATACTCTGAAAATGTGCAAGTTATCTTTAGCTACTTCACATCCTTATCTGTATGCTGAGAAAGAAAATGCAAAAAATACAAAATAAAATAACTAAGAGCTTGTACTTGAGAATTTACTCCCCAATAATGATGGTTAAGAAGATAAATCAAAAACTCTCTGACCTCCTCCTTTTCCCTCAACATAACTAAACGTGTCAGTGCCCTGATTTTCTATCTTATAGTTACTATTTACAATATTTATTATTTTATATTATAAAATATGAATTTATAATAATACTACTTACATAAACTAGGAGCTTTGATCCGGACGTTAATCCCAATATGATTTTAGTGTGCTTTGTGCTTGATTATATTTCTTAAGCAACAAAAACAGAAACGGAAAATTTAGTACGACAAAAACGGAAAGGAACATTTTGTGAAAAATGTACGAAGTAAATAGCTCGCATGTTCCTCTGGGGATTGCACGGCTCAGATTGATCAGGCCTAATAATGTCTCATATCTGCGACCCACTCAATGACACGTGACTGACTGACACTTTGGACGTCGTAATTTCCAATCAACCTCCTTTCTACGTAAAAACAATCAAAAAAATTTAATGCTTTGTCAGTCTTTGTCAGATTTAAAAAATAATTTCCATCTAGCAAAGTCATCAATATTGGTACGTGCTAGCATGAAAATTTTTTGTTTTTAAAATAAAAAATATTTTGTATTACAATAATATGAAAAATTGTCATCTATATTTTTAGTAAAGATATCAAATAAATTGTTTTTAATATATATTATTAATAATATTTTCGGAATTTAAAAATAAATAAAACAATTATATTTTAAGAATCTATATTGAATGTAGTGAATATTATTAGATCGATATTTCAGGTTATATTTTTGAATTGTTATTAAAATAAAAATAAAATGATAATAAAATGATTTTAATAATTTACAAAATGTTACTTGAAATATTGATCCAAAAATATTTACAGAGTTATATCCAAAAACACTCACTGCGTCTAATAATGAATATAAACATTTGAAACTATTTAAAATTTTCGATTAAAAAATAATAAAAGAACATAAAATTACATAGTAGAGTGGTCGATTGGTATACACGGCCCAAACTTCATGTCGGAGGATAAGGTCCGACTCAAAACACAACACAAGGGGGAAAAAAAAGTAATAACCACGTCACTATATATTGCCCAAAGGGATCTCGGGAAACCCTTTCCAGAAGATAAAATGTCCTTTTTTATCTTTTTGCTTTGTGACCTCTGTCCAAACCTCTTGATGAAGATTAGCAATAACTATTTGTAGTGGAGGATCAACTGAGGCTTGATCCTTATCAAATTCAGAAGATGCAGATTCATGAGTTCGTTTGATACCTCCCCTTGTAGTTGTATTTGCAAACGTCTCATTATGAGAGGGGTCTTCCACAAGGTCTCTACCCTAGTCTCTAATCCATCATTCTTTCTTGTTCCATCTTTATAATTTTACCTTGGCCTTAGACGTATCTATATCGATTAAGGTTTTCGCTTCTTTATCCTTTGAAGGCAGAGGTTCATACAGTTGCCAACCTTTGGATTTAAGCGGTTGGTCCAATTTTTTTGATTTATTGACTTGGGGGCATGCTTCTTGGAGATGTCTAGTTTGATGGTAGAAGTAGCATTTAAAAGTCATGTTTCCATAATCCAAAGTTTTGATCCAACTAAAATCGTCATGTTTGAATTGTAATCTATTTGAAAGCATTGAGGTCCACCCCCACACAAATATAAGCAAAGGTGAAAAGCCCTTGTTCGGACCTCTCACAATCTATCTTTATGAAACTTTCTAAGGCATTTCCAATATCCTCACACACTAAAAGGCACTATAAAAAAAGAAGATTTGAGAGACGAACCCATACTAACATTTTAGACACCAACAAAGTGATAAGATCAAAATTTAAAAATCAAAGGGTAATAAAGAGTGTAGCTCTACCCCAAAACTAAAGTCCCTTCTCAATTTTTTTTAATAATCTTTAAATGAGAAAAATTGAACTATAAAAAATCCTTAGAGCATAATTATATCACACAATCCTTGATTCAAATAAAATAGACCCAAAAGCACAATTCTTCTAACCGAGACTGAGATCTATTAACCCTATAAATAATTACAAAATATTGAAATTAATATATTTACCTCAACAAGAGAAATATCTACTATTGATATCTCTTCTAAATTTTTAATAATGTGTAAGTATACAAAAACCAAAAGAAAAGTCGTTGATAGATGAACAAAATCCTTATTAAAAAAACCCAAAAAAAATTAAATCCTATTTATTCCTAACATTATCTAATTACGGTACTATTTTCATGAAGAAACTAAAAATAAATTAGATTATATTAATAATTTTCTTTTTTAAAAGATCGTAAAAAAATTTATATTATAATTTTGACTCGTGACAAACGTTGTATCCTTCTGATCCCTAATGTTATGTCAATACAATATTTTATTTATTTGTCGACGAAAACAAGTGTGAGAATTTTTTTTTTTTTAATTTTTAAATTAAAAATTTATGCATATTTATAATAAAAAGGGGCCGTCAATTATGGTCCAAAAACATATTTAACATATACAGGGCGATCATCCCAAGGAGGGCAGAGTGTAAATAAATAAAAATAATTTGTCACATTTTATTACATAGACAATATAAATAATTTATGATTAAAAATATATATGGTTAAATGTTATTCTCAAACATCGTAATTATTATAGATAATTGTATTTCTTTAATTACATAAAATGTCAAGTTTATGTTTAGATAGAGGATTTTTTATGTTAGTCAATTAAGATATATGGATTTTTATCTTCTCATTTTTTATTTTATTTTTTTTGGATGTTATAATAAATAATATTCGTATGAAATCATTGAATTATATAGAATGTTGGCATCTCAATTTATATTTTATAAATAAATATATAGCAGGGTACATACTCAATGTACTACACACATTTCACTATTCTCCTTTCTGATAAATATAAGGATACGAAAATGTTAGTGGACTCATTAGGTTTTAGAGTTCGAGTCACAGTTCTGATACCACATGTAACAACTCTACTGAATTTGACATAGAAAAACATGATAATTTTTTTTAATTAAATCAAAATACTCTTTTATTAGACTTCACCACGAAAATCCAAGTAGTGATCCAGATATAACACTATAAGGAAATTAGCTATAAATAAGTACGTGAAATCTAACAATCATTATCAACATATGAAACACATCAAAATCAATAATGGAAAGTAATTTAAAATGCCCAGCCACCACTGGTACAATGATACATCCATTGTTGCCAAGTGCAAATAAGTAAATAATTACATCTCATTAAGGATAATGTTTCATTAATAAATACAATACAATGTACATATATAAGATGCATGGCTCCACGAAGCATAAGTTTCCGAACTCTAGTATCTATAATAATCTCAAGTGTCATCTCTAAGTAGGTATTTCTATGCGAAAAGAGAACATCATCCAAGCATTTTTCCACATCAACCATGGACCATCAATCTCTTGCACAATTCTCCATCAAGGAATCACCCTCCTTTCATAGATGACTAAATGATAACAGTGTGAGAATCTAAGAGATAAACTAATCCCCATATGATGTATGATTAGCACTATATACTCCATTATTCCTAATACAACAAATCACTAATAGAATACGAATAGTTAGCAGTTTTATATTATAGTAATTATAATGTGCAAACTGGCTATGGCCTTCAGTATTATACTGATTATATGAGAATTGGTCATCGCTGCTTCCTATACTATACAGGGTATTATAATATGAACCCTGGTCATGACCTCCCTTATTGTACTGACTATAATATGTCAATTGATCATGGCCTCTGATATATGTGAATTGGTCATTCCCTCCTGCTGTAAAATAATAGTTGAACTAGTCATAGCATCCTGCAATATATTGGTTGTATGCACTTACACCGAGTGTGGGTGTTGATTGAATATGTTCCGCTTCAATTCCCATCGAAGTACCTGCGGAGTGCCTAGGCCCACAAGGAATAAGCATTCTGGTAACAATATGCTATCCTGGCATTGAAGTCTGTAGTGCTGAATAAATCCATTTTATCATGTTCTCATGACTAATTTCGCCTCCACTGGTCGAACGACCATTACCACCTGTAGGTTCACTCAGTTTTAGGCATGTAGTTCTGTTCAAGTAAGAAATGAGAAGGCTTGTGGACAATCTTGTTGCTGCAACTAAATAGTCGCCGTACTTTGTGCAGATTGTTGGGCTAGTATAACACACTTTTATATCTACTGTTCGCTATAAAATCACTGACATCGATTTGTGGGATATTTATAAAGTCGTTGCATAATATTATTATCAAAATATATTTAACTATTATAAGATATCACAAATGTTATTAAATCGTTGCATATATTAGATTGCTGCTTTTTATTGAATTCTTGCATATACCTAAATGATGCATGTTATTTAAATCAAATCGCTGCATATTCCTTTATGTATTATATGCGCTATATTATAACAACCAATGTATAATTCTTAGAATTTGAAAATATTACTACCATGTGAGCTCAAACTTAATAAGAATTTAATGTGTTATGTTATGCAATATATAGCTCCCCTTACCTTGTAGTTTTAGTTAATGTCCATTCTTCACTTATTGTATCTAGAATTTGTGTTATTTAATTGGTGCAATCAGATCAACAGAGCCATAGCTAAAACACCTATTCTTTTTAAAGGAGGGGTTGCAAGATTATCTTATACACTTATTTAATTCCTTCTTTTAAGTCGCTGCACATATACTTAGAATGTTCTTGTGCATTGCATCTCATTTAGAAGTACTTATAGAAGAGGGGTCTCAAAGGATTTGGGTTTCCAAACGCTATTGATTATTCTGGGTCCTATCAAAACCAAGGAATGTTTGTCGCTGAGAGTATCTAGAAGTCCATGTAAATGATCAAGCATTGGCTTGTTTGGAAAGGGTACACCTTCAAATATGGGTTGTCTCTCAACCTTCACTCTTTGTGGTGGTTTCCAGTCATGATTAGCAATGGTAAACCTCCAACAAAATCACGTAGGGTTAAAATTCTTTGAATTTTTAATAAAAAGGACAAAGTCTTGGGTACTTTATCCCACTCTCAAAGCCAACTTCAGTCTCAACAACTAAGATTTTGAGTCTGTTGTTGAGATCCAAATGGTTATCCCTGACTATGACTTACATAAGATTGGAATTATAACCCCCCACCCCTCAAATGGTAGAAGGATTAAAATTGGAGTGTTTCTTCCTCATTACTTCAAAGGATTGGAACTGGAGTGTTTCTACCCCATAGTTTTGATGAAAGTCTCAATTTGGTTATAAGCGGTTAGCCCCCAACAATGTTCCCTAGAAGATTCTTAAGAAAGGGTGGAATTTACACTGGCCCTTTTTCCTTGGTGCATTCTCTACCAAGGGTTACAAGTGGGTGATAGATTGCTTCAAATGGGGATTCCCTTTAGCATGTGTTAGGGCTTTAGCCAAATTGAGTCTCTCAAGCACATTTTTTGGTTTTGTGAGAGAGCTCAACAAGCTTGGAAATGGATTCACTCATTCTTTCATCCCTTCAGACCAAAAATATTTTCATAGCACATGGTCTTGCTAAGAGATTTTATTATGCTACGCACAAAATTCAAGCAAATATGGCATTTTTTTGCATTGAGAATCTCTTTTAACTTTGGAAAGATATGAATTTTAGTTTTTTTAACAAGGAGCAATCAAATAGAGACTTTTCTACTGCTAAAATAGTTACTACTTAATTAAATGTCATGCTACAAATCCAGGGGTAAGTAGAAAAAGTGGTGCTGGAGGTGGAGCATCTTCGTATACATATTGACTAATAAGGTAACACCCCTTATATTATTGGTAGAGTGGCACCACATTCTTCTCAGTAAGATCAATTAGGAAGGGACTATGGGTGGAGGGAGTGAGGAAGGGGTTGATGCATATCACATAGTCTCTATCTGTTCTCCACTCCTCTTCCCATTCATTGTCCAAGTTTTTCACCCATCGAGGGGCATTTTAGATCACCTTCACCTCAAGTTGGTTATGGACCATCTAGATTTGCATTTTTTGATTAGGATGGATGAGGGAAAATGTGCAAGTTATCTTTAGCTACTTCGCATCCTTATTTGTATGCTGAAAAAGAAAAAGAAAAAAATACAAAACAAAATAGCTAAGAACCCGTACTTGAGAATTTGCTCCCCAATAATGACGGTTATAAAGATAAACCAAAAACTCTCACCTCCTCATTTTCCCTCAACATAACTAAACGTGTCAGTGCCCTGATTTTCTATCTTATAATTACTATTTACAATATTTATTATTTTATATTATAAAATATGAATGTATAATAATACTGGTTACATAAACTAGGAGCTTTAATTCGGACGTTAATCCCAATATGATTTTAGTGTGTTTTGTGCTTGATTATATTTCTTAAGAAACAAAAATAGAAACGAAAAATTTAGTACGACAAAAATGAAAAGGAACATTTTGAGAAAAAGGTACGAGTTAATTAGCTCACATGTTCTGCTGGACATTGCATGGCTCAGATTAAGTGAATGAATGAAGGATTTTAATAACGTCCACGAGACCACAGCAACCTATAGGACCCATCAGTCGCATACATCCACATTAGACTGGACCTTAGAGACAAAAATGCTCCCTAAGTTGCTTGAACTTCCTTCTTAAGATCTTCCCTTCTGCTCTGAAGTTTGATCACGAGGTTCGCCGTATTACCCAGCGTTGTCTCTTCAAACAGGGTGTCCAGATTGGCAATTTTCAGAGTTTCACCATAACTGTGTCGGATGTCTTTGTATGCCTCGCATTCCAAGAGGAAGTGTCGTTCTATCTCTACCATGCCTTTGTTGCAAAAGAGGCATATTCTCTCCTCCCAGTCCTCTTTAGGAGTTAGACATCTACCTGTTTCACACTTAAGATGATGAGAGCTCGTCCTAAGTTGGGCAATCAACAATTTTTCTTTCCACTTAATGTCTGCTCCTATATAGGCTTTTTCTTCAAAATCATTTGTGGGGTTGAATTCTTTAAGGTAGTATTCCTTTTTACGGCCCATTTGTTTTGTCCACATGATGCACTTGAATTTTATTCTTACATATTTTTTTATTTCTTCATTAGTATTTGGGCACTCCTGCATGCTAATATCCCACCTCTTTACCCATTTGTCATTTTGCTTCCTCCAAGTGTTCTTTCTTCTAGTTAGCTCTTCCTCCATAATTAGTCTAGGCCACCTGTGCTTCTTCATGTTTTGAATCTTCTTGAGGTAGCTTAGTAACCGTATCATCGTCGATGCCTCCAGAGGGAAGGACCCTGTTTCGGCAAGTAGGATCTCATACGGCACCAAATTCTTGACTTTGAGACTGCTTATGATGAAGTGTTTCTAGATTCTCTCTATCTGTTTCCATTTCTGATCTGACACACTATTGCCCCAAATTTCACACCCGTAGAGGATCACCGGGGTAACCAATAAACCAAAGAGTGTTCTCTTGGTCTTCCAATCCCATAACTCCATAATTCTGCACCTATTTTGAAGAGAGTACAATGCTTTCCATCCTCCTTGGATTTTTTTTGCTCTACATGTTTCCTAGTTGAGCTTGTGGTGAAAATCAAGCCTGAGGTACTTGTACTCCTCAACTACCTCTAATGCAATGCCTTCAAAGGTAAAGGTATATTGTTTCTTTTTTCTTTTCAGAGAGAATATCATTACTTTAGTTTTGCTTGTGTTCCCTTGCATTCCAACCTCTTGACAAAAAGTTTCAAGTGCTCTCAAATGTTCCCTCAAGCTGCTGGTTGTTCTGGCAATTAAAATGAGGTCATCCGCATAGAGAATCAGTTTTATAACATACTTATCTAGTTGAATCACCTCCCCACTATCTTTATTTAACCATTCTTCTAATTTATCAATGTACAATCCAAATAAAGTTGGTGAAAGTGGGCAGCCTTGCTTGACGCCTATATCGCTGTCAAAACACTTTGACATTCCATCACTAGTTCTGATTTTATCCTTTACTTGCTCATATAATCTATGGATAGCCGCTCTAAGCTCATCCGAAACACCTAGATCCTTCATCCTATTCCAAAGTTTGTCACGGGGGACCGTGTCAAAGGCTTTTTTAAAGTCGACAAAGCAGCAAAAGGCCTCATCTCCCTGAGTGTTCCATATTTTTTCAATCAAGAACCTAAGTGTAGCTCCATGATCAATAGTAGAGTGCTTCGGTCTAAATCCAACTTGGCCTTTAGCTCTCTTTCCTTCTTTTTTTGCCCATCTGCTGATTCTACATTCTATCATGCTTTCGAAGAGTTTACCAAGAAGGGGATTAACCATGATAGTACGATAATTTGACAGGGTATTGGTATCCTTGCTTTTGAAGATAGGGATAACCACACTAGTCATCCACTCTTTTGGGAAGCCCTCTTGGATGACCCTATTGAAGATGTGTTTGATACGAGGTGCCATTACTTAAGTACCCCACTTTAAGTACTCCGCTTGCAGCCCATCAATATCCTGAGCTTTCCCACTTGCTAATTGTTTTATGCCTTGAATGATGTCTTCCATGTTGAAAAGTTTTGTATTCACATAGATTATTAGGGTTTTATATTTATCTTGGTCCCTCTCATATAGAAACTTCACATACTCAAGCCATTGGTTTCCGGTGATATTGTCTTCTGTTTGTTTCTTCTTTTGGCATAGCTCTTTCCAAAAGCTTTTAGGGTTGTTTTTTCTGAGGGCAATCAGCTCTATTATTCTGTTGTTTACATACTTCTCTTTCTTATTCCATAGCATCTTTGTGTACTCCTTCTTATGTTCTTTGTCCATACCTCTCTTTCGCAGATTTCTTTTTGCTATCTTGCATTCCTCGTCGAACCATGGGTTTGCCGAGAAAGTATTTCTTGTTCCTCTCTTGGGTCTAGCTCTCTTACAACCATTTAAGGCCTTGTGCATTAGTGGAATCAGCATGTTCTCTCTGAGAAACTTATTCCTTATGTTAGCTATTTTTTCTTCATGATCTCTGAGCAATTATTTGATTGCAGCTTTAAAGATTTCCTGGTTCTCATGATTTAGAAGGATTTTACCTTGGGGAGTATCCTTCTTTTGGCCAAAGTGGACTTGTTCTTTCGGTTGTATCCCTATGATAATGTGAACTTTAATATGAATTAGATTATGGTCTGATTTCAGCTCTAATACATTGTCCCCAATCATAACCTCCATCAACTTCGAGGTGTAGCTCTGCAAACAAATGACATAATCTACTACACTTTGGCCATTGTACATTTTGCATGTGATTTTCCTTGATTCGGCTCATGCTCTCATACCGTTGCAGATGACCATGTTGTAAGAGCTACAAAGCCCTAAGAGTTCAGCGCCAAAGTGTGAGACTGCACCTTTGCTATCTGTGAGACCCTGTCCCAAAGTTGGTCGTTCTCTTCCTTTAACCATAGGGGGTTATATTTCTCTATGTTGTTGTTTTTCAGATTGAGAGCTTGATTGTTTGCAGTTCTTGCATTAAAGTCTCCAATTATTACTATTTCTCTCATGTTACTAAAAATACAAATGTCTTTTTTTAGAGCTGCAAATAGATCTTCACGGTCTAGATTCCTTTTCTTATAAAATTTTGATCCCTTTGGGGCAAAGTAACATGCTGCCATCCTTGTTGTGACTTGATTTTTTTTAATTTTAAGCCATATGAACTGCTTGTTTGGATCTTTTTTATCCACTTTTACGAAACTATCTTATTCCTCTTTAATTAGGATTGCCACTCCACCGTGTCACTTGCCACTATCAGTTCTTTCATTCCACACTGACGTCTTTTTATACCCTTCAAAATCTAGAATCGTGCACCCATCATGTTCATGAGTCTCGTTAAGGATGATGACATCCTTTCCCTCTGCCATGGGCCCCAATCCAGGTCCTCTTCTCCATGGATATCCTCTACAGTTCTAACTTACCACTGTTATATACCCCTGGGGTCCCCGAATTCCTATTTCTTATGTGATGTTTTGTCATCTATTTGAGCTTTGTCGTTTTGTAGCCAAGCCCATCTTCCTGCATCCCCTGCCGCCTTTACTTTCTCCCACTCTTTCCTCCTTTCTTCTTGTTGTTTGATAGTAAGGTCCTCATCAATGTAAATTTGCGTGCCTTTAAGGAATCTTTTATTCCTTAGTATCCTATTTTTGTCTTCTGTGTTCTTCAAGGTGACTCTCACATGTCTGTTTTTGCCTCCTATCCATCTTCCTATCCTATTTGCTTGTTGTATGACTCCTGTCCATTAAATTTCATTGTTAAAAAAGTCTCTTGTCAACTCTTTCGTGATTTCCTTCTCACCATAATCTTTTAGTCCTTTTATAATGATATTGACAGCCCTGTCATTTATGTCCTTCTCTTCCTTTATCTGGTTTCTGACCTGTTTTTCTATGAGTTCTTGTTGCATGTCCGAAGGTCCTTTCACCACTTGAGACCAGGGTTTAGCCTCATCTATTTGTTCTTTTCGCTGTTTTTCTCTTATCTCCATGATGTCCATCGTTGATTGGATTTCTTTTAAGTGACGGTCCTTGCTTCCTTCCACCACTTGTATCTTATCTTCCTCTTCTATTTTCCTTTGGTTTAGTAGCTGCCTTATTTCTCTCAGCTCTACGGCATCTCTTGCCATGGACTGTTGAAGCTTATTTACCTGCTCTTTAAGCATCTCATTTTTCCTGATTAGTATCCTCTTAGCTTCTATTACTTCATTCCACTTGTTATCCTCGACTTGGCTTCTTTTCTCGAGGGATTGGAGTCTTTTTTTTAGGACCATTAGCTCACTGACATACAATTCTGATGACCACGTTAGTGGTGTTGTATTAGGACTATAGGTATCATTGTGATTATGACTACCTTCAGTCCTACCTTCATAACCTGCTGGTTGATTTATGTCTACAGTTTTCTTAATGTCTTGGCCTAATCGAGACACTGGGTTTTCCTTCCCTTTTCTTTTATCTTGTTCAGTTTGCTCTTCTCGTGTTTGTTGATTTCCTATTGTGCTTCCCAAGGCCTTGATTGCACTTTTGGGATAGATGGTTGTGAAATTTCTCTTTTTTGCAAGTTTTTGGATTCTATTTTATCTGTGCCTTAATATCCCATTGTATTGCTTCACATTGACAAAGACGCATTGTTCCCCTGTTCTTGAAGTGTTGGCGTGAGGGTGCCCTACTGTGTAAGCCCAAGCATCCCTAGTTGCTCTTGCCTGAGCAAAAATGCTGGAATAAAGGAGGTTTTCGGAGGGATCAATGGGGAAGTGCGACCCCTCTGCGTTAACTTCTCCATCACAGGTCTCTGGATGTCCCTACTTCCCCAAATCTGTGTTATTGTTTCCTTATTCTCTGTGTTACCTCCCGACGAGGTTGGAATTTATGTCTGCACGGAACTATTTAAAGTTTTGAGCCTCCTTAACTACCATTAGGCTTCCCGAGTCTGTCGGGGCAATGTTATATACTGTGATCTCTATCATACGGCCCCACCCTTGTTTTGAAGCTTAGCTTTCCCCGAGAAAGAACCCACCACACCTTGTCGATAGTTCTTTCTTTGCCGGTTGGATTGCAGGAAGACGCAAAAAAAAAAAAAAAAATTAAGTGGCTAAATTCACCGCCGTTGCACCTGCACGGCCAAAAAAAAAAAAACTAAACTTAAGCGACTAAATTCACCGCCGTTGCCCCTGCACAGCACCAAAAAAATAATAATAATAAATAAATAAATAAATAAAATTAAGCGGCTAAATTCACCGCCGTTGCACCTGCACGTTAAGAAAAAAATAAAAATAAATTAATTAATTAATTTTAAAAAAAAAAATGCTTAAGCGACTAAATTCACCGCCGTTGCATATATTGCGTGTAGGAGCGGCAAAAAGTGTCGACGAAGCATAAAGCAAGAGTTTTGGTTTTTGATGTCCAAGCGGCAGAATTAGCCGCTACTGCATTCACAGTGAGTAGGAGACGCAGAAATAACAAACAAGATTCCTACTCGTAAGCCAAAAAGCACTAAGCTTGATTAAAAATACCTTAAAGATTGGTCTTCCGGAGGTCCCAGCAGACGTTTCAAGAACTTTTCCCAGCCATCTCGGCCCGAGCTTTTACGTCGCCATTAGAAGTCGGGCTTGGGGCAGCAGCGCCCTGCAACATATCTCCTCCGCTCTGTTCGTGCCGTGCAAGCTGTATTTGAACGATGCCCTGCTATCTATGATGGTGCAGAAGATTTGGAGGATATAAAACTCAGATCCGGTAATAAATTTAGCGTGTATATGCTGCTCGCTGCTCTCGTCTCTCTGCTCTCTGCTCTCTGCTCGCCGCTAGGGGAACGTTTGCTTGATTGATCAGGCCTAATAATGTCTCATATCTGCGATCCACTCAATGACACGTGACTGACTAACTCTTTGGACGTCGTAATTTCCAATCAACTCGTTTTTAGCCCAAACTAATAAAAGCAAACACAATCAAAATAATTTAATGCTTTGTCAGTCTTTGTCAGATTTTAAAAATAATTTCCATCCAGCAAAGTCATTCATTGGTACGTGCTATCATGAATTTTTTTGTTTTTAAAATAAAAAATATTTTGTATTATAATAATATCAAAAATTGTCACCAATATTTTTAGTAAAGATATCAAATAAATTGTTTTTAATATATATTATTAATAATATTTTGTGAATTTAAAAATAAATAAGAGAATTATATTTTAAATTTTTTGAATATATATTCTTAATAATATTTGGGAATTTAAAAATAAATAAGAGAATTATATTTTAAGAATTTATATTGAATGTAGTGAATATTTTTAGATTGATATTTCTAGTTATATTTTTTGAATTGTTATTAAAATAAAAATAAAATGATTTTAATAATTCATAAAATGTGACTCAACATATTGGTTCAAAAATATTTGCATAGTTATATCCAAAAATACTCAATGCATCTAATAATGAATATAAACATTTGAAACTATTTAAAATTTATTGATTAAAAAAAATAAAAGAACAAAAAATTACATAGGAGAGTCGTTGGTTGGTATACACGTTCAAACTCCATGTCAAAGGAGTTCTGACTCAGAGCACAACACAAGAAAAAAAAAAAAAAAAAAAAAACAATAACAACATCACTATATATTGCCCAAAGGGATCTTGAGAAACACTTTCCCAAAGACAAAATGTCCTTTTTTGCTTTTTTGCTTTGTGACCTCTGTCCAAACCTCTCGATGAGGACTAGCAATAACTATTTGTAGTAGAGGATGAATTGAGGCTTGATCCTTATCAAATTCTGAAGATTCGGATTCATGAGTTCGTTTGATACCTCCACCTATAGCTGTATCTACAAACATCTCATTGTGAAAGGGGTCTTCCACAAATTCTCTACCCTAGTCTCTGATCCATCATTCTTTCTTGTTCCATCTTTATAATTTACCTTAGCCTCAGATGTATCTATATCGATTAAGGTTTTCGCTTCTTCATCCTTTGAACACAAAGGTTCACACGATTGCCAACCTTTGGATTTAAAAGGTTGATCCATTTTTTTTTTAATTCACTTGGGGACATGTTTCTTGGAGATGCCCAGTTTGATGGTAGAAGCGGCATTTAAAAACCATGTTTTCTTAATCCAAGGTTTGGATCCAACTGAAATCGTCATGTTTCAACTGTAATCTGTTCGAAAGACCTTTGCTAAGGTCCAATCTCATACAAATACGAACAAAGGTGAAAAGCCATTATTCAAACCTCTCACAATTTATCTTGATGAAACTTCCTAAGTATTTCCAATATCCTCACACACTAAAAGGCACTAGAAAAAAAGAAGAAGATTTGGGAGACAAATCCAAACCGATATTTTAGACATCAGTAAGATGGAAAGATCAAAATCTAAAAATGAAGGAGTAATAAAGAGCCTAGCTCTACCCCAAAACTAAAATCCTTCCTAAAAAATTCTCTAATAATTTTTAAGTGAGAAATATTAAACTATAAAAAAACCTTTAAAATATAATTGTATCATACAATCTCTAGTCCAAATAACATAAACCCAAAAGTACAATTCTTTTAACCGAAACCGAAACCTATTAACCCTACAAATAATTACAAAATATTTTAATATTAAAATTAATATATTTACATTAACCCAAAAAATATATCCACTATTGATTTTTCTTCTAAATTTTTTATAATGTATAAGCTTAGAAGCAAAGGTCGTTGACAGTTGAACAACATTCATATTTAAAAAGCCCTAGAAATTAAACCCTATTTATTCCTAACATTATCTAATTACGGTACTATTTTCATGAAGAAACTAAAAATAAATTAGATTACATTAATACTTGTCTTCCTTTCTTTCAAGGGGAATAAAAATAGAAGTTCATTTCGATCATTAAACTAGAAAATTGAAACCTAAAATAACTAAGTTACATTTTTAAAAGATCATTAAAAAACATTTATTATAATTTTGACTCAATACAATATTTTATTTATTTGTAAAGTAAAAAAATATGAAACTTAATATTTTTTTAATTTTTTAAATTAGAAATTTATTCATATTTATAATAAAAAGAGGGAGATCAATTATGGTCCGAAAACATATTTAACATATACAGGGCGATCATTCCAAGGAGGGCAGAGCGTAAATAAATAAAAATAATTTGTTACATTTTATCATATAAATAATTTATTTGGAAAAAAAAATTAAATTATATATAAATAATTTATGATTTAAAATATATATAATTAAATGTTTTAAATGTTATTTTCAAACATTGTAATTATAGATAATCGTATTTCTTTAATTACATAAAATGTCAAAGTTTTTGTTTAGATAGAGGATTTTTTATGTTAGTCAATTAAGATATATGATTTTTTTTCTTCTCATTTTTTATTTTATTTTTTGTGAATGTTATAATAGACAGTATTCACATGAAATCATTGAATTATTTATAATGTCGGCATCTCAGTTTATATTTGAGAAATAAATATATAGCAGAGTATAATGATGAGTAAGTCTACATCTAAATTAGTGAGTTTTTTCGACTAAGTAATCACGAATAAAGAGCATTCACACTATCAAAATTATCCAGAGCATGAACTTGACCTTAAAAATCACAATTTGTACTATAAATTAGATTATATTGATGTTGAAAATTCACTTTTATGATTTTTTATGATAAAATTTTGATATTTTTATGTCATTTTTAATAGATGTAATAATAAACTAATTAAACATTTTTAATTGTGCCAATTTTATATTAAAATTATATAATATTTGCGTCACATATCTAATGTGACGTTTACATTATAAAGATTTTTTGTTTCTGCATTTTCTTCATATATTTAGACTAATTAAATGCAAGAATCTTTTCCACATAATTCTTAACTTAATGATGAACTTAAAAATAGTTGAGAATATCACCAAGAATTATGGCTCACATTACTTCTCCATTTCTTAATGCAAAATATAAATTTATTACAAAATTAATTCTAGAAAAATTCTATTTATTTTTAGCATATTAAAAAGTATTATATAGAATCCTTGAAATGTCCATATCTTTATGGATATTCCATAAATATTTTATTTATTTTTAATTATCAAATTTTAAATTTGCAAACCATTTTTGTTCATACTAAAAATAAGAATAATAAATTCAAATTTTGACCTATAGGGAAATACGTACTTCAAAATGTTTTAAAAGGAGATATGAAACTGAAAATGCTCTTGTATGTTTGTGAGCAAGGAAAAGATTTTTTTTAATAAAAAAAATAGCAAAATTGTTTATTAATAAATGTGATTGGATACGCATAATTTTGGTATGTGTGTGAATTGAAAAAAATAAATTCTCATTTCAAACATATAGCCAACCACTCCATAAATAAATGTGATAGGAAAAAACAATATTTATTATTTGTTTGGTTAAATATTAATAGAGCGTTTAACAATTTTTTTTTAAAAATAAATTGTATATGAATTTTAAGATAAATTAATGATTTTTATTAAAAATAATAATATCAAAATTGATGTTGGTATTGTAATGAAGAAGTAAGGTAGATGATTTTAGGTGGAAAGATTGAGATTGGAGGGAGAAGATTTGGTGCGAAATGGCTCTCAATGGATGGTGAAAGATTTTTTTAGGCAAAAGAGAAGAAAGACGGGGCCTTCTTACGATTGAGAATCCAGGCGTTCTTGCTTGGAGTTCTTTCAATTGATTTCCACTTTTATTTTATTTTTCTATGATTCTCTTACTGTAGTTTGATAGAAAATCTGTAGAATTGACTTTATTTTCGGTGATGTAACTAACTTTTGGTAGAAAATATATAATTTGTAGTTCTTCTTTCTCTCAATGGAAATGTGTTCTTTTTAAGGAAGTGTTTTGTTTGTCTTAGTTTTTATTTGTTTTTCTTTTTTATTTTATATTTTAATTTGTTACAAACACTAATTGTATACTGATTTATAACTTCAATAAAAAACATTTTACTTTTATCAAATAAAAAAATACTATTATTATCATATTACAAATATTAATTAATAAAAAATAAATTAAATATATAAATATTTTTTAATAACTAATTTTGTAGTTCATACTTTTTCAATGTCCTTCACACATGCAAAAAATCACTTAATAAATAAAAATAAAATTAGGTGTGGCTCATGCATTTCTAATGACATTTGAATATACATGGACTATTTAATAAATAAAAATAAAATTAAACATAGTTCATGCATTTCTAATGGTTGTGAAATAAACAAAATAAATTTTATATTTGTTATGTGAAAATTTTTCTATATGATTATATAAAAACTTTTGGATAAATATTTCGAGTCAAATCAAATAAAATATTTTATTCTCATTAATTTATTTGGTCCAAGTGGGATAGCAATTCTGGTTTCAAATATACTTCATGGTCTCATTGTATACAGCAGAGAGTGAAAGGTGGCTTAGGTGTGATTGATCCTAGAACTCAAGGGACATGTCTAGCAGCAAAATGGATTGTCAATGCAGTTAAAGGTGAAGAGCCATGGAAAATTTTGGTAAAACATAGATTGAAATCTGTTTTTGTTAAGGGTAAATAGCAGGGAGTTTGTTGGTTCAACAAAATAATACTTGCGTTTTTCTTTTCTATTAAGGCATCCCCAGCATTGCAATCTATTTGGAAGGCGTGGCAGAAGGTTAGTCATCTCCTTAAGTGGAGGGACGAGCCATTACATCATAGTTTCAGCGTTGCCACTTCATCCATTTGGTGGAATAGACATATTCAGTACTACGGTCAACGTTTGACTTTAGTTTTCCCTAAGCAAGCCCATTTGCTATTCAAAAAAGGAGTTCGGCATTTTTATGATCTGTGGGACTTTACTTCAATGAGTAGGTCATCGTGGGTTCTTATTAAGGAGCTTTTTTTGCTTAATAAGAAATTTAAAGGGTTTTTTCTCTTTGCTCAATCCTTAGTCCCAGATATTTTCTTATTGAAGATGTGCACTCCGATCTAGTCTAACTTTTTTAAGGGTTGACATTCGCTTTCATATGGGCACTTTAATCAATTTCCCATTCAGAGAAATTATCTCTTCCTTCTTCCTCGTATGGATCTTAACCCAACGTTGAATCAAAAATAGAAATGTATACTTAAGAATGATGTTTGGATGAGGTTAAGTGCCCAAATATGGAAAACTAACGCTGATAAGGATGCTAAAATCATGCCCTGGAAGATTTTACACTACAAACTCTCTGTGGAGGAGACGCTGAAATGTATCTTAGTGCACCCTGTTAAATGCCCCTTCTGCGCCGGTAAAGAAACTCTGAAGCATATTTTTTGGGATTGCATGTTTGTTAAAAAATAATGGTTTGCTATTTTTAAAAATCTGCCATGCTATCTTTGGCCATCAACTAAATTGGAAGGAAGCTTTATTGGGATTTGGATTACACACCAATTTGATCGCTGATTCTATCAGATAGGGCATTTTATTTTCTTTTATGGAAACCCAAATGTTTAGCAGTGTTCTCTAATGCGTATTTTCATTCGGAATCAGTGCTTATTCGGCTTTATTCTGATATATTTTTGCGAATTGCTTCCTTGTTTTCTCACTTACAGCGTATCTACGAAGAATGTCATGTTTGGCTATCATCGTGAGCAAATTAAGTCCCAACTTCTGCAGTTTGCAAACGCTAGATCACTGAAAACAAAACATTTGAAAAAGTTTCTAAGATGCCCTGAGTAACTTTTCTCTCCTTAATTTTCTGTTTGTATTAGTGTTCTTTCAATATTCCGTATTGTTCTTATTCTACTGTGTAAATGGTTCATACAAGTAATTTTTGATTGGTTGTTGGACATTTTAAATTAGAATACCTTATTTTATATATGCTTGTAATTGCAACCCTACTACTCTTTAATATTGTATTTTGCATTTCTTCAAAATAAAATTAAAAAAAAAACTAAACTTTCTGAAAGTTATATCTACAAACATTCAAACCACATTTAATATAAATTATGGAAAGACTATTTTATTTTATAGTTAACTTTTGGATAATAAAATTTTATATTTATATATTTGCCACAACATACATACTACGTCTGACAACTATCGCTACAATCGAGTATGTTGACCCTATAAATACCTTTTTTTGTAATTATAAAAAAACAAAACAAATAATTGTTTTAAATGTCTGTGTCATACATAGTTGGTGTTGCAGATATTTAAATCTGCTTAGCTATATAAAATGTCAGGTTCTTGTTTTATCCGTTGTGATCCACTTTTTTTCTATGGTATTCGATGGTTGATTGATGCTGAAAGATATGGACTCCTTCCTCCTCATCTTTTTATTTATATCGATGATTTTATCTTAGTTTTCCCAAGCTGTTTTAAACATTTGCTGTGCAGAAAGGAAAAAAGAAATATCAGTTGCCATGGAATCATCTTATGAATCGAATGGAGCAGGAACAGCAGCAGAAGAAAGTATTTGGAAGCTAATGATGGAGGATGGTCAACCCATGAAATCCCCTGTCACAGTGAAATACACAAAGCTCTTCATCAATGGAGAGTTTGTGGATTCAGTTTCTGGTAATTAATTTTTAGAACTGTTTTGTATAACTTGTTTACTTCATGCTTTCACCTCTCTAGTATATGTGATTGCATAGATCCAGCATCCATTAAACACCCTTTTACAACCTTAAATGTTGGAAATACTTCTATAAAATAAGATTCCTTTTCAAAATATATTTGAATGTTCTTAAATTTTGTTGGAGAATAAATCAATTTGTTTGTATCGAGTGTACTGTTGGGTTTGACTAGTGTGAAAGTATTGAAGAGTATCTACTCTTTAAAAATTGATAAGGACTTGTACCAGATCTCACTCTTTATTTTTATGATAAACTCCATTGTATTATTTTCTACCCTTAACTCAGATTTGGTTGGTAGGGGTGCTTTAATTTTGTCCGGTTGAGGGTGTTCAATTTCTAATTTTATTTTATTTTTTAAAAGAGCAAAACTGACATTTATGCCCTGTTTTTTTGGGTGTAATTTCATATATTTTTTAAGTCAGAGATTTTGTTTCTCTCAGTTGGATAGATTTCTGTTTATCATATATATGGATTTATGAGAATATGGAAGATGCTCAATCACCACCATTAGACTACCCCTGTTGGAAAGGAAAGGCCAGACAACATTTTAGGTTAAACTCATTTTACAACATTATGGTATTCTTTGCCAAGGACTCATTATTCAGATCTGATTATAAGTGGCAAATCTTCTTCTGTGATTTGATTAGATGGTAAAATGAATGAATAATTTTAATTTTGTTTATAAGATCAAATAGTCTATGAAATTAAAAACAGTAATAAAAATGTTTCCTAAAAAAAAAATTATTTGAAATAATTTAATTTTTAAATTTTTTGAAATATCTATTTTTTTTAGATATTGAATCTTTACTATAAATTCAAATTCAAATTAAAAAATTTACTGTTTTATTTAATCAACTCGCTTCAAATTAAAAAATTAGAATGTCCACTTTCAAATTATTCTCATATCCTTTTCAGGGCCTTCCCTGTTCAGATCCTTACATATAATTTGAAAAACTATATCCCTCTCCCAACAGTTGTATAACTATTAAAAAACTATAAAGAGATTTCTTTGTAAGTTTCCAAAACTAATTTAAAAAAAAGAGTCAAGAGTTAAAATTGACAGCTAGGTTAACAGATACTTAAAAACTGCGAATGAGAGATAGGTGGATTAGTTAAAAAATTTGGTTGTATTCAGACAATGAGATTAAGTGGTAGGTCTTGAGTACCTTATCTAAGTACCATATTGGTACCCACCCAGGTTCAATAGGGTAGGCCCTGAGTACCTTATCAGCACCCACTGAGGTTCAATACCCCCCAGGGGTTAGGAGACTGGTTATTCTTGCATTTACACAGCGCGCTTAGTAGAAAAGGTGCTTGCCCTATAAACTAAATAAGCTCCACGATAACTCCGAATTCTGAAAAAATATTTACCCCTAATAAAAAAACAGATACCTAAAAACCCCCTTCTGTACATTTTTCTTCCCTTGCCAAAGGCCTCTCTGTTGGCACACTGCTTGAAGTGTCATAAATCAATCTTTCCCTTTTAACATACATTAGTACAAAAACCCTATGAAATTAAGAGTCTGTGCTTACAGTGGATGATTTTAATGAATTAATGTGCAGGGAAAACATTCGAGACGATCGATCCAAGAACAGAGGAAGTCATAACGAGTGTATCAGAAGCTACCAAAGAAGATGTTGGTTTGGCTGTAAAAGCAGCCCGTGCTGCCTTCGATCACGGCCCATGGCCTCGCATGTCTGGCCATGTAAATACCTCTAATATCATTTCTTATTAGTTAAATCTTAAATCCAAGTGGATTTTCACTGATCTACTTCAGGGAAACTACTTTTTCAGGGTTTTATTAGGATTGAATTGTAAAGGCATAACTGTTTTTTGTGGTTACAGGAAAGGGGCCTGATACTGAACAAGTATGCGGATCTACTTGTGAAGCATTCAGACGAACTTGTAGCATTGGAAACATGGGACAGTGGGAAAACAGTGGATATGGTTCGAATGGTAGACATGGTAGACACAATTGGCCTTCTCCAATACTATGCAGGTACGGATTTATTTGTGAATATGATTGAATAATTTTTAATTTTCCACATTTCTGATGCTATACTGGTCCTATCTTTTACTGGTTCCATCATTAGCCCTGATGATGAGACTAGCATAGAAATGTGGAAAATCAAAATTTATATCTAGTTATATAGATATTTTATTATATCAGAAATATTATACTGATTTTATTTTATACTGGTTCTATCATTAGGTTTGATGATGAGACTAATATAGGATTGGAAATGTAAAAAATCAGAACTTAGATGTAATCATACAAATATTTTATTATATATACATATCAGAAATGTTACACTGATCTTATTTTATATTAGTTCCATTATTAGGCTTGATGATGAGCCCAATATAGGACTGGAAATGTGAAAAATTAAAATTTATATGTAATCATATATATATGTTATTATATATACATATTGAAAATGTTAACTGGTTCCATCATTAGGTCTGATGATGAGACTAGCATAGGATTGGAAATGTGTTAAATCAAAACTTATATGTAATTATACAGATATTTTATTATATATACATATCAAAAATGTTATACTGGGCTTATCTTATACAATTTCCATCATTAACTCTGATAATGAGAATAGTGTAAGATTGAAAATGTGGAAAATCAAAACTTATATGTAGTCATACAAATATTTTATTTTATATATATCAGAAATATTATATTGATCCTATTTTATACTAGTTCCATCATTAGACCTAATGATAAGACCAGCCTTGTATTGAAAATGTTGAAAATCAAAATTTATATGTAATCATACTGATATTTTATTATATACATATGAGCCAGTTACGCTGAGTTTAACTTAAATAGGTAGTCTCACCTGATAATACAGATATTTTATTATATAAATATGAACCAGTTATGCTCGGTTTGACTTAAATAGGTAGTCTCACCTGATAAAAAAACCAGTATATGACTGAAAATGTAGAAAACCAAAATTTATATATAATCATATAAAAAACTTATCCTGTACACATACAGGTCAGTTACAAAGTTAACTAACTATATATATAGTTTTTTAAAATCTTTCAGAAATCACGCCACAAGAAGGTTGATAGATCAATGGCAGAGCACCTCAATATGCAATGAGGGGGTCTTTAAGTAATTAGCTTATAAACAATACTCTGTTATCAATGTCAGACTATAACAACAAAGTGCTACTGGTGTTGGAGAAAATGTATTAGATTTCAAAGAAAAATTTTATGATTCCTTAACAACAACAACATAATTATGATTCTTGATGTTTCTACTTTCGCAGGGTATGCTGATAAAATACATGGGCTGACATTGAAGATGAGTGGGCAATATCAGGGATATACATTGCATGAACCCATTGGAGTGTGTGGTCAGATTATACCCTGGAACTTTCCCCTACTCATGTTTTTCCTAAAAATCAGTCCTGCTTTGGCCTGCGGATGCACAGTGGTCATCAAACCTGCAGAGCAGACTCCTTTGACTGCACTTTACTGCGCTTATTTGTCTATAGAGGTATTTAACATAAAATCTTTCTTCATTCCAGATGACATTTTCAATTC
Organism: Torreya grandis; assembly: GCA_037957365.1. Lineage (NCBI taxonomy): Eukaryota > Viridiplantae > Streptophyta > Pinopsida > Cupressales > Taxaceae > Torreya > Torreya grandis. The sequence goes on along the minus strand of JARHVA010000226.1, from coordinate 5,744,848 downwards.
ACGAGGGTTGATGTCGAGATATGAGTTAAGTTGGAAGTTTTTTTTTTTTGATTTAAAGAAGAATATGAAGAAAAATAATAATATTAGATTTAGATGTTTTGTTCAGTGTTGTATTTTTAAAAAAATGTTTTTAAAATATAATCTTTAAGGCTTGGAGTTGTATTTTTTTTATTTTTTTTTGCGAAAAATATCTCAGAGGAGAGGTCACATTTGGATGAGACTTAAGGAGATAGGGGTATTTCTTCTGTTAAGGACTTGCCCCTGGTCTGTCCTCTTCAATATGTTCAAAGAATACCAATAAGATTGAGCAATCTAATCATAAGCAAATTAGTTGTCGGGTCGTGCATATAACAGTCAAGAATACCAACAAAACTGATAACTTAAGATTGATACATAAAACGGTAATCAAAAGGAAAAAACCAACAAGCTTGTTAACAAGACCAAAGGAGAAAGCAAGCTCCATCACTGCAAAGAGAGAAGGAGAGAAAGTAACAACCAACTAAAGAGAACTGAACAACAACAACATTATCCAGAAACCAGACAAATAAAAACTAATTGAGACTTGAGTGACCAATATTGTGATTGTCTAAGGCAAGAATTCATAGAACCTTATCTCTCAGTGTAGATGGCCATAAAGAGGGGGACCATATCCTTTCATATCGGATTGACCAAAATCCCAATTAACAAAGGCATTAACAACTTTATTGTTTTATCGAAGAGTATGCAAATAAATAACCTATTAAAATTATGTGGAAAATATAAAATTTTATAATTTTTTTTTCTAATTCTCTAATACTTGAAAATATTAAAACAAGGTTTTGAAAACAATTGAAACCAAAACTTAAAATCAGCAACAGTGAAGGTTTTTCCAACTTAAAAAGTAGTATTTCTTTTACCAATTACAAAATTTATTTTAAAAAAATAGGAAGAAATAAGACAGGTCTAAGTATTACTCTTTGGGGGAATGTGCAATAATGTATCCCATATTTGATATTCATGAGTTTGAGTCTTAACTTTCCCTGTTGTGTGTGGAGTGGGGCCTCTACATCTAACTAAGGCATAGTCACAAAACACCAAATAGTTCTAAGGACAGCTTTATTTAACATTTCGTTACTTCATATCATATCATAAAATAAAATAAAATAAAATAATAATAATTTTTTTTGGTAAATTTTTTAAAAAAATTTAAAAAATATATTTTTATAAATTTTAATTATGATATTAATTATGAAAAAAAAAATAATGAAAAAATAAAATAAAAAAATATTATATACACATAAATCTTAGGGCAGATTGGTTGTATTCTCCTAAATCGTTGTAATTTGTTTTGTGATGAATACAGGCTGGAATACCCCCTGGTGTCCTTAATGTGCTCCCTGGTTTTGGAGAAACTGTTGGAGCTGCCATAACCAGTCACATGGATATTGATAAGGTATGTATACAATTATTTATATATATATATATTTAACATTTATATGATTAAAAATATATATATTTTTAAAATTTTAGTTTTCATTGAAGTTGAAATTTGGTAGGTACCATTATCACTTAATAAAAAATTTGATAATTTAAGTTAAATTTGATTTATAGTTATCATAATTAAATTTTTAATTTTTAAAAGTTATTTTATTTATTGTTATGTTAAAAATAATTTTTTAAGTTTTTATTATATAATTTTATTCATTGAAAGTTTTTATATTGATTAATAATTTTAATTTTTTTATATATTTTTATCATTTAAAAAAAATAACAATAAAATAAATTCCAAATTTAATTGTATGTTTAAGATTAGCTATTTTTTAAACCCTTTTTATAAAGAAAAAGAAAAGCTGTCATATAACATTTAAATAGATTCATTTTTATGGCTTTAATATGGTTGTGTCAAAATAAATTTGAAATTTAAGTCTATGTCCAAGATATAATAATTTTTCAAATCCTTTTTGCAAAGAAAAAGAAAAGCTGTCATATGACACGCAAATAAATATATTTTTATAGTTTTAATATGGTTGCAAAATAAATTCCAAATTCAACTTTATGTTCAAGGTATAGTGTGTTTTCAAACTCCTTTTCTAAACAAAAAGAAAAGTTGTCATATAACACTTAAATAAATCTATTTTTATTAACATCTCACACTTTTACATTCCAATATTAACTTTAATTACCATTATAAATTATATTTATTAATATAATAAAATATAAATAAATTTAACAAATTTTTAAAATTAAATAATACACATTAAATACATCCAAAACCATTAAAAATATATTAAACTAACATCAAATCTCATCTCTGTTTACCATTTATCTCTGTTTTACCATGTTCAAAAAAATCTTTAACATAATAATATATTTATAAATTTAACGGATCTAATCTTAAAAGATAACTGTTTTTAATGTTAGAATAAACCAAAATCGAGTCAACTCTTTTAATTTTCACGTCTATATTTTATGTTTTATTGAATGCTTTTACTTTATTTATCCTTATGTCAGTTCTTTTATCCTCAATTTTTTATATTATAAATATTTTTAATTTAAATTAATTAATTATACAATTTATTTATTTTAATTAAAAAAAATTAAAATTAAAATCTAGTATGAAGATAATTTTTCTCATTAGTCAATTTTATTTAAAATAAAAATAAAACTTAAAAAAATTCATTTCAATTTTTTTTTTTTTTAATATTTATTTTCTATAAATTAAAGAGTCTTTCACATTTCTTATATAAATAAAAGTTTCAATTATTGCAACTGTCAAATTCAAAGCCCATATAAGAATCATCCACAATTTCTCACTGTTAAATAAGATATGGTTATATTCTAATCCCAATTCACTCTTAAATAAGATATAGTTATATTCTAATCCCAATTACTTATTTCATAGATTAGAGGAACTAATATCATCTAAAGACTATGTTTGTGCTTATTATAAAATACCCTTCTTCCCTATCTTTTTTGATTCAATCTTCTTATTCATCTATAAATTTAAATTTAGCTATCCAATAAATAGCCCATGTTGACTGTTTACATATGTTATATGTGATAAATAGTTGTTACATTCAGTTATATTATGTTATATGTGATAAATAGTTGTTTACTTCCACAAATGTAAATCAAACAATATGTATGAGAGCTAACACTTCTTTTATTATGCTTTAAATTTTGTAGTACTTAAAATCTATATTAATGCATGTACTATTCAGATTGCATTTACAGGGTCTACTGAAGTGGGGAGATTGGTAATGGAGGCATCAGCAAAGAGCAACTTGAAGGATGTGACATTAGAACTTGGTGGAAAATCACCTCTTATTGTCATGGATGATGTTGATATTGATGAGGCTGTTGAAATTGCTAATATTGCTGCATTTGCACACATGGTGTGTGCATATTCTTAGTCATTTACATTATTAACACCGTTATATAGTATTTAGTTACATGGCTTATAATAATATAGAATTATAACCATTTTGATTAATGTTGCAGGGGCAAGTATGCTTGGCAGGTTCAAGGGTGTTTGTTCAAGAGGGTGTGTACGATGAATTTGTGAATAAAATGGTAGCAAGAACGAAGAAGCAAGTGGTAGGTGACCCATTTAAATCTGGAGTGCAACATGGCCCTCAGGTACTCCCAATATCATGCTTTATGTTTGCTTGTGCACCCAATAATAAAAGGATGTTTATTTTGAAATTAAAATAATATGTTTATTGGAAATAATATTCAATCGTCAATATTTATCATTAAGTGTGGTTCGAAATATCGATTTCTAAATTTATTTATAATTAATTTGGAAGCTCGTGTTTATAATATCAAGGATTTCAAAAATTTAAAATCTTTAATATATTATTGTTTTCACTTTATTTGATAGATTTGTACAAATATGATTATAAATGTCATTATAGAAAATATCAAATATAAATTATTATAAATATTTTTTTCCTTAATAATTGTATTTATGATAAGCGATCACATACAAAACCATCTACCTAGTGAATGAAATATCATGCAAATCAAATATAGACCATAACTCATTTCCAAGCAACTTATCAACAGTTTATGTGTGAACTTAGTAGAGATCACTACTAAAAGATAACTTCCTTCTTATAAATTTGTTAGTCTTCCAATTGTCTCCTACAATGAAACATGTATAAATCAATCCTTACTTAGGCTAAAATTTTGAAAGGATAAAAAACTTATAGATCAAATAACAATGAACGAATACAACTTTTCACATATGCAAACTATTGTGTTTTATGTGCAAAACTGGTGACTGGAGAGGGTAAGACGCTTAGAGATTTATTTTTGTTGATACACTTGGATTACAATGTGCATGCCCCAATCCTCATTGGTAGGAGAATGTTCTTAAGAACTCAAGATATATTTGACTCCATTATTGCACAACTCAAGTTAGTATAGTAGCTTGTAAGCCATGTATGAATTTCAATAGATCATTCTAGTGCAAAAAATGTAATTGACTGCTGTAGATAGAATAAAACTTATTTCTAGTGAAAACTGATGCGAAACTGGGGCAAAAGTAGAATGATATGAGTTTGGTGTATATAACATAGAGAATGACATGAATTGTCATTCCTTCTATGAAAATTGATGCAAAAACTAAGCAATAAAGTAATCATGTGCTGCGCACATGCCCCAAATCTTTTATCTGAGTATATTGATTCTGATAACCAATTAAAATGTCACTATTGAGCTTATTCCAACACCTTGTAAATAATTTTTTAAGGACACTCTTATCTCAAGTTTATAAATATCTTTTGTATAGAATGACATCTAGATGTTCAAATCCTCATCTATTACATTATGAATGCACTCCTATGATGAGGGTGCTTGTTAACTGATCTCACAAAATATTTTTCAATTGCACTCATGCCAAATGGCCCACATGATGAAATACAAACCCCTAATCTAAATATCATGGATAACATGGGAGGTAAGGGGTGTTTGCATCCAATGATACAATGTTTCTTCAATTTATGGTGCAATGGAAGCATATGTTCTCATCACAATTGACCGATTATACCAAATTTCCTTTTCATAGGAGCACCTGAAAATATGTGAATGATAGTTTTTTCAGAAAATTTGGCACGAGTCATAATTTAGCCTACAAAACCACTATTAAAGCATATTATCTGGTGTATTCCATTTGTTTTGAGCCAAGGTTCATATAAAAATAGCAATTTTAGGCTAGGGGCCTTGTCACAAATCTATTTGTACTACATTTTTGGTAATATATATATATATATATATATATATATATATATATATATATATATATAGTCTAACTACAACCATACCCTTGTTGAAATATGTGACCAACTGATGAGGAAGCTCTCCATGACAATTATTTTATCAAAATTTAGCGAATTAAAACAAGTGTTAATCTAACTATGTCAAATTGTTGAGTAAAATCAGAATGTATAATATCTATATAATAAATACACAATATTTATTTGGATCTTACTATTTATGGAAATATGCTAAAAGGAAAAAGTACTAAAGATAAATAACATAGTTGGCATTGAGATTTGATGGATTACAATCGACACTATGTGATCAATTATGGAACTGTGTGAGGTTGTTGTGAATTAAGAATAGGGCTTCATATGAATTTGGGACAAGGCCACTCTACTCAAACAAGGTTCGCATGTGTTGTCATCTATAAGGTGCATAGATGTCCAATAGGTTTTTTCCCTTTGTGTGAATTTATATAAACTTGTCAGATTTAAGAGCACACATGATTGCCAATGTATAAGCAACTTAAACATGTGGAAATACCCAGAAGAACAAATAACTATCAATGAGAAATAACACAGAAACTTAGAGGCAACACACAATTGTATTCAACTCATTACAAAAGAAATTACAATAAAGAGATCACACTCTTCTTCCACCTCTGTGAGGCTTCCTCCTCAAGGGCTCCAAGTAATCTTCCCACCTGAGTAATCTTCTCTCATAGGTCACAACTAACAACTAACACAAGCTGTTGTTCACCTCATTGTACATCTGTACAACCGAGTACGAATCGGTACTCCAAGTAGATCTCACCATGATCCTGCCCCTGATGTATTGTTGTCACCTTGGATCTAGCTCCCCCGCTGATCTCCTTTCTGACCCTCGCATTCACACATCCCAGCAGACCAACCCTGATCTTACTTATCACATGTAGATCTCCTCCATGATCCTGCAACACCCTGCATATCAAACCTGATCTTACATACATGGAGAATTCTACTTGATTCCACCATGGGAAGAACTCTCCAAGCTCCACACTTGGGTTCTACAAGTTCTACACTTAACAATACAGCCCATGAGTCTATTATATAGATCTCATGCATACACTAAATTAGACAAGCGGCTCAAAGACTCGAACTGGTCTTTATCATGCAAACAACGCGTTCACTTAACTGACTGTTCGTCAACAGCAGTTCTGATCGCCACAGGTGACCGACGTCGGTCCCTGCCTGACTGGAGGTGACTGACGCCGATCGATCTCCTGCCGATGCTGATTTTCTTCTGCGCTCCCCTGACCGACGTCGGTTGTGGCCTGCCGACGCCGGCGACTGTCATGCACAGAAAACCTCCCTGTTTGCCTTAGGTGAAGCTTTTAGCTCCACACCCTAACAATCTCCCACTTGGAGATAAAGAGATGCACCTGTACCCATACCAGTACTCTATCTAATCTACATCCTGGCTTGTATTCCTCTTCAAGCTCCCACTTGAAGACAACCCACCACACTCCCTGTGGTGCTACACCTGTGTCTGAATTTCTCCATTCTTCTGCCTTGCTATACTCCCACTCAAACAGCAACCCCTGTGAGTAACCTGTAATCAACAACACTTAACAGATCTGAACCACCTGTTAGTCAAGCTCGCTCTGAGAACATCCAACCTCGCTCTAATACCATTTGATAAGACCAAAGTTTCCCAAAGCTCTGACACAACTTGTCAGATTTAAGAGCACACATGATTACCATTGTATAAGCAACTTAAACATGCGGAAATAACCAGAAGAACAAATAACTATCAATGAGAAATAGCACAGAAACTGAGAGGCAACACACAATTGTATTCAACTCATTACAAAGGAAATAACAATAAAGAGATCACACTCTTCTTCCACCTCTGTGAGGCTTCCTCCTCAAGGGCTCCAAGTAATCTTCCCACCTGAGTAATCTTCTCTCATAGGTCACAACTAACAACTAACACAAGCTGTTGTTCACCTCATTGTACATCTGTACAACTGAGTACGAACCGGTACTCCAAGTAGATCTCACCATGATCCTGCCCCTGATGTATTGTTGTCACCTTGGATCTAGCTCCCCCGCTGATTTTATTTCTGACCCTCGCATTCACACATCCCAGCAGACCAACCCTGATCTTACTTATCACATGTAGATCTCCTCTATGATCCTGCAACACCCTGCATATCAAACCTGATCTTACATACATGGAGAATTCTACTTGATTCCACCATGGGAAGAACTCTCCAAGCTCCACACTTGGGTTCTACAAGTTCTACACTTAACAATACAGCCCATGAGTCTATTATATAGATCTCATGCATACACTAAATTAGACAAGCGACTCAAAGACTCGAACTGGTCTTTATCATGCAAACAACGCATTCACTTAACTGACTGTTCATCAACAACAGTTCTGACTGCCACAAGCGACCGACGTCAGTTCCTGCCTAATTGGAGGTGACCGATGCCGGCCGATCTCCTGTCGATGCCGATTTCCTTCTGCGCTCCCCTGACCGACGTCGGTTGTGGCCTGCCGATGTCGGCGACTGCCATGCGCAGAAAACCTCCCTGTTTGCCTTAGGTGAAGCTTTTAGCTCCACACCCTAGCATAAATAACATAGTTGGCATTGAGATTTGATGGATTACAATTGACACTGTGTGATCAATTGTGGAACTGTGTGAGGTTGTTGTGAATTAAGAATAGGGCTTCATATGAATTTGGGACAAGGCTGCTCTACTCAAACAAGGTTCGCATGTGTTGTCATCTATAAGGTGCATAGATGTCCAATAGGTTTTTTCCCTTTGTGTGAATTTATATTAGTGCGCTTTCACCTATAGGTCATGTGTGTGTGATTGAATCTATTCGATTTGCTTCGAGAGCCATTATGTGTCTTCTTCTTCACTTAGAACCCTAACTCAATAAACAATAAAAGTTAAATGCAATAAATGGGGAAAAATGTTAGTGGTTGACGTTGTACTTGAACTCAATACTTCTTGTGTTGAGCACTGCTTACATAATAATACTCTAAAGAGGGATCAAATTCCATGCAGTTCTCCCATGCTACGATGGTATGTGTAAAATACTGGTGTGATGTTATATGCTAGTACAATCCTAGTGTAATTATATGCTTCAACAATGACATGTGACCTTGAAGGTGTATTCGAACTTAGCTCGTGACTACTTGGGCTATGTGGACTTAGAATTGGAAAGAATAAGTTCTTTCTTCTCAATGTACAGTTAGAATAAATTTGGGGTTTTGCAATATAAAAGTTTCTTGCCAACTAACTGAATAAATGATTATAAAATATGCTTATATAGTGGTATTTTTAGAATTTTTTCAAATGACACTTGCAAAATGTGTGAGATGACTAGTTAGGCGAATTTGAATTTGAACAATTAGTCATTATTTGATGGGAGGATGAAACCGATGGATTTAGACACTATCGTTGAGTGGGATTCTCCTAAAGGAGTGATCTTGTATAAGGAGTAGAGATAACTAAACTGAAAGTGTGAATCAGTCTGATAGTGAGTTTACGTTGCTTGGAATGAGGAATAGGAATATCAAGTATCAAAATTGATTAAAGATAAAGACTATCCACATAGATATAGAGGAATAATGATTTAGAACTGTGGAATTGAGCATAGGCTAAATGTGTATAAGGATTGGTCACAAGTGCATTATTTTAGAATTAAATGATAATTTTAGTGACTACATTTCCCCTCTTTTATTATAGTAATGTAGTAAAAACAAAAGTACAAGAATAAAAGAAATATAGTTGTTCCTGAGCTTACATGTGGTGAATAGGCTTGGATGTAGACCCCACATTGAATTGTGCTTCATGCAAACCTGCAATGAAACATGTATAAATCAGTTTTTACTCAGGTTAAAAATTTGAAAGTAAGGATAAAAAAATTTATAGATCAAATGACAAGAAATGAATACACATTTTTATGTATACAAATTGTTGTGTTTTCTAGTGCAAAACTGGTGACTAGAGAGGGTAAGACCCTTAGAGATTTATTTTTGTTGATACACTTGGATTACACAGTGCATGCCCCAATCCTTATTGGTAGGAGAATGTGCTTAAGAACTCAATATATGTTTGACTCCATTATCGCACAACTCAAGGTAGTATAGTAGCATGTAATCCATGTATGAATTTCAATAGATCATTCTAGTGCAAAAAATGTGAATCAACTGCTATAAGTAGAATAAGACTCATTTTTGGTGCAAATTTACTTGAAACTAGTGCAAAAATAGAATGATCTAAGTCTGGTGTATATAACATATAAAATGATATGGATTGTCATTCCTTCTAAGGAAATTGGTGCAAAAATTGAGCAAGAAAGTGTTCATGTGTTGCTCACATGCCCCCAATTTGATATCTGAGTATATTGAATTTGATAATCGAGTAAAAAACTAAATTTCTGAGTAAACTTGTGTAACATTCTAGAACACATGTCGTGCATGATGCCCCCAATCTGAGCAAAAATATGTGAATAACCTATGTATAAATCTAGAAACAGTTTCTTAATGAGACTCAAAACTATTATGTAGACTAAGTATAATTTTGAGAATTCTGAAAAACACTATTTTCTACTACTGAGATGAAAGTGCACTATTCTTGATAGTTATTACTTGCATTGTTGTCCAAATACAACATTGTTGCCAGTTTATGCTTTCTAGGCAAAAATTGAGTATGCATTTTGATCAAATAAACAAGTGTTATCTTTATCTATCTATGTAGTGGACTATTTTATCTTAGTCTCTAAAACAAACCACTGTGTATTTCCCCTCTTTTGAGGTGAGTTGTGAAGTTTGTGTAATAACTTAGTTCAAAAGAAATGTTATAGAAAATATTGAAATATGGAGTAATAATGATAACATTGGAGACTATGGTATCATATTAATAATCCGAGAAAAAGTAGTAACATATGATACATGTAAAATTAAGCATACATGGTGTCATGTGTAGATAGGTGTTAGCAATTAGGCATGCAATGAATAAATAATCAAAATTGAGTATGTGAAATTGATATAGAACTACTCGGGGAAGATGCATGATATTGATCATGGCATCCAAAAATTATGGAGATACATGATATCTATCATGACATCGTAAACTGAGAAAACAATAGCAAACAAGAGTCATGGCTATGACACATTCACAAAGAGCACACATAAAAGCACACAAAACTAGAAAGAAGTCTAAGGGGATACATACACGTGATATGTTCAAATGTATCTTGTAGACATAGAAACACCCAATAAGGCTTAGACCTACAAACAAGGACATGCTAATTTGTTTGCAATTCAAATCAATGAATAAACACAAAGTAGGAAGTAAAGAAGCAATCACGATAAACATGCATGATTAAGTGAAATTGATCTACATGAGCAATTGATAACATTAGTATATTCAACAACTCAGGTATCTAGTAAGATACTAATGTGAAAGTGAGTAAATATGAAAATAATTTTGAGCAATGTATTATACTATAATAGGAATAATAGGGATAGTTATAGAGTGATAAAACTTGAGTAAAATATGCCCTTAGTGAACTTGTTGTGATATATAAAAGCTATAGAAGGCTTGTGACTATTTTAGATCTGAAAAATTACAGTCTGTGTTCATTGGAACAAGTTCGTTGTAATCGAACAAGTGTGCAGTGTATTACTATCTAGAATACAATGGTTTTGTCTGTGTAATATTTTTGGGTTTGAGTTAGTGTTATTACCTATAACTACATCTGAAAGTGACAACTTGTATGTTCCACAACTCACTCAAGTACACTTGTAAAACATATATATATAAGTATGCCATATATTAAAGCACAAATCAACTGTTGTAAATAAACTACATATATCATGCATAGATCTTGAGTTTTTGAATCTTCTAAAAATTATTTATTTTATTTATTTTTGAATATACAAAATTGAAAAGAAGGAACATATTAACCAATGACTCCTGCAATAGCCTCACAATCAATAGGCCATGTATCCAACACAGGGAGGATGATCTTTTGGGACTGTAAAGTACCATGCCACTGTGAAATAACTAGTCTCAACTTGGAATTTGAAAACTGATATGATTCTGTAACATAAGTGCCATTTTCATGATGATAATTTGTAGTATGTTGTGCATGTTCTTTAGAATTGTAAACTCTAGGAATATTCAGAACCCATTGTGGAGTATAATAACTTTGCATTGGTGTTCTTTGTGGAACACTCTTAATACCTTGTAAATCAATCTAGGACAAGCTAGAATAGAGAGTGTATTTATAGAATCTGTGACAAGTTGCTGATTAAGTGGCTTTTCAAGGATAGGTCTCCTTGGAAAGTTAAACACTTGCTTCTTAATTCTTTGAGTAGGTTGAACCTTTTTAGGTTGTTCAACTGATATTTTCTATGTAGGAACAATAACCTTTGGTTATAGGGGTATTCATATGGGATATTATTAACTATGATAGCCTCATTAACAAAAATGTATTTCAAACATCTATGTACTGTAGAAGGAACTACATGAAACTATTGAATCCAAGGACTTCCCAACAACATATTGAAGACTCTTGTATTGAGTATTACTATAAACTTGGTGGCCACATGTGTTGGACCAACTCGTAGTGGTAATGTAATATCACTAATAGAACTATGAAAATGATAATTGAATCTCTTTATTACTATTGTTGTAGGAAATATATCTTTATTTGTGTATTCAAAATGAGAGATAAGTGTGATAGTGTACATATTCACACTCGAACCATTATCAACCATAACACTCTATATAGGTTGATGATCAATGTAAGCTCAAATGAACAAAGGATGCAAATCAAGATCATCATCGACAATCTCATGCTCTGAAAATGTGATAAGTGGTCTAAATGGCATTAAAATGTGATATATACCAATGATGCCATTCAAAGGATGTTGTGCCTCTGTACATGAGGATGATAAAAAGTTGGTGGAGGATTGGCATTGTATGTGTATTGCAATTCAAATTGATCTGTTGTTTCTTGACCTGTTTCCTTACGAAAAGGATCACTGAATATCTTCATTATTCAGATCTCACTTAGTTGTGCCTTTTTACTATTGGTAGATGTACCACATCAATGATGTCCCCATCTATCAAATTGTGCATCTTATGTCTCAAATTGATGCATATGTTAGTAGTATGCCTTGGTGCTCTATGAAAATTACAAAAAATATTATGATCAAATCCTTTTGGAAGAGGTTTACTAACATCAACCTCTTTAATGGGAGGGAGTGATATGAGGTTACATTCTAATAAATTTTGTAACACCTTGTAGGAATCTCTTGGCAAGTTGGTAAACTATCTCCTTAGAGGAGTTGATAACACAATCCATGAAGTAGGTTCTAAAATTGCATTCACTATTATCTTTGGATCATTCTTATTTTCAATTGGTCTCACCTTGTATGGTGGCTTACTTGGATTCTTCGCACGAGAAGTAGAAATTGGGTTGGTTGCATACTTTAGCTTATCCATTGCCAACAATTTGACCTCTCTTTCCTTAACTATGTGACCTAAATCTGTTAATGATAGAAACTTCTTAAACGTAATAGATTCATGTAGAGATGAAGGTAAACTTTGTTTGATGATATCTTGCAATTCTTTATCTGCCATAAGATTCATCATCTTGAATAACATGGTCTTATACCCTAAAACATATTATGTGATAGGTTTGTTGTATTCTTGTTTGAGTTGAACAATTCAAGCTTATGAAATCTTTTCATTTATGATAATTGATAAATGTTCAAGGAACAAATCTATCAAAGGATTGAATGCATGAATTTATTGATGTGGTAAATTATAAAACCATCTTAGCGCATACTCTTTTAAGCTTCTAGGAAATAACATTGTCAACAACCTATCAATGAATGTATAGTCCAAACATTCTACGTGAAATTCTCTCATATGTTGCTCGGGGTCACCGATTCCATCATATAATGTAAGTTTGGGTGCCACAAATCTAGTTGGTAAAGGATATACGAAAATATGTTGAGCCAATGGAGTATGCAATAAAGTATGTGAATCAAGTGCTTGATTAGGTTTTGTAGCACTTTATTCCATTTACAACACCTTAGTTTACAAAACTAGAATAGTTCACATAAAAGATTGTTTATTAACAATATAATGTGTGTTAACCAAAGGCTATGTAAAAAGTGACCGACTAGAGATTAGCATATTGATCTGTTGAAACCCTTAGGTTGTCCCCATAATATAAGTTTTTATGAAAGTTGTATTGAATGATGCAGATAAAGGAATAAAGCCCATAACATTGAAAGTCCCAGAGGAATGGCCTTAAGATCATTTTTGTATTTCTTCTTTAGAAATTTTTAAAAACGCATCTTGAATATTTGGATTCTTTGAAAGAAACCCTTTTAATTATTTTGTGTTCGTGTCATCAAATCTATTAACTAATTTTGTCATTATGTTGTTATCAAATAAAATATGAAAATGTTCAACTTGAGTACCACTTAGTCTAACACTTCTTCTAAGATAAGTAGAAACAACTTTCTCAGATTTTACAAAATATGAAATAGAAACTTGGAAGATTATTGTTAATAAAAAATCTACCAAATCTAAAACCCCTAATATAACAATTGGAAACAATAAAAAGAATGAAATAAACCTTAGCAACATGGATGTCTAGGGTTTTCAATATTCAATTAATAGACATGTTTAGTAATATGTTTTATCAAAATTTAGTGAATTAAACAAGTGTTAATCCAATTATGACAAACTGTTGAGTAAAATTAGAATGTATAATATATGTAATAAATACACAAGACTCATTTGGAACTTATTATTTATGAAAAGATGTTAAAATGGAAAAGTACTAAAGATAAATAACTTAGTTGGCATTTGGATATGATACACTGCAACAAAAACTATGTGATCAACTGTGGGACTGTGTGAGGTCACTGTGAATCAAGAACAAGGCTCTGTATGGATTTGAGACATAACCGTGCTATTCAGACAAGGCTGATTTGCGTTGTCTTTTGTAGGGTGTGTCGATGTTTGGAAGGGTTTTTGCCCTTTGTGTGAATTTAGACTAGTGTGCCTTTGCCTGTAGGTCATATGTATAATTAGATCTATTCGATTCATTACGAGAGCTTTTGTGTGCCTTCTTTTTCACTTGGAACCCTAGCTCAATAGATAATGAAAGACAAATGCAATAAATGGGTAAAAGGGTTTAGTGGTTGAAGTTGTGCTTAACCTCAACATCCCATGTGTTGAATGCTACCTACATACCAATAATTATCCCATGCAGTTATCCCATGATATGGTGGTGTGTATGAAATACTGGTGTAATATTATATGTTGGTGCAGTCCTGGTGTAATTAAATGCTTCAACAATGACATGTGACTTTGGAGGTGTATTCGTACTTAGCTCAGGGCTACTTGAGCTATGTGGACTTAGAATTGCGAAAAATAGGCATTTGCCTCTTAATGTGCAATTATAATAGATATGAAGTTTTGTCATGCAGAAGCCTCTTGCAATTAACTGAACAAATGAATACAAAATGTATTTATATAGTGGTAATTTTTGAATTTTTTATAATGGGACTTGCCAATCAAGTGGGATGACCTGTTAGGTAAATTTGAATTTGAGCAATTAGTCTTTGTTTGATGGGAGGATGAAATTGATAGATTTAGACACTACTAGCAAGCATGATTGTCTTGAAGGAGGGGCCTTGTCTAAGGAGCAGAGACAATTAAATTGGAAGAGTGAATCAATTTGATAGTGAGTTTAGGCTACGTGAAATGATGAATAAAAATCAAGTATTAGAATTATTTAAAGATAAGGATCGTCTTCATAGAAGTAGAGGAGTAACAATCTAGATCTATGGAATTGAGCATAGGCTAAGAGTGTATAAGGATTGGTCAGAAGTTCATTGTTTTAGCACTGAATCTTAATTTTAGTGACTAAAATAACATGTCTTGAGAGTCACTAATTATTTTCTTCTCACTGAATATTCATGAGAGAGCATCACATATCCATATGAACAAAATAATACACCATGATTGGGGAGTGGTTTCCACTAATGACATACGCATCTAGATTATCCCTTGGGAGGGAGATAATTTTAAACCTTAACCCATTCGTCATCCATCACTTTTTATCTTAAATAAATCAATTCCTCTAGATGATTTAAAGGAGGATACCCATTCCATGACTCGTCCCAAAAATCAACATCTTTCCCATTGCTGGCTTCCTATTTCAGGTCTTTATAAATGAGCATTTTGACATCGAACATGTTGGAAGCACAACCACCGAGAGGGGGGAAGTGAATTAGTGTACAAACTTTTCTTTCAATTCCACTTATCATTCATTAACCTTTCAAACTAATATAGAGATATAACAATGTATAATTAACCATTCATATGAGCATGAAGCAAGAACATAACACAAGAACACAAGAGCTACATGGGAAACCCTCATGGGGAATAAAACCCACTAAAACATAGCTTGGATTACAATCCTATAAGCAATGAATCAAGACTTTGTGAGGCACCAACCCCACAAGGAGCACCAACCCCTCCCTAGTCAAGCACCAACTCAACCAGGCCTTTAACAAGCACCAACTTGTAATGAGGCACCAACCCCCTAGGTAACTCAACACCAACTCAGCTACTTGGAATATCTGATCACCTTTGGATACCTATTTCTAACTCAACTGATGATGATTACCTCCTTTTGCTCGTTACACTTCTATCTCTCTCAAACAACCTATTAGACCTCTTCGCTCAATTAGCCTTCTTCTTGACAGATTTAGGTCATATGACCTTACTCATCACCTGTAGAATCACTATTAAAACTTCATGACATATTCAACATACCTATATGATGGTCTTCAAACCCTCTACCTAGTTTCCAAACTTATTTTATTCGCTCATCCCCTTATATTCTAACTAGTCAAATAGGCCTATTAGACCTTTTTATATTTGACTCTTGTTTTCTCCAACCTTGGTTGGACACAAACCTCTCCATGCTTGGATCACCTTTGGAATACATCAACAAACATGTTTCACAAGTGAAACCACTACATAGGTCAGTTACCACTCATAAGGACCAAAACCATCATTTGGCCTAATAGAGACTTAATGCAATTAGGCCTTCTTAAGGCACACATTTCACCTTGGCCACCTTGGAACATTTTGATCCTCCATAAATGGATGAAACACTTCATACACATTTCAGTTAGACCCCTACCATTCTCACCTTAGGTCCTTAACACCATTTAGCTTATTTCACTCCTTGAACCACATCATTAGGCCTACTCAAAATTAAGCCTTCTCATTGTCAGAAAGTCTGCTTTGAATATCTGAAGCATACACTCAACTTTGCCACATAACAACATCAAAAAATCACATGGATATAACCTTTTTGATCTCAGGGTCATCATCATGTTCTTTAGACTTCACCATACGGGGCAAAATACCTCAAACTGGCCACTTCCATATGCTCACTCAGAACTGCAGAGAAGCCTAAAAAAACTAGTCAATAAATTGACTTTTCACACCTTCATAGGAGTTTATCATGAATAAAAATACATTCAGATGAACCTATGAGACCTATAGAACAAATTCATGTGCATTGGATACTTCAACTCTGTGCATAATGACTCAGGAACATCAATTTTACTCACACATAGAAAACTTCCTATAGCTCCAAAATATAGTCATGGAAATAATGACTTAGAACACCTATAGATTCACTTTCATGAACTTTTAATATATTTATATGATCCTTTAGAATTCTTAGAACATCTTGAAATAAATAGATTACAAGGTTCAATATCAATATTGGTCTTATAGAGCAATCTCATGTCTTCACCCTACATAGACCTCACTATGTTAGACAAGTCACTTTGAGAGCAAATTTTTGCTTGTGTATAAGCATCTACAAATCTTCTATTCAAAGGGGATATGTGTTACATGTCTTGAATAACAAGCTTAGGCAATTGGATCCATCCCTAATCCATCGTAACACATCCCTAATCTCATTCCCACTTTTGCCTAGTTTTCTCAATGTCTTCCTCACTAGGCTTTTTTAGCGATATGCCAACTTCCATGACCGGTTTAGCATATTTTAAGTCTGTAGCCTACTCATAAACTTACATGGACACAAAATAAAAGTCTCACACATCATTCTCCAATCATTTTCATGTTTTGACCTAGTCAACTTTGATTGCTACATCAAAAATCTGAGAACCAAGGGGTTTCCTATAGCTTCCACTCACTCTTCTATCAGACCAATGCCACTTGAAGGTACCTAGAAGAGTTGAATACAACCTCCAATCATCATACTAGGTCAACCAAACCATTATGAGCACTTTTGAATCACATCTTCCATATTGGGTCACTATTAGGGTTTTAGAGAGGGTTTAGATTGCCTTCCATTCTCAACAATCGTTCATAAATCTTAGGTCCTTCAACCAAAAAATAATGTAAGGAAATTTGAGCTAGGACCCTTCCCCAACTACCATGAACTGCTTGGATCCTCATGCAAAGCTTGCATGTGCCAACGAGCATAAGAAAATCCTTCTCGGGTTTGCAATACCTCATTCTATTCACATAATAAAACTCAAAACCACATTTCATGCTTTCTCCTTCAAGCTTTGACCTCAAAATTGGTCAACACACTTGACACAACCTTTTAAATGTCTGACAATGATCTCATGAGCTCTGGCACCTTGAAAACTGAACTTGACCCCTCATTAGGCCACACTAGGTCTCTTTGTGTACTAGGCCTAAACCTGTAAGTTACTCTTAGACCATGAACACACATTGAAACCTCTTGCACTACCCTCAACACCTGATACTCATGTCATAAAACCTCATACCATGCTCACATACTACCAATATTTTTCTCATAAGCCTTAGACTGCGCACCTCAACATTCTACCAAGCCTATGTCTTCTCACTAGGTCTCTCAAGTACATGGTCCATGAACTCAACCTCAATAACGACAAAGATAACTCAGAATGACATCAATGACACTTTCCTGACATCAATGAAAACACCATGCATACCTTAGAACATATTCTCAATAGAACATATTCTACCATATATAAGAGCATTGCTTCACATGATTAGAACTAGAATGTTTTTGAAATCCCTATTGTCAACAATACTTAAAATGCATTAGCTTAGTCGACTAGGAACATTGAAACTCTTGCATCCACCTCCAATATAATTTCACCACTAGAGTCCTAAAATCTAAGTGTGACCATCTTTGACCAAAGCCCCCCCATCACTAATGATTGAATGAAATTGTCCCATATTACCAAGTGTTTAAGCTTTCCTTTCACAAGACCCTCCTATAAAAAATTTACATTAAATGTTATCATCTTTTTTATCAAAATTCCATGGTGTAGGGGCCACTATCATAAATTGATAGACTAGAATTTATTGAAGAACATTTTTAATAAGAACCAATCTATATTTTTTTGAAATCCATTTATGCTTATAATATGAAACCTAATCTAGCTTATTATAGCAAACACAACAACAATAGTTTGCTATAAATTAGATACAATCCCAAATTTATCTTTAAAATTATCAAACTTACCTTTACCAAGTATTTTAGTCAGTATGTCAACTATCTATTCTATTATAGGAGAATAATAAAGACAAATATCTCATTATTGACTAATCGTTGAATGTAATGGATGAACTTTAATATTCTCAAGGTTTTGGCATGATAAACTAGATTCTTCACCATCTTGAGAACACTTTGATTATTACAAAAATGTGAGGTCACTGTTATTTGGTCAAGTTGAATATCAATCAATATTCTTCGCAACCACATTACTTCATAACCTATATTAATGACTACCTTATATTCTACCTCGGTGGAAGATAAGGTAATTAGTATGTTGTAGCTTACCTTGTTATGAAATTACACCATAACCAATAGTGAAAACATAACCTATTGTATACTTAATAATATCAATTGATCCAACCCATTTGGAATCAGTATATCCAGGTAGCATGAAGTTTACAAATATTTGATAAGTAATTCTAAAGTTGAGGGTTTCTTTAACAGATTGAAGGACTCGTTTTGCAGCTTTTCAATGTTTTCCATATGGCTTAGACATAAATCAAGAAAGACAACTTAGTCCAAAATATGAGTTTGGTCAAGCAATATTAAGATAAATCGAACTACCCATTAATTGTTGATACATTGATTCATTGACCAATGGTGAACAGTGTAATTTGAGAGCTTTATCCCAACTACCATGGGTAGAGATGTTGGGTTGCATTCATTCATTCATTCTATTTTTTTCCAAAATAGCTTTTGCATTCTTAGTTTGTGATACAAAAAATAGTATATTCAAATTCCCAAAATATAACACCTAAGCAATGATGGAAGAGGTCTAGATTTGTCATATACAAAATGTAACAAATGCCAAATTTCACCTTCTTCATTTATATTTGCCCCACTTCTAGGGATGGCAAGATCATTGACAAGGAAAATTATGATTGCCATGTCATTACCACTTATTTTTATGTATAGATTTAGATTATAATAACTTATTTTGATTCCTAAATCATGAAAATAGTAATCAATTTTAATATACTATGTTCGGGGAGCTTACTTATGTCTTTATAGGGACTTAACCAATCTGCAAACTAGATGTAGTTTTATAATAACTTGGAATACTTGTGGTTGAACCATGTACACCTCCTCCTCTAAGTCTCTATTCAAGAAGGCACTTTTAACATCCATTTGATACATTACCATCCAAATTGAGCAACAATGGAGATAACTAGCTGAAAGGTTACCATCTTTATGGTGGGGGAACAAGTGTCTTCATAGTATACCCCTTCCTCTTGTGCATATCTTCTTAAAACAAAACTAGTTTTGTATTTATTCAAATAACCATATGATTTACATTTGACCTTATAAACCCAATTGCAATAAATGGGATTCTTTCCATGGAGTAATACATACAACCACCAAGTATTGTTTTGCATCAAGGCTCTAAGTTCCACCTTCATAGAAACCTCCCATTCAGGTTTTATTTTGGCCTCTTCACAATTTCTAGTTTTAAATACCCATGAAGTAGTAGATGTAAGAGCAATTTTTTCCTACTCACTACCTTGCACCATTTATTTTCTCAATCATGTAGATTGACTTTCCATTGCATGTGGATATTCACCCTCTTGAACATTGTTCATCAGGATATAATACTAATTTGAATTTCCTTTGTTGGCCTTCCTGATCTGGCTTTGAAGATCAAGTATCACTTTTTTCTTTACCAAATCCCTCACCTAGAACTTGACTCCTCTGATGTTTCAAGCTCTAAGTCCTATTTAATTTCAACACCGAAACTTGCTCTAGAATTATCAGCAATAATTACCCATACATTACTATCTATATATTTACCATTATCCAAAAATAATGTATATTATCATCTACAACAACATCATTATTAACCACAATTTTGTTCGTAAAGACATCTAGTAACCTATATGCTTTTGATTGTTCACTATAACCAACAACCATATATGTTTTGCTCTTTTAATTTAAATGATTCCTCTTTTCACCAAGTACTAGTGCAAAAAAAACACAATAAAGAATATGAATTCCACTTACAAAAGTTTTTTGCCTAAACATGATTCCTTAGGGTTGACATCTTGTAAATCTTTACATGCACATGTGTTAAGGATGTAGACCATTATATTCATATCTTCTTCCCAATACCAATATAGTGCATTCAGGTTGTGTACCTTGCACCTTTCCATCTCCATATCTAGATTATTCCTTCTTTCCATGACTCCATTTTGTTTTGGAGTGTACAGAGTAGTATACTTCATATGTATACTTGCTTTATTTCATAATTACCTAAATTAAATTTAGAAAAAATCTCCTCCATTATCAAATCTAAGAGCGTTGATCTCTTTACCTTTTTGTTTCTCCACTAAGGCTTTCCATGTTACAAAATGAGAGAACATGTTGACTTATAATAAAATAGACACATAATTTTTTGTAAAAGTCAACGAATAATAACAAAAAATACTTCACTCTAGGCACAAGTGTCTTCATTGGACCATGTAGATCAACATGTAATAAATCCAAGAATCCTTTAGCACGTCATGCTTTATCAATATCAAATGGATGTCGAATTTATTTTCCCATTTGATAACTTATTAGTATATACATTCTAACTTTCCTAAATGGATGGAAGTCCATCAACCATATTAGTCTTGCTAAGTACAGACAAATACAAATAATTTAGGTGTATATACCTCTCATGCCAAAGTGCATTGGTTCTTTCTACTACTACTAGTGCATGTTTTTTTTGGGAATTAACAATTTTATACAATCCTTGTACACCAATACCAACTGAAATCACCTTGTTATCAAGAAGAGTTCATGAGCATACATTTATTCCCTTGAAATTCAACACAAAGTATGATTCCTAGTTACTTCAATAATAGACAATATTTTTGATCATATTTGAAGAATATTGAACATTACTAAAAGTATAACTTACATAATTTTTCAATGTCACACAAACATCTCCACATCCTTTAACATAGTGTATCCAACCATAACCTAAATAAATAGATTCAACTCCACTCTTGTCTTTAGTAAAATGTGCAAACTAGTCTTTATGACATGTATAATGTTAGGATGCACCTGAGATGAAATACCAAGTTGTAGACTCAGTTGATTGGCTATGGGATGAAATAAATATAAGTTCACCTATCACCTCTTCTTCATCACCCTGAAAAACATTTTCATAATTTTAACTCTTTGGGTTTTAAACAAGTCAGTATGTCTCTTCCGAAAATATTTCTTGAAATGTCCAAGCTCTTTATAATAAAAACATTTTGAATTTTTGAGTGGATATCGCTCCCATGAAGGTTACATATCAAAGATTTAATGCTTTCATAGTCCATAGAGTAACATAATAGTTTTTTGGGATAAATTGTGTCAAATTTTATTGATTCTCAATGTTTCGGATCCACATCTGTGATCCTTCATCAAGAAAAAATTGAAATGATATCTTTTCAATTTATCTTTTTCTTTGGAAGAGTCATTTGGCAAATTATTGGTATTTTTTCTACCTTTTCTTTCGAATCATGCACTTAATGCACTATTTTTAGTGTTTGAAGTTTTTGCTTTCACCTAATCCTACCCTCACTCTTTTTGCAAAATAAATGTTTATAACTTCTCAAAATCAAGCTCCTAGATCTCTACAATCATATGAAGAGACTCAACAAAGGAATTAGAAGATAATTACAAGTTTTGTAAGACCAAAGCTACCATATCTTCATCATTAATTGGTTTTTCAATAGTAGTCAATTGAACACTAAAAACCTTCAATCACAAAAAATATTTAGAGATGGAGTCTTCTTCCTACAACTTAGTATAAAATAAGAGATTTTTAAGATACAATGATTTCCTGACTTTTGTTGTCTAGAACTTGATCTTTACTTCTATCCATAACATGGATGATATCATAATATTGTATACTTCTATAACTAATGAGTCTACAACCAAAAACTTTAGAAACATTAAATATTTTTAATGCCTTTTTTGATAATCTTTAGGATCATCACTCGGTCGTTGTTCTTTATTTAACACAATCTAATCAAGGTCTCTTTACTCACAAATGGTAAGTATTGTATGACTCCACATGTTCTAGTTTTTTGAGGTTAAGTTTTGAGACCTAAGAAACAAAAGTTGTTGTGTACTATCCATATTTGACGACATACATAGCCCACCTAACTTGTAAAAAATAATAAATCCAACAAACTACAAATGCAAAGATTAAATTTCAATAATATATCACTTTGACACACTAACGTAGAGAATCTAAAAATGTTCAACCTCAAATTCAACCATAACTAAAAGTTACAAAATTGTTTATAACCCCCAACATAAAGAACAAATATTTAATTAAATTTTTAAAGTTCAAAAAATAATTTTGAAATTTTAAAATATTTATACCTTAAACAAAATATTAACAACCCTAGATATTTATCAAATTTTAAGTTTAAACTATGTAAATTTTAAATAATTTCTCACTCTCCACACCTTTCATCATATCACACCCATGCCTTTTTACATATCACATTTTTAAAAATCACGCCTCTTACTTATTTACACCCCCAATTCCTTTTCTAGTAACACTTATCAAATTTAGATGCTACACGTTGCACATGTACAATTGCTTTTGCTTTCAACCATGCCTCTTAGTAGCCAAAATTTTTATTTATTTATTTATTTGCACAAAATTTTAAGAAGAAACTTACAATGCCTTGTAACACAATAATAAAATGGATGTCCTATGGCTCTAATACCATTTAAGGTTTGTGTATTACAATGCCAAATGCTAAGATATTAATATTGTTGACAACCCAAATAACAAACATATGCAACCGTGTAACAAGCATACAAGCAAACAAAAATTAATGCTTACAATAGGAAATATAATATATTTTATTGTATCAAACTCAACAACAATAATTTGTCATAAAATATAAGTTAATTTATCTAATAATTTTATCTTTCAAAATAATTGCTTTATTTTGTCCAATTATTTCAATTGTTTCTCCACTTGCTTGAATTTATATCAAATGATGTCAAAAGCCAAGTACCTTAGAATAAATTCTAAACTATGTTCTTATTGACCTTTAAGTGATTGCTTTCACAAAAACATATTACCAACTTGATGTTTATTTCACATCTTTAATTTAAATTTAGTGTATCATAATTAAGCACTTATTGAATACATCATTGAAGCTCTTTTTTGTCTAGACTCTACCATCGTTATTGTATGAAGTCATATAAAACCAGTGATTCAATCCAAATGTTCTAGAATTGAAATGGCTTCCCACTTCAATCACCTTAATGATCTATATTCAATTGAATGGGAAAATGGTTTGAGTCACAATAATCACAAAGAATCTCAAAATCTATATGTGGTTAAGAATTGATCCAATCTTCTTACAATAAAAGAAGCATCTCTATGTCAATTTTTCCATTTGAACTGCCCATTTTCTAAAGGGATGTCCATAATTTATTCCTTTAGACTTTTTAAAAAAAATATATGGTCCATTTTATTAAGCCTCCTAAGTCTTTCAACTTTTTTATAACAAAATATGAATATCATTCCAATCTGTTCCCATTATCCATCCATCAACACTTTCTCTTCACATTAAAGCACTTAATTGCTGCCAAAGATATTTTATTGATGAATTTGGTAGTCATTGTAAAGGTAAACACATCTAAATCACTTCCCAATCCTATCATCTATATAGATTCCAACTACCCAATTATGAGTTCCTACTAGAGGAAAAAACCTCCAATTGACTCTTCTTCTATAAAGTTATAAATGAGGTTCAATACATATCCCACTCAAATTAAATATTTCTTTGCTAAGAAATTCATGAAATATATTCACTAAGAGTTTCATTTCTGGGAAGAAGATTTTTTTTTTGGTTTTTTATTATAAGCTTTATTTATGATATATTTTTGTCTATTAAGGTTATTCATCTCTCGTATATTCCATGATAAAAGCCTCATCAAATAAGTAATCACACATGGAAATTGAATCCTCCTTATGAAATCTTACCAAATTTTGATGCTTTTCCTTATGAAAATTGATTTTTTACCAAGCAAACGTTGTAAGTCCTTTTAATTTTTAAGTGTCGATCCATTATTCTTATGATGTTATTGAGATGTGTGACCAAACGTTTGATCAATATCCCCCTTCAAGGGTTGAGTATGATGAGATGACATTTTTTCTCTCTCTTTCTTAATATTCAAAGGATCCACTATGTTATTATCTATTGTATCTAGGGATGCCAGTATTTCAGGTTCCTTTGAGGTTTTCACCGCTATATCTAGGGGTTATTGTCCAAATTAGATGCCAAAATATCATTCTCCTTCCTGGGGCGTCACTTCCCAAGTCTGCTAATCGACTCTTTCTTTGAATGATGTGTCAAAATTCCTTCATGCTTCTTATCATCATGTTGAAAGAGGTAATTCATTGCAAAGATTAGGAATCAATCATATTTTTAATTCTTTGTGGAGCATTTGTTTGTTTTGGCGGGCATTGGAACCCCTTTGAGCCTATTATTTGATTGACCCTTTCCTATTGTAGATTTTGAAAGACTATTCAAAGAATCATAATTAACCTTCGAATCACTTGGAAAATTTCTATAAAGGTGTCCATATTGGTGACACCATAAAACCTAAATCATACATTATCATAGTCTATACCCTGTTCCCATTGCTAATATTATATTTTTAAGAAATTCCATTATTTAGTTTGACTTAGATCCACCCTAATACATTGTTTCATAGCTTCTTGAGTACAAATGTATTCCCCTATTAATTTTTTTATTCTTTTCAAAGACTCCACATCCCAAAATTCAAGTGGAAGTGCACACAACCATAACCAAGCTTGCACACAATCCATATTTTAGTATTTGTATTTAGCCATAACATCCATTCTCTTGAATATAGACACGAACCCACACTCTTGTACAAGTAAGAACCCTATTCTAACACTCCTTTTTGGTCTTATACTAATCTGCATGGTGCCCAAAATGTTTTGCGAAGAACAAAACCACAATTATTTAAATTAGATGTATATGTTCAAACAAAGTTGTAGAGTTGCAAAATATGCACTGGAATCTAAAACAAGATACAAAACAATAATTCCACATACGAATACAAGAGATTAGCATAATTTTTATACTTATATTCATTGGAAATAATAGCGTATGATACATATATGTGTAATACATAGTAAGACTGAGATTGAGAATTCACGTGATTAGAAGGGGGTAACACTTCCTATATGATTTTCCTAGACTATGCATGACCAAAAATGATTGAAAGTGAGGTTCTCATGATCAAAGAGGGATAAACATCCTAATTGGTTTGCCTAGTATGAGAAATGTTATTACAATCATCTACAATTGTTAAATAATCAAGGCATGCTAACATGTGTGAGAGACAACAATCTAATACAAGATAGTCGAAACATGCAAGTATTCAGGATGTTATGGATATGGTTGATTAGGAAATGAGACATGGCTGCCTTTTTCTATCGGATGCCTTATGCAAACTATATATCACTACAAGAATTCAATTATGATAGATGATGGTTAAGAAAGAGGGTCTTTACAAGAATGGTTAATATTTTATTCGACTGACTGTTGGACTTCATGGAGGTGTTGCGGTTACACTTCTAGTCCATGCTATGCTAATAGATGGTCTAATATGTTAGAAAATGTTATGACTTGTCACGAGTTCAAGAAGTGTTAGATGGAGTGGTGCAATGTGCCATAGAGTGTACACATGGATATTGAATCATGCATTGATCTAGATTGATGCGTGGTATGCTACAAAGTGTTATAGAAGCACACAAGGGCATCATGAGTACATGTTCATGGCACAAACTATCATAGAGGCTACACTGGTGATGCACAATACCGTGGTGGTACACACGCTACCCAAGAATGCATGAGCATGTGCAATATGCCTCTTGGTGTTGTGGAAGCACACAAGAGTGTGATGAGTCTCTATGAATGTTGAAAAAGTATGCAGTTTGTGTGGGGTGCATGATCATGCATGATATTTTGCAATGCACAAAATCTTTCCCTAGAGGTTTGTGCGAACTTAGGGTGTGGCAATCAAGCTAGGAAGTGCATAGGATATGACACCAATATGTTGGAATGGTTGTGTGTAGGTTGGTGTGAATATCAATGTGTATAAGTCCTTGATGTCATATGTTACCTCATTGTGTGCCAATCAAGTGAAGTGTTGCTCAAGGAAGGTTGAATGTGATGTCATCGATCCAGGGTAAGCAATTCAAATGGTGTAAGACAACATGATTTTTTTTAGATATATCAATTCAATTCAAAATAATGGATATAAATGTAAATATCATGAGGTGATTAACAATGATAATAACATAATAATTATATCCACACCAATAATTGATAGCATAGTAGAATACTTGATAAATAAGACTGAGCCACTTCGAGGGTAAAACCTCCACAACCATATAATAGGAACAAAATTTGTAATATGATCCTCAAGTACTAACCATTACCTATTATATATAACCTACTTAGGCTATAGTTACTGCATAGACTATCCCTACTAACAATATGAGAATATAGATAAATGTGACAAGATAATATAAAAATTGATGTAGCAGACATATTAGTCACACATAGCCCTAAACATGTTATATGTTAAGTGTGTAGCATGCCCCTCCCCTTCAAAACAATGTCACACTCAATGTTGAATAAATATTCATGTTATTGTAGGCATGATTCATTTCCTATGTTGCATCCTTACTAGTTATAAATTTCCACTTGATCAAGTAGTCCTTAATCTCCCTTGTTCTTAGCCTTTTAGTGTATGTCTGAAGGATCTCCTTAGGTTCCAAAATGAATCTACCTTCCTCATCTAGCTATAGTAACTTAGTTTGGATGGATACTTGTGTAGTTATCATATTTAAGTTGGAGATGTGCAATATTGGATGTATATTTGTAGATTGAGGTAGTTCTGGGTTGTATTCAACATTACCAATTTTATACATGATCTTATAAGGGTTGTAATAATTTAGAGAAAGTTTGTTATCATTTTTTGTTGATTCAAATACATTTTCTTGTATCATTATATGAACACAAAGACCTAATCACCCACATCAATATTTTTCTCACTATGGTTATGATCTGCTTGCTCCTTCATTTGGTTCTATGCCACACCAAATTCTCTCTTTGACTAGCTAATACATTTTGTTATTGAAGGTGTTCCTCAAGAACTGAAGCCCTTGGTTGTACCCTCAAGGATGAGGTTATGGATGGGTATTGATACCCATATGTTTCCACAAATGGAGACATTTTGGATGAGGTATGGAAGGAAGTGTTATACCAACATTCTATTAGTGGTAGCCAAAGAACCCATCTTTCTTGTTTATCTGATGAAAAACAATGAAGATAACCCTCCATGCATTTGTTGACCTATTTTTTCCAATCATATTGAAGATGATATGATGAGCTATGAGCCACCTGAGTACCCAAACTTGAGAATAAATCAGCCCAAAAATTACTGGTAAAGATATGATCACAGTCACTTACTATGATCTTAGGGATACCATGTGGCTTTTGCATTGTATCATGAAAAATGTCTGCTACTTTAAAATAAAAAAATGCTAATATTTTTTGAGCATAACCATAATTACCATGATAACACATTTACCCTCTGACCTTGGCAACCCTATTATGAAATCTATGGAAACCTCATCCTACCTTAAGCGAGGAATAATTAAGGGTCGCATAAAACCTAGGGTAATTTTTTTTTATTACCGTTATTTTGTTGACACACTATGCATTTCACTAAAAATTTATGGATATCCCCCTTGAGTCCTTCCTAAAGGAAATCTTGCTTGATATTATGATAGGATTGAAAAAACTTGAATGTTCCCCTAGTGGAATTGCATGGAACTATGTAAGGATCTTGTGTTTGAGGGCAAAATTATTAAACAAGTACAATTTATATTTATACCATAAGGTATTCCCTTTCCATTTAAATTTGTCTGAGACACTCAAACCTTGCTGTAGTTGTTCAATCAGAACCTATGTGTCAATGTTATTTTCTCATTTTGATCTTACCTCATCCACCCAATCTTCCTGCCATATGGACATTACACATAACAATGCCTCTATGGATTCATCCTTCTTGGATGGTGCATTTATAAGTACATTATCCTTTCCCTTTATTATTTCTAATTACAAAGTCATACCCTAACATTTTGGTTACCCATTTTTGTTATTCTTAAGATGACAACCTCTATTCCAAGAATTATTTTAGACTATCGTGATCAATTTTCCCCTGAAAGTCTCTACCCATAAAAAAATGTCAACATTGTTTGACTACATGAAGAATAAACATCATATCCTTCTCATAGATAGGCTTTAATAAATTCTTAATCATGAGTTGATGACTCAAATACAAGGGGTCACCCTTCCTACATGAGTACTACCCCCATTCCATATCCTAACACATCACATTCAACAATGAAGGTCTTTGAAAAATCTGGGGTAGCCAAAAATGGAGTCGAACACATAGCCTCCTTCAGTTTCTCACATGCCTTGGTGGTAGCTTCATTTTAATAAGAGTCATTCAACAAAATTGTGAGTGGTGCTGATATACTTCCATAATTTTTCACAAACCAATGATAATAACCTATCATCCCTAAAATTTCTCAGAGGTTCTTGAGAGTTTCTAGAACTTGTCATTCTATCATGGCCTTGATTTTGTGAGGGTCTACTTTGACGCCTTCATGTGACATAATATTACCCAAGCACTCCACCTCATATACTCTAAAATCACTCTTGGAAGGCTTGGCATAAAGTTGATTCTATCCCAAATTTATCATTACTTGATTCACATTTTGTAAGTGTTCTTTTCATGTCTTACTATATGTTAGTATGTCATCAAAATAATACCAAGAAAAATTTCTGCTGAAAATGCCTAAAGATAGTGTTCATCAAACTATGGAATGTAGATGGTGCATGTATGAGACCGAAAGGCAATACAAAAAACTCATAATGGCTTCATGAATTATGAAAGTTGCCTTATGTATATCCTTATCTCTAATTCAAATTTGATGGTACCCTGAATGACGATCCAATTTTGTAAACAACACCATGAAATTCATCTAAAAAATCATCAATTATTAGAATATGGAGCTTATCTTTGATGGTTTACTTATTGAGTTATCTATAATCTATACACATCCTCCAAGTATCATCCTTCTTATGCATCATTACCACATGGGATAAATATGCATTATGGATATGTCTGATAATACCAACCTCTAACATTTCTTGTACCATATTTTCAATCTCACTCTACTGTGCATATGGGTACCTGTATGGTCTGATGCTTGGTTGTTGACTCCATGGTAGTAATTGAATAGCATGATCATGTTCCATTTATCATGGTAGTCCTTTTATCATTGCTAAAAAAATAATAGTTTCTATGAATAATATTTTGTAGATTAGACTACGTAGAGATCTTAATTGGTTGTATTTATAAGGAAAACAATTTTTATACAAGCCCATTTACCCCATTTTTAAGAATCTTATAGATTTGATGAGAGTTAACCAGATTTGGATATTTTTACACACAATCCACATAGTTCAAGTGTTCTTCTTTTAGAATAAAAATGCATGAACAACTCTTAGAAAGTCTTCTTTATCGTGCCTAAGGTTGTGAGCCATTGGATTCCCAAAACTATGTTAGCCCCACCTATGAGAATAATAAACATAGGAGAGTATAACCTATAATATCCCATGGAAATATTGATATTGTGCCATTTCCCTAAACAATTGACATGCCACCATCTGCAATCATGATCTGAAATTTTGGGGCTGGATAAACAAAACAATTCAAGTGTGGTGCCAACTTATTGTTGGTGAAGTGATGTGTGCTTCCTGAGTTAATCAACATTGCCACATTCTATTTCTTGAGGAAATTCACAACCTTAAGGGTTTTTGGAGTGTTAATACCTAAAATTGCATGGCATGAGATTGTTGGGAATCTTCAGATTCCTCCTCTAGCTCTTCCTCACCCTCACTCGATATTTCATTCTCTTTGTCTTCATTGGCCCCTTCAATTTAAAATAATTTCTTCTCGACACATTTATGTCCTTTGTCATATTGTATATCACAGTTGAAACATAACCCTTTTTCTAGTAGGTTAAAGGAATGATTATGCTAGAATAATGGATTTTCTACTAGTATTGAAAGCCCATGTTTGACCAGAACTCTTTCTTCTACCCTACGTGAAAATACCAGGGACTATGACACTGAAATTGGATTAAACATGTAAACATCAAGCTGAATGCTATCCTTGAGCCCACCCAATAATATATAATTTATGTTGTATTTTGTGATGTCATCCATGCAAAAAGGCAGGTTATATAATTGTTGAATATAATCCTTGATAGTCCCCCTTTGTCTCAGCATTGCTAACTGATTGAAATAGTTTTGTATGGTTTTGTTACTATAGTGAATTTGTAGCACATTAGTAAATATTAACCAGGTAAAACTAAAACCCTTATTTTTTTTGAGCGCACAACCATCTATATCAAATGAACTATTATAGTTCCAGATATATAAATGCCATTACCACCTTCCATGTACATGGGGCTTGATACATATAAAATAAATTTTCCATTCGATTGATCTAGGTTACCAGATCCTTATCATCAAATTTGTGCACTTCCACTTTTACTAGCATGTCCCTCGAACATGCATTTGAACTTTGATTGTTCTTGTTGTGAGAACCCAAGTGGCTCAATGGAGAATTATTGGATGGTGGAATTTTTAGAATATGAGCAAGGAGAATTTCCAATGTCACATTGATGTTACTCAAATCTAGCTTCATTAAATCCATGTGTTTAATTTATTTTAAATTGAAATTAATCAAATTAATAAATCTAAACTATTGAAATTTGAATGTTAGAATATACAGATATGATAATGAAATACTTTATTCTACAACATTTTACATAATTTAGAATTTACTAAAAATAGTAAAGGGGCCACAAATATGCAAATCTCCCTAAAACATACTTAATGATGATTGTGCAGGCTAATTATGACTGAAAACTACTTGAAAAGCCATGCAAATAGTGTCGTGTCTAAAATTGCAAGGAAAAGGTCATGCTAAGAGGATAAAGTTGCAATAGGGCTTGACTAATGATTGTAGTCGTGTCCTAGTTAACTATATACTTGATTTATTCATTTACTTCTATGCAACTACTTGTGAGGTTTTCTTGATTCTATGCAAGAGCTGAATAAATGTGTTGAAGACCTATAAAATACAAAACACTAGTCCTGCACAAAAACCAAATAGGATATCAAATGCAAGGAGGCGCAATGGGTAATAGGAATAACTGAGCTATCCTAAAAAAACTCATGTAATATAAATGTTGCCTACATAGCCCAAATGGGTTTAAGGACGATTTAGTTCTCCCTTCTAGGGTGATTGTGTGATATGTGATTGTGAAACTATATGATTATAGCTAGAAAATTGATTGTAATGCTTGACAATAAATGTCTTTGACCTATAATAAAAAATCTTTAGACTTGGCCTATGACTATTGGAATGTTGTATAAATAAAATTGAAATAAATAGTGCTCTTTTGCTCAGTGTGCAATAGAACTATAAAGTGATTTCTAGATATATTTGGAGAAGCTTTGATGTGCTGCATAAGGGAATATTTAAAATATTTTTGCTAATTGACTTTATAAGATGCACAAGAGAGCCATTGTGAAATGTCTTGATTTCAAAAAAGTGACGGTTGGTGCATGGAGGACAAGGCTGTACTAGTGGACAAGGCCATGGTGAGGCCCTGTCTTACCTAGCACTGTCTTGTCCCAGAAAAACACACTGCTAGAAAAGGTTTGATAGGAACTTGTAAGCAGATTAAAGATAAATGGATTTGAAATAGGGATGTATATATAATATTTCAATGTCAAGAAGATAAGGAAGGATCTCTTATAGATTAAGAGTTAACAAAATGTCAAACATACAAATTAAAGTAAGGATGTCAATAATAAATATTGTCAAGCAGTTAATGATTAAATTTATGTGTCTACATTGTCTCCCACTTTATTCTAGTGATGCAACAAAGTGAAATTACTAGAGTAGAGTGGATGCGAACCTAAGTGTGCATACACACTTTGTCTTTCGATGCAAAAATTGATTGTGTAAGATGCCTTAATGCGAAACCTACAACAATGCCACTGAAAGAACTTATTGTCTATATTTGAAAGTTGAAAATTTTAAAATTTCAAATTTGAGATTTGCAAAGAGAGAAAGGAAAGGATACACTAAGAAGAGTAAATAAACTAATTTCCCTATAGCTTGAAATTGGAGAAATGTGTGCCCCTTTGTTGAAGCATTTGGAGAAATATTGACCTTGTGATGAATTGAGAGTGATCAAGTCTCAATTTTAAAAACCTTTGAATGCTTAAGTTGGAAATATTGTATGCTCTAACTCTGATTTGACTATGTAGAGTAATATGTAAAATGATTAAAGGGGTGGAAACATCAAATGTGGTTTGCTACATTTTGAAAAAGTGAAACCATATACGTTAAGTGTCATTAGACTCTAATTTGGCCTACTTGAAACTTAAAGACAAATCAAACTACTGTAGACAAATCTAGATTCTTTTTTAAAATTGTGCAACTTTAAAACTTTTGAACTTGGATTTTTTTTGAAACTTTTGAACTTTTGAAACTTTTTTGACTTTGTGAAATTTGAAACTACCATGTGGTAACTTGAACATGAATGAGTATCATGCCATGAATCTTTTTACATGATGTGATTTACTGTGAAGGATGCGCTGGTGGCATAAATTACTGTGGTGGTGCGCATGTTGCATAGGAATGCACAAGCATGTGTGGTATGCCTCTTAGCACTACAGAAGCATGCACACGTATGGTGAGTCTCTATGGATGTGGCAGAGGTACTAGGTTGCGTGAGAATGCACAACATTTTGTATTGCACATAATATTTCCTTTGTGCTTTGCACCAACTTGGGGCATGCCAATCAAGTTGAGCAATGCATAGGAGATGACATCAATATGTTGGAATGATGGCACAAAGGTTAGTGTGAAGGTCAATCTATAAAATTCATTGATGGCATACACTATCTTGGTGTGTGTCAATTGAGTCAAGAACTAATCAAGGAATATTGATTGTGATATCACCAATTCAGGGTAAGTCATTCAGATGGCTCAAGCCAACATGAAGTGGTGTAGTAATATTGATACTACATAGTATGTAGGGATGTTGTGTTATGTTGCATATTGTGGTAAAGGGTTGCAGTGTGTTGCTAATTGATTGTAAAGAACTACACGATGATTGCAAGGTGTTTACAAATGTGTTGCAATGTGTTGCACAAAGTATGGTGGGGCTATAAGGCTATGGAGAGATACACATATTTTTTATGCTTATTTATTGCTACTTCAAATCATGCAAATATAGTGCAGGATAATCCATGACACGTAAAATACCTATAATAATACCATAATGGGAAGGTATTCTTGATGGTCCCCTTCCCATTCTCAAATCATCCACACTTGAGAAATTCACATAAAAGAATCCTTTTGGGCCTATATTTTCTACCACACTTGCCTTTAGGTTTTGTCTCCAACAAACTCATTTTGTTATCTTATATTGTTGAAATGTGATACCATTAAACTTTCCCAAAAGCAAGTGCACTCAGTTATAAACCACTTCTAAAAATTTATCATCAATTGGAAGATCAAGAACTATTTGGTTTTCCATTAGAAAATAAGAAGATGATTTTAGAGTATTTTGTTGTGTTACATCCTGCAATATACATTGACCTCAATCTTTTATGGAGGATATCAGTTTACCATAAACAAAATCCATAAATGTGGATAGTCTTGAAGAGGACAATGTAGAAGATTGACATATCATCACTCTACATTGTGACATCATATATAATATCTATTACTATTTAACTAGCTAGAATAGTAAACAATTGCTAATCAACTACAATGAAACCTCTAAAGAATAGTAAAATATTTGTTTGAATAAATTTGAAAACTAAGTTGACAACATGAGGGATAAAATTACATACCATACAGAGTCTGTGCCATTTTTTGTCATATCAATTGATCCAATCCAAAGAGGCCAAGAGGTTGTTTGTAGCTGACATCATAATTAGTCATTGACCTTTGCAACTATCATCTTCACTCTCCACATCGCTAAGCTTATCACTTTACTTCACTCATCCTAAACTAATACAAGCCTTACTATAACATGTTTTTAGTACCAATTAGATACGAACTCTTAAAATCACTCTTTAAAATCTAATGCTATATAGATTAATGTCTTAACATCCTCTTCTCCTAATAATATATATCTTAAAGATTTAAATTTCGGATAAATTATGAGATGATTTTAGAGAATTGACATTTTGCACCACACTTCGTAATATTTCATCAAAATGAATGATAAAATTGTAAATAAAAGTCTCATATATAAATAACCTAAAATATATAATACGATAAATTAAATTTAAAAAATACTGACAAATAATTAAAAATTATCATTAAAAATAAATATTTAAATAAATAAAAATAAGGCCCATATGATTTTCATGTCAATACAATTCTCCAAATTAAAAAAGTCATATTCAAATTAAATTAAATTACATATATCTTAGCTTCTTAAATGTTAAAATGTGCCTTAACTTCCTTTCATACATATTTGTAAGATATAACTTCCTTGTATCACACAGTTTAATTCTTAATGGATTGGTTTATTTTATAAAGTTTAAATGTTAACTCTCTTTTTTTTTAATCTTGCAATATTTTTAAAATTTAATATCATTTTACACTAAGTATGACGATAGAAATAGTAATAATAATATTAATTTAATTATATTAAAAATTATTTCTATTTTAATATAATTATTTTATGATTTGAAATATAATAAATTATTTTTTATTTAAAAAATTAATTATCTCTTTTATTTAATTGCAGATAAGCAAAGTACAAGTAGATACAATATTGAATTACATTCAATATGGAAAGAAAGATGGAGCTAAATTATTAATAGGAGGCCATTCCTTGGGTGATAAAGGATTTTATGTCGAACCTACAATTTTTGTTGATGTTGAGGTATTTTATACACAAGTGTTTATATCAAATTTTTAATATATTTAGTTTAGCATTAATTAGTACATAATTTGTTATATTGTCTAATATAATTTAATGCAGGATAATATGAGGATTGCACAAGAAGAAATATTTGGACCAGTAATGTCCATCTTAAAATTCAAGTAAGAATGTTTCACAATATGTTAAAATGATATATTTTTAAAATATTTATGGTATGAATATAGAATAAAGAATTAATTAATATTAAAGGAAAAAATCATTTTTATTATAATTTTTTATTTTTTTAAGATTTATTTTATACTTTATAATGTGGTTGGTACAGGACTATAGAAGAAGTTATAGAACGAGGAAACAAGACAATGTATGGTCTTGCAGCGGGAGTTTTAACTAAAAATATAAATATAGCTAATAGAATTTCGAGATCTCTTCGTACTGGAACTGTCTGGATTAATTGTTACCTTGTGACTGGGTTAGATTGGTCACTTGGAGGGTACAAGATGAGTGGAATTGGGAGAGAGTCTGGCTTTTATGGCCTTCAAAATTATTTACAAGTAAAATGTGTTATTACTCCTCTTCATGAGTCACCATGGCTATAAAAACTTCCATATGTATTTATGTGTTATTTTGTAATCATGGAATAAATATTTTTTATTAGATATTTAAAACAACATTATTTTTGATATAATGTAAATGAGTATTGTTTTATACATAACTCATATTTTTAGTGTTATGTTGTATTTAGAATATATTCCACTATTATGTATAATGAGCATGGGTCTATGTAGTATTTCAGTGGATAGGGATGCATCCCCTCTTCTTATCCTAAATAATGGTCTTCACTTATATCGTGTGCCAATCTATTTCAAGATACCAATAAAAATATCTATTTTAAATAAATTTTTCCTTCCATTTTTATAATTTACATGTGTAATCTGTCTTTTTTATATGCAAGTGCCCACATTTATTTAATATTTATGTATGTGTTTCTTTTTCATTAAGGTGTGCGATAACTGATATTAGTGATATTCATATGTATAAATATTTCTTTTTTATTAAGGTGTGAGACAATTGGTAATAAAGTCAAGGGTCAAAAGAAGTTGAAATCTTGAAATATGATTAGGGAGGAGGTAAAGGAAGCCCTCATGAAATGTAAATAATTTAATAAATGGTACAAACCTTAGAAAATAAAATGATAAAATTGATAAGTCTAAGTTTAAAATTCTTCATTCCATCACATTGGAAAAGAGGAATCACTCAAAGTATTATGGAATGAGGCCCTGATAAAATTGATAAGTCTAAGTTTAAAATTCTTCATTCCATCACCTTGGAAAAGAGGAATCGCTCAAAGTATTATGGAATGAGGACCCCTTTGAAGATAATGAAGCACCATAGGAATGAATATCTCCATGAATAACTAGAGACATTGTAAGTGGTGTGGGCTGAAGATTTTCATAAAGAGGAGGAATCACCACAAGTGGTATGGAACAAGGATTTTCATGAAGAAGACCAAAATAAGCAATAAGTTGTGAAAAAAGTGGAAGAAATATAAAACAATAATTAAAGTGGTTTAAGTCAAGGAATAAATTAAAGTATGGAGAATGATGTCTAGGACCTTGTACTATGTGACATCCTCATTCAACATTTGGAAACTAATTTCTTGGATGGGTTTTGTAATATCAAGAACCATTGCCATAATTGGGAAGAGTTGCACAAAGACAACAAAAGGAAAAGGGAAAGGTTCATGGAAGGGCTTCTCTTTAACATGATTTTTAGGTTTATAAATGTGGCACCCTTATAAGTAGTTTTATTGGAAGAAAAGTAGAGAAAGTCATTTATGTTGTTGTTTGGGGTTTAGGCCTTGTCCTATTTAAAAGTAATACTTTTACAAATAATATTTTTTTGTTTTTTTGTTTATGTAATATTTACATTCAAAATTTTATGATTTTAATAATATTTTGTTAAAAAAAATTATTTAACAAACTCCATATCAAATTTCATGTGTTTTTAAAATAAAAATATAGAAATGTCTAATATAATTTATAAAAATTATACATATTTTAGATCAAATGATGTTTTTTCATGTTTAATTATAGAAAATTTGGGGTTAATTCTCTTTAGAAGATCATTTACATTATTAAATAATATTTAAGATATAATTTATATTTTTTATTTTTAAATATTAACTTAGTAACCTTTACGGGTTTTGATTAATATCTCAGTTGATTAACATAAATGGATTTATTTTTGGAATG
Organism: Torreya grandis; assembly: GCA_037957365.1. Classification (NCBI taxonomy): domain Eukaryota; kingdom Viridiplantae; phylum Streptophyta; class Pinopsida; order Cupressales; family Taxaceae; genus Torreya; species Torreya grandis. The sequence continues at coordinate 5,706,595 of JARHVA010000226.1, read as the reverse complement.
CTTAAGTATCAATATTATTAATGAAATAATAAAATACAAAAGTTTACATAATAAAGCAGTCGGTTGGTATACACAAATCAAACTCCTTGCCAAAGGAAAATGTTGGTTCAAAATGCAACAGAAAAATGAGGATAAAAAGCTATGTCAAACTAATCATGGCACCTTTACACCATTATAAATACTACATGCACATAAAGAAGCTTAGACATAGGCCACCACACCAAAAGGAGGAAGTGGAGGATCATCCTTGGTCAAGTGAGTAATCTAAAAAGGTTCTACTGAGAGAGGATCGAAATCCATGCAACCATCCATGGGGTATGGAGGAGCCAAAGAAATAATATCTCGTCTACCAAGATTATGTGTCATAGTTCCATAAGGGCCAGCTTATGCCCCCCACTGGGAAGGATCAATGTCTACTTTCTATGTGGCGATGGTGATCTCCATCCCCCTCATTAAAGGGGAGTGGAGAACTGATTGTAGCTATGAGACTAGCTTTGGTGGCACCTAGGTGTTGGAGGTGGCAGGCCTTGTAGTGGACAATCTGGGGGGGGCTTCATGATTTTTTTTTTTACTTAGACTTGAATCTGTAGGTATGTTAAAGATAACACACAAACCTTGTCGTTAATAGAGATATGATAAAAATATTCTTCATTGTTAAACAACATAATTTAGAGCTTTCCACAATTGAAAGAGAATAATAGATCTGAAGAAATTCTATAAAAAAAAGTAATATAATATGTCCAATTATCAAAATACCCAAGGAGGGTAAAGCACCATGATAAAGGCTCTAGATGATAGCATTGAAAGAGAATGTGTATTCACTGCTAGGTAGATTGGGCTTTGGTACATGTCCAAAAGGTGTGCTTGAAAACCTTGGGTTTGCTACAAGACAGACACATGGGTTGATAAATTCCTAGGTGAGGCAGATGTTCCCAAAGTGGAAGGAATTGATAGACCAAACACTATAAGAAGTGAGATATCTTAGGTTCAACCTTGGCTTTCCACATCCTATCAAGTTAGGCAAGCCACATTCTAGGTGAGGAGTTAAGGGTCCAACACCTATTGAACTTGTCGAGTGCTAAAGAAAAGGGGATCATCACTTGATAAAGTGTTGAGAATATGTTCTAAGGTATGCATGAAGTTGTCATTGATGTCATGAAAGTTTCATTGATGTCATTCTAAGTTGTCTTTGTTGTTCTTGAGGTTGAGTTCATGATCCATGTACTTGAGAGACATAATAAGAAGGCATAGGCCTAGTAGCATGATGAGGTGAGCAGTTTGAGACTTGTGAGAAGAAGATTGGTAGTATGTGATCAAGGTATGAGGTTTTATTACATGAGAATAAGGTGTTGAGAACAATACAAGATATTTCAATGTGTTCAAGGTTTAAGTATGACTGATAGTTCAAGACCTAATGTGCAAAGAGACCATGTATGGCCTAATGAGGGGTCAAGTTCATTTCCTAAGGTTTAAAAGCTCTTAAGAGCATTTTTAAAGTCTTGAAAGGTTGTATCAAGTTTTTTGACCAAGTCTAAGGTCAAATTTTGAAGGAGAAAGCATGAAAATTAGTGTTGAGGTTTTCTATGTGCATAAAATGAGGTATTGTAGACCCAAGAAGGATTTTCTTATGCTCGTTGACACGTGAAAACTTTTCATGAGGATCCAAGAGTCTCATGGTAGTTGGGGAAGGTACCTAGATTAAATTTCCTAGCATTAGTTTTGGAGTTGAGGGGCAATCCTTTATGAACAATTGCTAAGAATAGAAGGCAATCTAAACCCTCCTAAAACCCTCATAATAACCCAATATGAAATATCTTGTTATAAATTCTTTAGAATAATTTTTTTGGACCTATTATAATGATTTTAGGTTGTATATAACTCTCCCAATTACCTCCAGGTGGCATTGGTCTATTAGAAGAGTGAGTGAAAGCTACAATAAACCCCTTGTTTCTCATATTTTTTATGTAATAGGTAGCATTAACGAAGTCAAAGCAAGAAAATGATTGGAAGATGATGTGTGAGACTTTTAGTTTGTTCCCATGTAATTTTTTGAGTATTTTTTAGTCCTTAAATATGCTAAACTGGTCATGGAAGTTGACCTATGACTAAAAAGGCCTAATGAGCAAGATAATGAGAAAACCAAGTAGAAGTGAGAATGAGATTAGGGTTGGGTTGTAATGGATTAGGGATGGATACAAATTCATGGGATCATTTTTAAATACCTATATAATATTTACCCCTTGAAGATAAGATTTGGTGAAGTTCATAGACAAGCAAAAATTTGTTCTCAAAGTGACCTGTTTAACATAGTGAGGTTTGTGAAGGGTAAAGACATGAGATTGGTCTGTAAGACCAATATTGATATTGAAAATTGTAATATATCTATTTCAAGATGTTATAAGGATTATTAAGGATCATATAAACCCATTTTAAGTTCATAAAAGTGTTCACATAGGTGTTTTAAGTCTTGGTTTTCATGTCTATGTTTTTGGAGCTACAAGCAATTTTCTGTGTATGAGTGAGAATGATGTTCCTAAGTATTTTTGTGTCAACTTTAAGAATAAATACACATGAAGTTATTATATAGGTATCATAGGTTCATTTTATTACATTTTTATCACTGATAAATTCCTATAAAGGTGTGAAAAGTCAAAGGTTCTTGACTCGATTTTGAAGCCAATGTGCAATTTTGAGTGAGCATATGAAGATGATCAGTTTGAGGTTTTTTTACATGTGTGGTGAAATATAATGGACTTGGTGATGAAACTGAGGTAATTTAGGTTCTATCCATATGATTTTTTTATGTGGTTATGTGGCAAATTTGAGTGTACACTTCAGATATTCAAGGTAGATTTTTTGACATTGTGAAGGCCTAATTGCAAGTAGACCTAATGGTGTGGTCCAAGGAGTGAAATGAGCCAAATGATGTTGGGAACATAATTTGAGATTATAATGGGTATAATATAATAATTTATGAATTTTTTCATCCATTTTTGGAAGCTCAATGTGTTCCAAGGTGGCCAAAGTGAAATGTGTGCTTTGAGAAGGCCTAATTGCATTAGGTCTCTGTTAAGCCTAATGGTGGTTTTGGTCTTTATGGGTAATGACCAACCTATGTAATGAGTGTTTCACTTATAAAATATGTTTTTTGATCTATTCCAATGGTTATCTAAGTATGGATAGGTTTTTGTCCAACCAAGATGGGTGAGAGCAAGAGTCAAGTATAAAAAAAAGGTCTAATAGGCCCAATTTGACTAGTTAGAATTTTAAGGTAATGAACGAATGATATAGAGGTTTGGAAACAAATAATAGGGATTTAATACCATAAAATAGGTGTGGTTAATATGCCATGATGTTATAATAGTGATTATACAAGTGATGAGCAAGGTCATTTGACCTAATTTTTCTAAAAAGTGGGCTCATTGAGCGAAGAGGCCTAATAGGCTGTTTGAGAGAGATAGAAGAGTGAAAAGAGAAAAATAAGGTGGTCATATTAAATTGAGTGAGAAATAGGTGTCCAAAGGTGATTATAGGTTCTAGGTGACTGATTTTGTGTTGAGTTACCTAGGGGGTTGGTGCCTTCTTGCAAGTTGATGCTTGCTTGAGGACTAGTTGAGTTGGTGCTTGACTAGTGAGGGGTTGGTGCTCCTTGTGGGGTTGGTGCCTCACTAAATTTTAATTAATTTATAAGAATTTATTATAAGATGTTTTTCAATGGGTTTTATCCCCCATGAGGGTTTCCCACATAGATCTTGTGATCATGCGTTATGTTCCTACTTCATGCTCATATGAATGGTTGATTATGCATTGTTATATATCTAGATTTGTTTGAATGATTAATGAATGACACATGGAATTAAAATAAGAGTTTTTAAACTGATTCACCCCCCCTCTTAGTGGTTTTTATTCTAAAAATTGGTATCAAATCAAGGTCCCTTGTGCGAGCCTAACAATCTAAGGGAGATCTTTGAATCATATGTATGGATTTTGATAATGAAAGTGTCTATTATGATTTCATTGAGGATCTATCCACAGTCATTGAAACAACTTGTGATTTTTTTTCAAAAAAAAAGAATCATATGTAAAGATTCACCCAACTTAGAATGAAAGTAAATAACTTAGAGGCAAAAGTTGAGTAACATGCAATCAAGATAAAGACATATCAAAAATTTGAGGAGAGTACTAGAAATATTAACAATATTTTGGATAGTCAAAGGTCCTTTCATGATATGATAGGTCTTGGTTTCAAAAAGGAAAAAAATGAGAGTCAGTTTACAAAAGTCAATGATCTATCAAGGAGTGATAAAACTGGTAGAATAAAGACCTATGCAGAAGTGGTCAAGTTTAAAGTCAATCATCAACAAACCAAGAAGGGTTTTGTTCCATCAAAGGATATCAAAGGCAATTGTGTATCATCCAATGATAATCAAAATATAAATAATATTAGACAATAAAAGTATGTCAATTCTTTCATTAGTTATTATTTCTCTTGTGGTCAATTTGGACATATAATTGTTGACTGTAAATGGAGAAGTAGAATCTTGTGTTATAATTACAACCAAAGAGGACATATTGAAAGAGAGTGTAAGAAAATATCTATAAGAAAAACTAGTCATGTTAATAATACATATAGTCATAATACTAAAGACTGAATCAAGAAAGTAGACTCTATGGGTAAGATGAAAGAGAAGCATGAATCTAGAGGAGAAGAATCTATGATAGCCCAAACTATCTTTCATACTCAGAATGAAGATTTGAAGTGGTACGTAGAAAGTGGATGTTCAAGTCACATGATAGGAGATAAGAGAAAATTCATCACTTTGAAGAAGAATGCCATAGGTTCAGTGAGGTATGGAGATAACACTTTTTCTAATATAGTTGGCAAAGGTACTTTGAGCTTGGACAATGGAAAGACCAAGACAAAAAATGTATCGTATGTAGATGGCTTGAAACAAAACTTATTGAGTGTAATTCAAAGGTGCACCCAAGGACATACCTTTACTTCTCATGACAAAGGATGTGAGATAAGGAGAGCAAAATCAAGGAGGTTGATTACCAAAGCCAAGAGAATTGAGAACATTCTTTATGTATTGAATGAGATCACAAAAGAGAAGTGTTTTATGAGCAAGGTAGATGAAATTTGGTTATGGCATAGAAGGTTAGGTCATATGAACTTTTAAAATCTAGTCAAGATCAGTTCTAAGGGATCCATGAAGAACATGCCCAAAATTTCCAAACATCCAGATGCTATTTACAAGGCATGTCAACATGGTAAGCATATTAGGTGGAGATTAAAGTCTAAAGAATACACTACTAGACCTTTAGAACTAATCCATACTTGTCTATGTGGTCCTACAAGGATTCAAAGCATTCAAGGTGAAAAATGCTTATAGATGACTTCACAAGAATGACTTGGGTAACATTCTTGAAATAAAAGTTACAAGCTCTAAGTAATTTCAAAACTTTCAAAGCTTTGGTTTAAAATGAGATGAATATGAAGATAAAGTGTCTTAGGTCTGACAAAGGAGGAGAGTTTTGGTGAAATGAGTTTCATGAGTTTTGTGAGGTCAATGGAATAAGAATATGGTTTTTAGCTGATAGAATACCTCAATAGAATGGGGTGGTTGAAATAAAGACAAGAAAGGTTCAAGAAATTGAAAGGACCATGTTGAATGAATCAAACTTGTCTAATAAATACTAGAGAGAAGCTATGGGTACTACAATGTAAACTTTGAATAAAGGACAAATTAGGATCAATAGTGATAAGATTCCATATGAATTATGGAATGGCTGACTTGTGCAAGGGTTGAACATTTTAATGTATTTGGGAGTAAATGTTATATCAAGAGAGATGAGGAGGACTTAGGAAAGTTTGACTCAAGGTTTGATGAAGGTAATTTATTTAGATATTCATCAATTAGTGTTGCCTATAGATGTTACAACAAGAAATTGCAAAAGATAATGGAGAGCACAAATGTGAAGGTTGATGAGACAAAGAAATCATATTCTTAGTCAAAGAATGATGAAGGATCAATAGAGACAGATGAGGATGAAGAATAAATTAAGGAAACAGAGGACTCAAAAGGTCCTTATAGGCATATTCAAAAGGATCATCTTGAATCTTAGATCATTGGCAATAAAAGTGTAGGTATACAAATAAGAAGAAGAATGGTAAGTGATGTTAATCGAGAGAATACTGCCTTAATATCAAAATTTGAACCTAAAATCTATGTATAAGCAAGTGAAGATAAGTTTTGGATATATGCGATGAATGAGGAGTTAAATAAAATTGATAAAAATGAAACTTGAGAGTTATTACCTAGGCCTAAAGACAAAAATATCATTGGTACAAAATGGGTGTGCAGAAACAAGTTTAATGAGAATGGACAAGTCACCATAAAAAAGTATAGACTAGTATGCAATGGATATGCTCAAGTAGAAGGAGTGGAATTTGAGGATTTTTTTTCTTCCATATCAAGATTAAAGGCTATTAGGATGTTTATTGCCTGTGCAAGTTTCAAAGGCTTCAAGATATACTAGATGGATGTCAAGTTAGCTTTCCTAAATGGGAACTTGGAGGAATAAGTGTAAATTGAGAAACCTAATGGTTTTTTATTGACTGATAACAAGGACTATGTCTGAAAATTGAAGTCCCTCTATGGACTAAAACAAACCCCTGTAGCTTGGTATGTTAGACTAGACAAGTATCTTGTGGACCAAGATTTTAAGAGAGGAATTGTAGATAGTAATGTGTATATCAAGAATGGAAATGACCATTAGTTGATATTGGTGGTCTATGTAGATGATATAATTTTTGGTGGAACTAATGAGAACATGACCAAGACCTTTATAGAGGTGACGAAGTCAAAATTTGAAATGTCTATGCTTGGAGAACTATCCTTATTTCTTGGAATTCAAATCAATCAATCTAAAAAAGGTATGTTCATTTCACATGTCAAGTATATAAAAGATATGTTAAATAATTTTGAAATGGTAGATTACAAGGCTATAAGTACACCTATGGTTACAGGATATAAGCGAAGTAAGGAGGATGAATCTTCAAGAGTTAATCAGACAAAATATAGACAATGATTGGGAGTTTGTTGTATACTACTACCTCTAGACTTGACATCATGCAAGTAGTAGGTATTATGGGAATATTTCAAGCAGATCCTAAGGATATTCATTTACAATTAGTCAAGAGGATACTTAGGTATCTCAAGGGAACTATGGAATATGGATTTTTGTACCCAAGGAGAAAGAAGTTTGATTTAGTAGCCTATACAGATACATATTGGGCTAGGAGTCTATATGATAGAAAGAGCACTAATGGAGGGGCATTCTTCTTAGGTAAGTGCCTCGTCTCATGGATAATCAAGAAGCAACCATCAGTGGCTTTGTCTACTTGTGAGGCTGAGTACATTGCAATAGCTTCATGTTGTACTTAGGTGTTTATCTCATCCAAAACACCTAAGTAAAATAAGAGAAGCTTCTTTGAATGATAAAACACTTAATGTCAAAGGGGGAGATTGATCTATATGGGGGAGTTGTATTCCAGTAAGAGAAGCTTCTTTGAATGATTTCCATCAATGAGTGGTTTCTATCAATGAAAAATGGGGAGATTGTTGATAATGTTTTCTAAGGTATGCATGGAGTTGTCATTGATGTCATGAAAGTGTCATTGATGTCTTTGTAAGTTGTCTTTGTTTTTATGAGGTATTTTTACATATGTGGTGAAATATAATGGACTTGGTGATGACAATAAGGTTATAGAGGTTATATCCATGTGATTTTTTTATGTGGTTATGTGGCAAAGTTGAGTGTACACTTTAGATATTCAAGATAGTCTTTCTGACTGTGAGAAGGCCTAATTGCGAGTAGACCTAATGGTGTGGTTCAAGGAGTGGAATGAGCCAAATGGTGTTAGAGACCTAAGGTGAGATTATAAAGGGTATAATTTAAGTGTTTATGAAGTGTTTTAATATATTTGTGTAGGTTCAAAGTGTTTCAAGGTGGCCAAAGTAAAATGTGTGCTTTGAGAAGGCCTAATTGCATTAGGTCTCTTTTAGGCCTAATGGTGGTTTTGGACCTTATGGGTAATGACCGACCTATCTAATGAGTGTTTAACTTGTAAAATATGTTTTTTGATCTATTCCAAGGGTGATATAAGTATGGAGAGGTTTTTTTCTCACCAAGATGGGTCAGAGCAAGAGTCAAGTATAAAAAGGAGGTCTAATAGGCCTAATTTGACTAGTTAGAATTTTGAGGTAATGAATGAATGATATAGAGGTTTTAAAACCAATTAGAGGGATTGAATACCATCAAAGAGGTGTGGTGAATATGTAATGATGTTATAACAATGATTATATAGGTGATGAGTAAGGTCATTTGACCTAATTTTGCCAAGAAGTGGGCACGTTAAGCGAAGAGGCCTAATAGGCTGTTTGAGAGAGATAGAAGAGTGAGAAGAGAAAAAGAAGGAAATAATATTTAGTTGAGTGAGAAACATGTGTCCAAAGGTAATCAAAATTTATAGGTGACCGAGTTGGTGTTTTTTTACCTATGGGGTTGCTGCCTCCTTGCAAGTTGATGCTTGTTAAAGGACTAGTTGAGTTGATGCTTGACTAGTGAGGGGTTGGTGCCTCACTAAATTTTAATTCATTGCTTATAGGACTATATTCCAAGCTATGTGTCAGTGGATTTTATTCCCATGAGGTTTTCCTACATCGATCTTGTGTTCATTTATTATGTTGCATGAATGGTTGATTATGCATTTTTATATGTCTAGATTTATTTGAATGATTAATGAATGACATATGGAATTGAAATAAGAATTTTTACACTGGTTCATCCCCGTCCCCCCCCCTCATTGTTTTTTTCCAATAATTGGTATCAAATCAAGGTCCTTTATGTGATCCTAACAATATAAGGGAGATCTTTGAATCACATGTATGGATTTTGATAATGAAAGTGCCTATTATGATTGCATTGAGGATCTATCCACAATCATTGAAACATCTTGTGAATTTTGTTCAAAAAAGAATAATTATATAGAATAATGAACCCAGCTTAGAATTAAAGTAAAGACTTTAGAGGCACAAGTTTAGTAAGATGCAATCAAGATAAAAGACATATTAAAAATTCGAGGAGAGTACTGGAAATCTTAACGATATTTTGGATAGTCAAAGGTCCTTTCATGATATGACAGGTATTGGTTTAAAAAAGGAACAAAAGGAGAGTCAATTTACAAAATTCAATGATCTATCAAGGAGTGATAAAGCTGGTAAAATAAAGACCTATGCAGAAGTGGTCAAGTTTGATGTCAATCATCAACAAGCTAAGAAGGGTTTTGTTCCATCAAAAGATATCAAAGGTGGTGGTGTATCATCCAATGATCATCAAAAGATAAATAATGTTAAATAATCAAAGTATGTAGATTATTTCATTGGTTATTATTCCTCTTTAGGTCAATTTGGACATAGAGTTGTTGATTGTAGATGGAGAAGTAGAAACTTGTGTTATAATTGTAACCAAAGAGCACATATTATAAGAGAGTGTAAGACAAGATCTATAAGAAAAACTAGTCATGTTAAGAAGACATATAGTCATGATGCTAAATAATGGATCAAGAAAGCAGACTCTATGGGTAAGATGAAAGAGAAGTAGGAATCTTGAGGAGAAGAATCTATGATAGCCCAAACTTTCTTTCATACTCATAATGAAGATTTGAAGTGGTACATAGACAGTGGATGTTCAAGTCACATGATAGGAGATAAGAGAAAATTCATCACTTTGAAGAATAATGCCATAGGTTCAGTGAGGTATGGAGATAACACTTTTACTAATATAGTTGGAAAAGGTGCTTTGAGCTTGGACAATGGGAAAACCAAGGAAAAAAATGTATTGTATGTAGATGGATTGAAAAACAACTTATTGAGTGTAATTAAAAGGTGAACCCAAGGACATACCTTAAATTTTCATGACAAAGGATGTGAGATAAGGAGAGCAAAATCAGGGAGGTTGATTGTCAAAGCCAAGAGAATTGAGAACAATCTTTATGTATTGAATGAGATCACAAAACAAAAATGTTTTATGAGCAAGGTAGATGAAAAAATTTTATGGCATAGAAGGTTAGGTCATATGAAATTTGACAATCTAGTCAAGATCAGCTCCAAGGGATCCGTGAAGAACATGCCCAAAATTTCCAAACCTGTAGATGCTCTTTGCAAATCATGCCAACATGGTAAGCAAAATAGGAAGAGATTCAAGTCTAAAAAATTGTCTACTACTATACCTTTAGAAATAATTCATACTAATCTATGTGGTCCTATAAGGATTCAAATCATTTAAGGTAACAACTACTTATATATGACCTCACAAGAAAATGTTGGGTAGCATTCTTGAAAGAGAAGTTGGAAGCTCTAGGTAAGTTCAAAACTTTCAAAGATTTCGTTTAAAATGAGATGAATGTGAAGATAAGGTGTCTTAGGTCTGACAAAGGAGGAGAGTTTTGGTCAAATGAGTTTGATGAGATTTTTGAGGTCAATGGAATAAAAAGATAGTTCTTAGCTGATATAACACCTCAACATAATGGGGTGGTTGAAATAAAGAATATAATAGTTCAATAAATGGTAAGGACCATATTGAATGAATCAAAGTTGTCTAATGGCTACTGGAGAGAAGCTATGGGTACTAAAATTTACACTTTGAATAGAGGATAGATTAGGATCACTAGTGATAAGACTTCATATGAATTATGGAATGGCAAATCTGCAAGTGTTGAAAATTTTAAGGTATTTGGAAGTAAATGTTATATCAAGAGAGATGAGGACTTAGGAAAGTTTGACTCAAGTTATGATGAAGGTATTTTCATTTAGTGCTACCTATAGATGTTACAACAATAAATTACAAAAGATAGTGGAGAGCACAAATGTGAAGGTTGATGAGACAAAGAAATCATATTCTCAGTCAAAGAATGATGAAGGAGCAATAGAGATAGATGATGAAGAAGAAGAAATTAAGGAGATAAATGACTTGAAAGGTCCTTCTAGGTATATTCAAAAGGATCATCTTGAATATTAGATCATTGGCAACAAAAGTACAGGTATACAAACAAGAAGAAAAATGGTGAGTGATGTTGATCAAGAGAATACTACGTTACTATCAAAATTTGAACCTAAAAGCTATGTAAAAGCAAGTGAAGATAAGTTTTTCATAGATTCCATGAAAGAGGAGTTAAATCAAATTGATAAAAATGAAACTTGAGAGTTAGTACCTAGGCCTAAAGACAAAAATATCATTGGTACAAAATGGGTGTTCAAAAACAAGTTGAATGAGAATGGAGAAGTCACCAAAAACAAGACTATAATAGTATGCAAGGGATATGCTCAAGTATAAGGAGTGAACTTTGAGGAAACCTTTGCTCCTATATCAATATTAGAGGCTATTAGGATGTTTATTGCCTATGTAGGTTTCAAAGGCTTCAATATATACCAGATGGATGTCAAGTCAGCTTTCCTAAATAGGAACTTGGAGGAAGAAGTGTACATTGAGAAAATTGAGGGTTCCTATTGAATAATAATAAGGACTATGTCTAAAGATTGAAGAAGGCCCTATATGGTATAAAATAAGCCCCTAGAGCTTGGTATACTAGTCTAGACAAGTATCTTGTGGACCAAGGTTTCAAGAGAGGACTTACAGATAGTAATGTGTATATCAAGACTGAAAATGACCATCAGTTGATAGTGGTGGTCTATGTGGATGATATCATTTTTGGTAGAATTAATGAGAAAATGACCAAGGATTTTGTAGAGGTTATGAAGTTAGAATTTGAAATGTCTATGCTTGGAGAACTAACATTTTTTATTGGAGTTCAAATTAGTTAATCTAAAAAATGTACGTTCATTTCATAGGTCAAGTATATAAAAGAGATGTTAAAGAATTTTGAAATGGTATATTTCAAGGTTGTAAGTACACCTATGGTTATAAGATGCAAGCTAAGCAAGGAGGATGAATATTCAAGAGTTAATTAGACAAAATATAAATCAATGATTGGGAGTTTGTTGTATACTACTGCCTTAAGACCTGACATCATGTAAGCAGTAGGTCTTGTATAATATTTCAATAAGATCCTAAATAAATTCATCTACAAGAAGTCAAGAGGATACTTAGGTATCTCAAGGGAACTACGGAATATGGATTATGATTCCCAAGGAATAAGATGTTTGATCTAGTAGCCTCTATAGATGTAGATTATGCTAGGAGTCTAGATGACAGAAAGAACACTAATGAAGGGGCCTTCTTAGGTAAGTGCCTACTCTCATGGATAAGCAAGAATAAACCATCAATAGATTTATCTACTTGTGAGGCTGAGAACATTGTAGCATATTCATGTTGTATTCAGGGTTTGTTGATGAGATAAACCTTAAGAGACTACAAGGTGGAGTTTGATAGTCCTAGTCTTATTTTCTATGATAATACTAGTGCCATAAGTGTCTCAAAGAATCTTATCATGAATTCAAAGACAAAGAACATTCATATCAAGTATCATTTATTAAGAGAACATATAAGTGAAAAAAGTATTAATCTTGAATTTGTGTCTACCAAGGATCAGATTGCAGATATCTTGACTAAGCCTCTTCCAAAGGATACTTTTGAACATATGAGACATGAATTGGGTGTGATTCTTGTTTATATAAGTCACTAATCAAGTCAAAGTGCATAGAAGGAGCTAATAAGGAGGTTTTTTAGCTCCAAGAATAGCAAAGAAGTGCACATTTTGTGAGGTCAAAGGGAGAGTCATACCAGTCTATCAAGAAGAAGATGTCTGAGGTATGTAATGAGATAGGGGAAGCTTGTTGATATGATCTTTCATAAAGTTTTGTTGTAGGTAGTGCTTTGTCATTAATGTCAAAGAGGGAGATTTATATATATGGGGGAGATGTATTCTAGTAAGAGAAGCTTATTTGAATGATTTACATAAATGAGTGGTTGCCATCAATGATAAAGTGGGAGATTATTGAGAATGTGTTCTAAGGTATGCATGGAATTATCATTGATGTCATGAAAGTGTCATTGATGTCATTCTAAGTTGTCTTTTTTGTTATTGAGGTTGAGTTGATGAGCCATGTACTTGAGATACATATTAAGAATGCATAGTATTGTTAGCATGATGAGGTTGTATGACATGAGAATAAGGTGTTGAGAATAGTACAAGAGATTTCAAGGTGTGTTCAAGGTCTAAGTATGACTAACAGTTCAAGATCTAATGTGCAAAGAGACCTAGTGTGGCCTAATAAGGGGTAAAGTTTAGTTACCAAGGTTCCAAATCTCCTAATATAATTTTCAAAGGTGTGAGATGTTGTATCAAGTTTTTTGACCAAGTTTGAGGTAAATGTTTGAATGATAAAGCATGAAACTTGGTGTTGAGGTTTTTTGTGTGCATAAAATGAGGTATTGTAGACCCAAGAAGGATTTTATTATGATCATTGGAACATAAAACCTTTGAATGAGGATAAAATAAGATCATGGTAGTTAGTGAAGGGTCCTAGATTAAATTTCTTGGCATTAGTTTTGGATTTGAGGGAAAATCCTTTATGAACTATTGCTAATAATGAAAGGTAGTCTAAACCCTCCAAAAACCCTCATAATGACCCGATATGAAAGATATTGTTGGAAATGCATTAGAATAGTTTATATGACATAGTATGATGATTTTAGGTTGTATTAAACTTTCCAAAGTACCTCCAGGTGGCATTGATCTATCAGAAGAGTGGAAGCTATAGGAAACCCCTTGTCTCTCAAATTTTTGATGTAACAGGCAGGGTTGACTAGGTCAAAGTAGGAAAATGATTGTAGGATGATTTGTGAGAATTTTAGTTTGTTACCATGTAATTTTATGAGCAATTTTTATACCTTAAATATGCTAAACCAGTCATGGAAGTTGACCTATCGTTAAAAAGGCCTAATGAGCAAGATATTGAGAAAACCAAGTAGAAGTGAGAATGAGATTAGGGATGGGTTAAAGTGGATTAGGGATGGATACAAATACATTGGGTTATTTTTAAATACCTATATAATCTTTACACTTTGAATATAATATTTGGTGAATCTCATATACAATAAAAATGTTGTCCTCAAAGTGACCTGTCTAACACGGTGAGGTCTGTGTAGCGTAAATACATGAAATTGGTCTATAAGACCAATATTGGTATTAAAACTTGTAATATATCTATTTAAATATGTTATAAGTATGTTTAAGGATCATATAAATCTATTTTAAGTTCATAAAAGTGTCACACAAGTGTTTTAAGTCTTGTTTTTCATGTTTGTGTTTTTGGAGCTATAGGTAATTTTCTATGTGTGAGTGAGAATGATGTTAATGAGTATTTTTGTGTTGAGTTGAAGAATAAAATACACATGAAGTTTTTATAGGGGTATAATAGGTTAATTTTAATAAATTTTTATCCATGAAAAATTCCTATGAAGGTGTGAAAATTCAAAAGTTCTTGACTAGGTTTTGAAACCTATGTACAATTCTGAGTGAGCATATGAAGATGATCAGCTTGAGGTCTTTTGCCCTATGTGGTGAAATATGATGGAATTGGTGAATAAAATAAGGTCATGGGGGTTATATCCATGTTATTTTTTAATGTGTTTATATGTCAAAGTTGAGTGTACACTTCAGATATTCAAGGTAGACTTTCTAACAGTGAGAAGGCCTAATTGCAAGTAGACCTAGTGGTGTGGTTCAAGGAGTGAAATGAGACAAATGGTTTTGGGGAAATAATATGAGATTATAATGGGTATAATTTAAGTTTGTATTAATTTTTTCATCTATTTATGGAGTCTAAAATTTCTCCAAGGTGGCCAAAGTGAAACATGTGCTTCGAAAAGGCCAAATTGCGTTAGGTCTCTATTAGGCTTAATGGTGGGTTTGGTCCTTATGGGTAATGACCAACATATGTAATGAGTGTTTCACTTGTGAAATATTTTTTTGGATATATTAAAATGGTTATGAAATTATGGAGAGGTTTTTGGGTGACCAATATGGGTGAGAGCAAGAGTCAAGTATAAAAAGAAGGTCTAATAAGCCTAATTTAACTAGTTATAATTTTGAGGTAATGAACGAATGGTATAGAGGTTTGAAAACCAAGTAGAGAGATTTAATAATATAAGAGAGGTGTGGTGAAAAATTATTGATGTTATAAAAATTATTAAATAAGTGATGATAAATGTCATTTGACCTAATTCTGCCAAGAAGTGGGCTATTTAAGCGAAGAGGCCTAATAGGTTGTTTGAGAGAGGTAGAAGAGTGAGAAGAGAAAAATAAGGTGGTCATATTAAGTTGAGTGAGAAAAATGCATCCAAAGTTTATCAGAGGTTATATATTACTTATTTGGTTTTGAGTTACCTAGGGGTTTTTTCCTCCTTAAAATTTGATGCTTGCTAAAGGACTAGTCGAGTTAGTGCTTGACTAGTGAGGGACTGGTGATCCTTGTGGGGTTGGTGCCTCACTAAATTTTGATTCATTGATTATATGAATGTATTAAAATATATGTGTCAGTGTTTTTTATCCCCCATGATGGTTTCTCACATAGATATTATGTTTATGTGTTATGTTCCTACTTCATGCTCATATGAATGGTTGATTATGCATTGTTATATCTCTAGATTTGTTTGAATGATTAATGAATGAAATATGAAATTAAAATAATAGTTTTTACATTTATTAAAATCCCCATCTCATTGGTTGTGATTCCAACATAAATACGTCATGGGGAATAATTATTAAAGTGAGTATCAAAATTCCACCTCCAATATTTCAATCACGAGTGTGGAGGCTGAAGACCTAGATTGTAGAGCATGACATTTGCCATTACCTCATGAATGCAAATAATAATGGTAATTTATAATTACTTAAATTGGATTTTAATTTTAGCATATTCTAGGGATCCTATTCATGAAGTGATAAAGGCCAATAGAGTTAGATTTGAGACCATTGATAGTGAGATAGGCTGAGGCATCTTCAAATAGATTTTGAACAACTAAAATAATAATGGGTTAAATCCAAGAGTATGTATCATGACCAAAATGAAATTTAAGTCAATTATGTCACAATCCTTTTTGAAATCAAGGTTGATAAATATGGTTTTCTAATGAGAGGCTCTTTCTCATTCTATACCTTCTAATACCACAATAAGGTTGTCAATAATATATATAATTTCTATAAAATCAATTTACTTTGGTTTAATAATGGAAAGTAATATGATATGATGGTAGTTATCAAGAGTTTTAATGAGGATATTATAAGACACATTCAACAAAGTGATCAAGCACCAATTGGTGAAGAGCTCTAGGTCACCAAATTTGGGTGTGAACTTGATATTGCCTTGGTTAATAAGATAACCCAAATTTTTTTTTGAAGAGCCTATTTTTAAACTTGGAGTAGGTCAGGCCCAACAAAATCCTAGGTGGCTTTATAAAATTCACAAGGGAATCCGTCAATACCTAGAGCTTTGTCATTACCCATGCTATGAAGGTCCCATGAGAGTTCATGAAGCATCAAATATGTATCATGTAATTTTTGTTTTGAAGTCTTGAACTTGCAAGGATCCACATCTAGGCATTCCTATAAGGCATAACACCTCTCATTTATTTCCTCTTGAGCTTGTAACAATAATTTATAGTAGTCCATAAAAGCATAAGAGATGTCAGGAAAATTAGTGAGTCTTAGCTGGGCTGACTTGATGGCCTTGATATGGTCTCAATCTTGTTTGGCTTAAGAGATTTAAAAAACTTCTTATAATCCTTATCTCCAACTTTGATCCAATGAAGACAAGTGCAAATTTGTGCCCCTCTAGTTACATGATGATCTGCCACTTTGATTTGGTTTTGAGAGAAGTGGCCTAGGTTTGTAATTGAATATCAAAAGGGTTCTACTCAAGAATGAAAGATATCATATGGTATTATTTGAGAAAAACCCCTTCCTCCCCCCCCCTCTTTTGGACATGATCAATATTATTTCGATAATGTCGAAGAAAGGTGGTGGTGTGACATATAGCCTCATTCAACCAACATATCCAATTGGTAACATAAGGTGGTTGAGGTCCAAGATTTCAAATCTAGGTAATCATATGGATGGTGCCCTTGTGGCATAACAAGGGGTTGATAAGGATGAAATTATTATGTGGTACCTTAAACTTGATATTACTCCACTTTATTTTGAAAGTGATAAAAGAGAACATGTTAAGGATGCACAATAATGGGCTAGCCATTAGTAATCACAAATGAGAAAATATTTTACTCTTAAAGCATGTAATGGTCTAGTCTCTTAAGGACCCTATCGACATGAACGAGATAGATGGATTAGGTAAACTAAGGTGTGGTAATTATTGAGCACCACCACAAGAAAGGGTCAACCAAGCCCCACTAATTTTTAAAATAATACCAAGCTTCATGTTCTCCCATGTACCATCTCATTAACAAGGCACCAACTTTATCCTCAGGACATTTTACCATATTAAAATACATACACACGAGCCACATTGCAAGGGGTAGGTTGTCCAACAAAATATCACCATAAATTCTTTATGTCAGGGCCATCATTTGGAGTGAAAATGTTAAGAACTCCCAATGAATTCCCATTAACATAAAGGAAAATCCAAATAGGTCAGTGTGATAGATCACTCCCATGGAAACAATTAAGGAAGAAAACTTCTAAGAAACTAATATACTGGCACTACCACATTCATTGATGTGTGGGGTGGAGAATTAAGTGGCATCATATCAAATGAATTTTAGATCAGGCTACAAAAGAAATCCTAACAATTTTACCTCTTGAAGCAAATAAACAAAATTTAACAATCCCAAGTGTTGATAGATAACTCATACAGATAATTTTCAAAAGGACTATGTGAGACCTCAAACATTCATAGGAAATTCATTAGGAAACAACATCCATAATAATTTATCCTTGTCCATCCTCAAAACAATTATGTTAGTTTGGTAAGACAAAGTCCTTAAGTGAAATGGAGCAGCATTTGTTACCATTATCCTCTTGGGGAGAGTCACTGCCACCACAAGGTGAGTTACACTACTGCGTAGAGAAGTAATTACTTGCAGAGGATATCCCAGTGGGAGAAGAGCTCACTAGAGGATATGAAACTTGTGCAACCTATCTCTATTGGGTCGTAGGTAAATTATGAACTTTAGGTGGGGGACTAGTATTGTATACTTCATAAGAGGGTTTGATCACAAGGGAAGTAACAGTTGGGGGGTGGGTTTAGCCACAACTGATGGATTTTTATTGGTAACCATCATCCAACCACTATTTGTTTTTTCCACCATGGGCTTCTCAGGCTGTGAGGGTTCATATAAGGGTTTCAACCAACCCATAAAGGTACAATATTTGATTTGATGGTTAGGGGATTGGTAATGATAACATGTGTTGGGGAGGTTGAAATAAATACTTTTATGTGCCCAAATATTTTTTTGACTTGAATGTCAATGGGTTCTTTTAAAACCTTTGTCAAGTTGACCTTAATGCTGACGCACCTATTAGGGCATGCCAATAAAACTTGGGAACCTCATGGCACAATACATCCTTATGGTCTAGATAATCTCCTCAAGAAAAACCACAGACGGATTGGGATGCCAAGGAGTTTAATCCAAACCAACATCTAAATGGAAGCCTTGTCGATGACATTAAAGTCACAGGTCCATTTTCACATAATCATAAAAGTTATTCTAAGGAACCAATAGCTCTATTTTTCAAGTAGACCTTGGACCTCAGATGACTCATTAAAGAAAAAAAGAAAAAAAACCCTTAGTAAAGTTTTAGATGCCAGTGATGTGGATGCCCGAAGGATCCCATTAGTGTCAAAACTGCCCATTAAGGGACTCATCAGAGGGTAGTTAGACAATAAATTATAAAATTAGTGAGTGATTTTTCATACCATTTTCGTACACTATCAACAACATTAAGCCTTAAACATACCTCAGGCTAAGAGGTAGACATAAATGGATTTTTAATATTTAGATCTTCATAAAATGTAACTAGAGTTCTCAAAATATTTAAGATCTACATACAAAATCATTGAATTTGAGTTGTTTTGATGATCATACAATTATGGGTCAAAAAAGGAAACTTAGGCCCTATTGGGTGGTTGATTTTTTTTAAGATTTTAATTATTAACATATTTTTTAATTTTTGCATTGGATGTAATAAAAGATACAAATAATTATGATAAATTGTAATTTATATTAAAAATCCTTCAAACTATTTTATCATGAGAGTGAAAATATATTTTGATTGAAGGTGACAAATTTTTTCCTTATTATAATAAAATATAATATTATTTCTTTCCTATAAATTCAAATCTTTCATAAATGAAGGTAAATGGTTAATTAACAAGTTATATTCTATCACATTTTAACACATTAGAAAGGAAGAAATCCAAATGAATAAATTTCATTACTGGTAATGGGATTGAGTTATTTTCCTCTGAAGATATTCATGATAAATTTTATTGAAAATGTGTGCATGTTAAATTTATATTTCATAAACAAGGGTGCCTTTCAACCCTTCCTCTACTACATGTCTTTCTATCCCATTTCCCTCCCTATTTCTTATGCTTTTCATAATATGGTTATGATAAATATCTCATAATTGATTTTGGTTTCTTGAGGGCTTGCACTTGTTCCCTCTTGAGGTGAAAACAAACATATTATGGGAAAGATAAGTATTTACCATCAAAGTTATTAAAAGTAATTTTTAATTTTATTATTTATTATTTTCGAGTTATTACAAGTAACTTTTTATTTTCATCTCCTTTATTTGATTGTGGTGTTATCATCATGTGAAAGAATTGGTCTTTGTTGCATCTTTCTTAAGTTTGGGTATTCAAATATGGCTTGGGGAAGGAATGAGTTGAAATGAACCAACACAACACCATGGGAAGATAAAATCAGCGGTACCCACAACTCCATCATCAATAAATGACTTGAACATTAGTACTAATAGGTGTAAACATTGACCAATGGTGCAACTCAAGTGTTCAGTCATCAAGGTGTCAGGTCTTCACATTGTGCCATTAGAGGAAAGGAAATATGCAAAGGTCCCACTTCACCAACAAGATAACCATGCAATAACCAAGATTTCCATTGTCTGCACTAGGCTAAATGATGCAGTGATGACTCATTCAAATTTGATGGCCAACATTTGCCAAAACCATCATATTATGTACTTTATAGTGACCACCATTCAAGGCATCAATCATTTATCATTTTAACTCACGAATGGAGTTACATGAAACAATTAGTGGAGTACAACTAATCATCAAAGTGGGAATTCAAATATGTAGATGAAACACAAGTGGAAACCATGTGAAGGAGTCAAACATTATGATGTTTTTTAAAGGTGTCCACTCCCACTTGTAGATATGGCAGATTCACAAATCCACTATAATTCTAAGTCTACATAGTGTTGGCCAATAGAGGAAAATGACATGGTTATCCCATCAGTGACACATTAACTCTCTCTCTCTCTCTTATAGTATATAAATGTAACAAGCTCAATTGAACAAAAGGTAGGCAAAGTTTCCCCTACATTAAAACTCTACCTTTATGTGAATTGTACAACAATAGCCTTAATAGATTCATTAGTTGTTATTTACATGGCAGGAGACATATTTTTAATTAATTTATAACTGTGAAACTATTTTAATAATAATAAAATATATTGTTTTTGTGATTCTTCCCTTTGTCTTTGTTTAGTTATTGATCCTCAACCCACTATGGTGTTGAGTTTTGCCTCTTGATGTATATATGTGTACTAGTATATTTTCATGTTTTTCTTATACTTTTTATTATAAATCAGTAAAAATTAATAGTATTAAACAAAATAAATGTTCTAACAAAATTTTCATCAACCAACATAATGTTACTTTGTAGGTAACATTAGCTAGTTTAGAAACAGTGTGGGGTTCAAATTTGGGAGATTTTTTTGTTGACGCACTCCACATCAATGATTTTTGTGTCAGGGTTTCTAATAATATTCTGCATGCAATTTTTTTATATTTTTGTGTGGGTATAATGTGTGTCAATTTTTGTGCTAGGTTTTCCTACACTAGCTTTTGCATTTGAATTTCAAAACAATTCTCAATCATGTAGTTGCATCACAATTTATTTATTTATTTTAAAATATTATACATATTTAAATATAATTATATATATACAACTCATTATGATATATTTTTTTAAATAAATAAATTTGATATATATAACTCATTATGCTATATTTTTTAAATAAATAATTTTTTATGTATGTGTGTTTTTAAATTATATATACCAAATAAAAATAATAATTAAAATAATTAATTAAAAAATACTAAAATTGATTATTATTTTAAATCGCCTAATATTTAAAATTTAAATATATATTAAAATTTTATATCAAGTAAAAAAATTTAAATAAATTGAGAAAAAATAAAATATGTGTTTAAATTACTCAAAATAAATCTTGAACTCCTATCAACCATGAGCATTAAATAAGCCTCTGTTACACTTAAATATAAAAAATACTATTGTCAAAAATTTATTAAAAAAATAGCTGCTAAAATATATTAAGGGCATACAACCCATCACATAAACTATTTTTTTGTTAATTATGATCATCATCATTCCATCCCCTTACAACACCAATGCGGCCATAATCATTATTATTATCGACGTCACTATCATCATCAACCTCGTGTAACAAACATATCATTTCATATAAAGTAGATGTCATATTATAAATCACATTTTAAATTTTAATAACTAATAATCCAAATATAATAATATTGATGGCCTTGGGCCTTTTGATTCCTAGGCATGGCCTTGTGTGTTATTATTGGCGTGTTCTCTATCACCTTTTTGTGAATAGTCTTGTATATGTTTTATTTATAATAAAATTATAAGATCTATTTCATCCAAAAATATTTGATAATATTGAAAAAACATACACAAGGTGTACTTCGGGAGGCACCCAATATTCCTACATAAAAAATATAATAGTTGTGTTATTTTAAAAATTGAACCTAATTCCAAAATTTGAAACTCAAGTTACTTAATCTTCAAATTCTAACTTAATATTTAATTTAAAAATTTAGATAATTAATTAATTAATATGTACTTAGATGCTTGGATTCCTTTTGCAACAATGATGCTCCTTAGGAATGTTACCCATCCTTCTTCCATTACCAACTATATGTGATCATTAGGTGGCAAGATATGGAACTTCGCTTCTCAAAAAAATTAGAAGCAATTAATATTAAATTTAAAACTCAATAAGAAATAATAAAAATGCAATAACATCTACAGAAATTATGACATTAATTAACTTACATATGTCATTCCAACATATTGCCGTAAGGTGTTTTTATTCTAGGTATTTAATGTCCTATTTAGTTGGATTGCATTCAAATATCCTATACTAGAAAAATATTAATAAAAATCATTAATTATTTAACAATAAATACATGATAAATTAATATTAAAATTTTAAAAATAAATAGAGTATTAAAAAATTTACATATTCAGCTAGCACTCCTTTAACACCTTTCTGGCCTTTCTAATGAGTAATAGGGTTCATTTTAACCTGCTTTCCTTTGACCTTCAAATAACCACATTTTTTTTTAACCTTTTTCTCATTTCCCTCATTTTTTTGGATCATATTTTTCCACTCATATTTGGCTTAATGGGTGATGCTCACTTTTTTTTTAGTGAAATTTAGACTTATTTTTTATTTTTATATAATATGAATCCCTTACCCTTCTCAATGCACCCCCCATGTAAATATGGGTTCTCTTCTCAATGAGATTCATCCCATATTAGGTTGTCAAAATATTAAATGCACATTCTTTTTCATTTTTATAGAATAAGGGCTTGTCAAGATGACTAAGGACATTAGCGTTGGAAATATGTGTAATCACTTACTAAAGATCCTCCATAAACATATCTGATCCAAAACTCAAAAGCTTTGGTTGAAAGATAATTCAAGAAACAAGAATAACACAATTCAAATAATGATATCTCTGAGAAGAGATGTTTTATTGATCAAATTTACAGACCCAAATATATGCCTATCTCTGAGAAGAGATGTCTTTTTTCCATTTCAGGTTACATCTCCATTTATACATGTTTTTAAGGTGTGAGGAAGATGTGGAAGGTCACCAATCTCGAGGAAAATTAAGTGGTTCTACTTCCACGATTTACAACAATACAAAATTCGAGGAATTACTATTTTTAGAAACTTACTATTTTTAGACCGCACTACTAAAATTGAAATTTGGGGCACTTGCATTGGGTTTTAGGGGGTCAAAATCCATTGACAAAATCTGAATGCCATCTCACCACATTTTCCTCATTCTTATCTTTCCAATAGTTCAAACGGTGAGTCAATTAGAACTACGGTGCAAAAGTTATGGCTCCCAGAAGTTCTGTCATCAATTAGGGTGGACCCGTCACCTGAATTGTTGCCCAGATCAATATCTCCATTTGTATCTTTCTAAATTTCCCCTCTCATTATACCAAATGAATATTTTTGATTTACAAATAGAAAAACATGGAACATAGAGGGCATGCCAACAAGTCATAGAGAGGAGGATTGGGGAACATTGGGGGTGTTAATAGGGAAGTCAAAATCAATGTGGGTATCATCTATTTCTATCTCTCTCATAATTTTTAGTCTAAATATTCTAAATAATTTACCCTCCTTGCCCATTTTTTATTCAATCTCTGTGTGCTTGAAGGAGTTCTTTGTAACATAGATAAGGTTTCTAGGTTTTATTACAATTACCTCAATACTACAAATGCAAATTGAAAAAATAATAAAATAACATTATTAAATATAATACTCCTAATTAAACAAGAATTATGTTTGAAAATAATATAACTTCCCAGATCCTCCTCTTGTTTAAAAGATAACATTGAACCAATCAATAGAATATATTTTATGGACCATTCCTCCTCATGAGGTCCCAATGATATGAACATTGACCTTCTTCTTACTTAACTTTCCCCATTTTTTTTTTAATTTACCTCCCATTTTCAATCAATATCTTTAGAAAAAAATAACAAATCCAATATTGTCACACAAGAAAAGCTTTCTTGACCCTCCTCTCACTAATACAGATGGAATAGAATAAAAGATTCACTTTGTCACCATTTTTTAAACTTTGGATACCACTTTTTAAAATATTTATTTTTTCATGACATAAACCTCATGCAATTTCATCTGGTTTTGTGTTAGGCAAAAAATACTCCCTACATCAAAATTTGTGTTCAGAAAAGGTTGATTTTTTTAATTTTTAAATATTAAAAATCTTAACTAATGTCCATGTTTCTTCATGTTCCCATAATTTTAGTCCTCAATCTACTTTGATAATAATTGAAACCATGTACTCAAACTTTCTACCGATTTGATATCTTCCAATGTTAGCATATTGTCTTCTTATACAAATTCAATGCAATGTTATTAGTGAACCCATTTACTCACCTTATTAACCCAATTATTTAATTGGTTTAATTAGGTGGGAAGCTAAAGTTAATCAATCTTAATTTATGTATATAATTGAGGTGGGTTTGGGGAAAAGTGTATATGATTGAGCACCATTTGTCATTATTTTGTCAAGTGCCAACTAGTTTAATGGCTAGTCACCTCAATGGTACAAAGTCGTGTCTTTTATGCCTTATGTTATATAAATACAACTTACATTATATTGAAAAAAAATTCAAATTTTTTTGAAACTAAAAACATAGATGTCTAAATTTTATCTAAAATATTATATAAAAACTTAAGAAAAGAATAATTACATAAAAGATTTTTTGCATGTAACGTGCTAATAACCAATAGAATTTTTGAAATGTGATACAAACTTTAACAATATTTTTAAAAAAATATTGACATGTAACATTTTATAATTATAATAATATTTTTATTTAATTTTTAAATTTAATTTTTTTCATGGCATAGCTACAACATAAAAATTAAGTAACAAGTACTTACTTCATATTACATGACACATTATCCTAATAATTTACCAATTGTATATAATTAAAAAAAAATTATAAATGATAAATTTAATATTTAGTATATGCATTAGGAATTAATAATAAATTCAAATGTACAATAATTTAAAACTATAAGTAATTTCAATTATATAATACATGTGTTTCTCTATTTGCACGTACATGTAGGTTCCAAAAAAAATCAAAATTTATCTTTCTCAATGAGTAGTACTTTCAAGGTACATGGGATGATTAGGTAGGCACATGGTCTATCTATATATTTTTGAAGCACCTACATAATGGTGTTTTGATCAAATTAGATAAATCATCAATATACAATATTTGAATTGGGTTCACAAGGCTCACACATCACATCATTTAGTCACAACTAGGTTCATGGGGCTTGAATTTTCCTAATCTATATTTGTCATTGATCCATCAAGTGATTGGTTCAATGAGTAATGAAGTTAGGTTCAATCAAGCCCCATGAAATCACATCATTTAGTCACAACTACATTCATGAGGCTTGAATTTTCCCACAACGCATCTTTTATTAATCAATTTGAGTAATTAGTTAAATCAAAAATGAAATCATGGCCAATTGAGCCCATGAAATCATATCTTTTATTCACAGCTACATACATAGGGATCATATTGACCTATTATGCATTTTTCATTGATCTAATCGAGTAATAAATTTAATCACAAATAAAATTGGGGCCAATTAAGCCCCATGAAATCATATTTTTAAGTCACAACTAGGTTAATGGGGCTTGATTCTATGTCCACTAATGATCCAATCAAGTAATTGGTTTAAATATTGATGAAATTGGGGCCAATCGAGCCCCATGAAATTACATCACTAGTATAAACTAGGTTCATGGGAATTGAATTGGCCCTCTCTACTTCTATCATTGATCGAATAAATTAATTAGTTTAATCAGTGACATTAGGGCCAATTGAGCCCCATGAAATCACATAGTTAAGTTACAACT
This sequence comes from Torreya grandis, assembly GCA_037957365.1. NCBI lineage: Eukaryota > Viridiplantae > Streptophyta > Pinopsida > Cupressales > Taxaceae > Torreya > Torreya grandis. The sequence continues at coordinate 5,680,550 of JARHVA010000226.1, read as the reverse complement.
TGGTTCGTAGGACTTAAATTGGCCTTATCTACATCTATCATTAATCAAGTCAAGGAATTAGTTCAATCAGTGATAAAATTGGGGTCAATTGAACCCCAAATTACATTGCTTAGTGGTAACTAGGTTCACGAGGATGAAATTGGCCCATTTTACATTTTTCATTGATCTAATCGAGTAATTGGTTCAATTAATGATGAAATTGAGTCCAATTGAGTCCCATTAAATCAAATCATTTATTCACAACTATGTTCACATGTCTCGAATTGGCCTAATATGTAGTAGTGCCATATCTAATAACTTGCACAATCAATAATGATATTCCCCTTGATAATTAATCCAATTACAAAAAACTATAATATTTTCCATATTTGGTTGTATAACCTTAATTGATGAAATTATTGATGTGACATTATTGGCAAACCTATGAGTACATTGATCGAAGTGACTAGAATTTGAAATGCAGTCATAATTTAGATTCATTTTGACACTCCTAATAGATCTACATAGATATTTGTGAATATTTTGGATACATTAATCTATCATTTTACACAATCAAAGTTAAATCTCTTCTATTAAAATTAGGCAAACAAGAGGAAAAAATTGGGTTGAGAGTTGAGAGCATTATTGTAGTTGTTAATATTTTAGTCAATTAATTTTCATTTAACTACTCATTGTGATATAATTTATTTTCAATACTTCCTTTGTTAATACATATGGAGAGGAAAGATAAAAATGGGAGAAGAATGAGCATCTATCTTGGCCCAAAGAGAGAATTGTGATTATTATGGATAGCTTTCATTGTGCACAATATCTTAGGAATCAGTGGTATAGGTAAAAATCATTCTTCAACCTTAGTTTATCAAGCTCCCAAAGCTTATGTAATTTTGGTTCTTGCATAATGTCTGCAATAGTGGTCAACATAGCTAGCAGAGTCAAGTATTTCCTAAGCTAAAATGATGATGACCATGTTGAAATAGGTGACATGTAATCTTGTAATTTTGTGAAAAATCATAACTATTTTACATACTTTTCTCAAAAAAATATGTTTTTCTATTAGATTAAAATTTGAAACATTTTAGGACTCTTTTGTCCCTTAAATTCATGATTTTTATCAAAGTTTCCCACTTAATTATACAATGTAAGTGGTGTGCATTTGTTTTTGTGGTCACATTTGTTATTTTTGTTATGTCAATGTTTATACATTTTTTTTTAGTTTTATGTGGTACAAATGTTTTAGTGTATTCAATACATACATACATACATACATACATACATGCATGCATGCAATACATATATTTGTTTGGAAAGAAAATATTATTGGAATATATGACAATGAATCAAAAAGTGGTATGCATTTGTTGTTGTGGTCACATTGGTTATTTTTGTTATATCAATGTTTATACAATCTTTTTTAGTTTTATGTGGTACATATGTTTTAGTGTATTCAGTACATACATACATTTGGAAAGAAAATATTGGGGGAATATATGGCAATAATATTGATTTAGAAGAAGAAGAATTAAAAAGAAAGTATATGCCATATTATAAAATCACAAAGTATTTTCATTAAGACAAGTGGCTTCAATTTTTTTTTATATGGTTGAACATTATATTTTGACTTACATGCCAGAAATAGAGTTTTCTCTCTAGCATATGTCTAAGTTCTAACCCTTTGGTTTCCTTTTAACTACAATAACTTCACCCTTGGTTTCATAATTTTTATGTGCAAATATCAAATGTGTAGTCATGTAGTCACAATTTAATTCTTTCCCTTTTCATCTTTTGCCATTCTCTTTCCCTTCCCATAAGCGTGTTGTCAAAATAACTAGCACCAAATGTAATTAAATGTTTTCACATAAAATTTGAAGTTCACTAAATGAAAAAATTAAATTTTAAATAGAGAAAGATTTTGTTATTTTATTTTAATGGACTTCAATTTTAACAGTTAATATTTTATTTTATTTTGAGAATGGTGGCAAGATTAACTTTGTATTTAATTTAGATGTGAGAGTTTTCAGATTGTCTATTAAAATTTATTTTCATGATATAAATTGAAATTCCATCAAGTTTGTAAAGCAAAAGATACATTTGAATTATTAAGGCAAAATGTAATAATCAAAAATCCATTGTTAAGGTAAAAATTAGAAAAAGGGTAAAAAAATGTAATCTCTTATTGTTGACACAAATCTTGATGTATTGTGTGTCATTAAAACAAAAACCACCCAATTTTGAGCATATTTTATCACAATTTCTAGTGATAGTCACATACTAATGTACGTTTCATCATAGGTGACACATTTTTCATTAAGAAAAAATTATGATGCAAGCCTGCATCAACAATTAAAACATAAAATTTGACACAAAAAGTGTTGTAAATTCATGAAAATCTACTAGTGGTGTTATAATTTGAAAGTAAATAACTAAAAACTCCTTTGTGTTAGAAATTTGATTCAAGGTTGATCCTTAACATCCATATTGGTGTATCACCACCCACTTTTCATTTCAAGCATTGTTTGAATTATTTAACTCTTTTCTCTTTGTAAATCATTAGTTTAACACTAAGATAGATAAGGAGTTAGCCTTCTAATCTTAAATTTTATCTTATTGGAAAATCTCACATTGTAAAGTTTATTTAAAAATATGGAAAATGTGTTATTTTAAAATGAATGTAGGCTGTAAACAACTAGTAATTTATTTTTTTTCTTTATTGCCTCCATTTCATAATCGTGTATTATTCTTCCTTACTACCTCACCACTATTACAGTGCTTCCTTCTTCACCATTACGATGCTTCCTTCTTACATTATATTCCCTTGTAAAAATTTTGAATTTACAAATGCTAAGCCCATTTGACCAATGCAAATGAGTGTAACACAATTACCGTAACCATTTGTGGAAAAATATTTTGTCATTCCTACATTTAGAAATTTCAAGGTCGTGCATTTTAATGATTTTTCTACATTTTTAGTGTCCTAATTTTATGGGTAAACTTCATATGATAACATTATTTTATAATTAAACTTCATATAATACCATTTTTTCATCATTTTGTTTACAATTAAAAAACTCATTGATTAGCTTTCTCTAAATCCCATCATATAGACATTTTCATGCCTTTTGAGGCGGTTGTTTCAAGATCTTATGCCCTACATTTTCTAGATTGTCTAAATTTTTGTAGGTTTTTAATAAACAATGTGTTTTTAAAACTCCAATTGATTGTTTATATACCAAGTATGATCGAAGTAAGGGTATTTATGCCAACATGGTTTTTATAAGTATGATAGAGTTAAAGTCTTTATTTACCTGTAAGGTGTTTCACAAAGAAATGAAAACCCTCAAACCCTTATCAAAATAAGAATTTTTTTGGTATAGAAATTGTATAAAATTATATTGAAGCCCTGTTTTACTCTTTCATTTGAAGTTTACCTATAAAAATAAGATAATTTTTACAAAATACGGGGCATAAAATATTGAAACACCAACCATTCATTCAACAATGTTTTTGTTAAATGTCAAAACAAATAATAGTAGGATCATTTATAAAAGTCATTTAACCCTTGTCCATTGTAGATAATCTCCACTCTCACTCAAGGGAATAGAATGCAAGAAAAAAGGACTATAATGGCAGGAAGGTAGTGGATAATCAACATTCTAGATTGCAATGATGGGTTGAAATGCTGAAATGTAGTGTGGAAAATGCCTCATAGGAGAGAAAACAAATCACACAAGTAAAGTTATCTCAGTGAATGGTAAAGTGTACAATACAAAAAAAGTATGGTTGATAATTAAATGGTTTTCAACATGTTTGAAATAACATGGCATGTGTAGGCCATCTCAATCATTTAAAGTCATTCAAACCTTGTTAATAATAGACAATTCCAATTTTAGAGTGTTAGCATTTATTAATCAAATATTCAATTAAAATATAATTGATTTGTTAAAGAGTAGAATTGATATATACTGTAAGATTACTAAAATGAAGATTGGAAATTTGATATACTTGATTTACCCTAATTTTGTATTAGGTTAAATATCATTAACAATAAGGTAAATATATCACACTAGGGAAATTTACTATTTAAAATGTATAACAATACTTTCATATCTACCTTAGTAGATGAAAACATTTAACATGCCAATTTGGAAGTTTAAAAATAAGCAATGGATAATATGAAATTATAATGATTAAAACAAACACACCTTGATGAATTATGGGTTTATGAGTGTGGATCTGAACTATATAGTCCTATATTCCCCTATGTGCAAAAAATGAGTGTCTAAATAGAGAGGGATGGGATCGAAATTTGCATCATTCATGTCTTATGTAGGAGCAATGCTAACATGTTTTGACCATCATTCTTGTCCTATAACATCGTTCATGTCCTATACTCAATTTCAAAATATATGTTTTCCTTTGTCACTCTACCATTGGATGTTATACCTTCCTATACTTTTATTTTTTCAAATTGATGGACAAAACTATTTGATATTGCTTCTTAAATATGTTTAACCTAGTTTTCCAAAAGATGTTATAAGAAGAGAAGGGAACAACTAATTTGATCAGGAAACCAAAATGGTGTTGTGACTATGTATCTTGCATACCAGAATTATACACCTCATAGTTAATGTGAAATGTGACGATGGAGGAATGAGAGAAGAAGATATGTATTCTCTCCAAAAGTGAGATATGTAACTATATGCCCATTTAACTAGGCTAATTTTTGTACAATCTATGATGCAAGTCCTTTGGTAGAGATAAATCAATTTTAAGCATGCCTAGACTTAAAAATGAATGGTTAGTATTGGATTGGAAACTTTTATGAAGCCTTTAGAACCTCAATAATACTTATTTTATGTGAATTTTTTATTCTTGGATAATAAAATGTTCATAAATGATTATTATATATAATCTTCTCATGGTTTTAATGGAAGACATATTAGCACATAAAATTTGAAAAGGATAAAGGTAAACAACCAAAAAATGGATCCATACATTGAAAGGGCATGACCACAGGCAAAAGGATCCATATAAAAGAGGATAAGATCAACATTCCCATTGATATTTTTGTGGAAGGATCACCAAATTTCCATTCATATCCCATAGGAAAGAATGAACACTAACAAAGATATTAGAGAGAAAATAGGCTCATGAGCACAATAAAAACATGATAGAATGAAAAACTAAAGAAAAAGATACCATGGGATCCATGGAGAATAAGGAGAAAGACAAACAAGTGCTAGTAAGCCATTAATTCAAGATGATGACCCATATGTACAAAATAGTTCCAAAAACATTGTAATAAGAAGATTTTTACCAAAATTGAGTGTCTACATAATGCCACTATTTTGATGTTCTTATGTGAGTTATGCATGTGTGCATCAAAGTAAAATAATAAATAATGGAAGTGTATAATTTGACTTACCATACAAAGAGAAGGATAAGGGTTTTATATTATGCATCAATATGTAACTTTTTCACTTCACAAAATTTAGGATGCTTGTCAATGATGGCCATTTTCCAATAAGTAATCAATTCCATTTGTGATCCTTATGCTAAAATGAAAATTTGAAATTGAAAATTTGAAATTAAAAATAACATAGGAATGAAGATATTTATTCTATATCAAACCAAATGCTTTCATATTGTGAAAAATAATTCCCCTGTTTTGATTATTTTGATTCAAAACTTTATTTAAAAGTAATAAACATAGCCACCACTTATCTCAGAGTTTTGTGAACCCTCCTCCTACTTCTTGATCAAGGAAGTAGATAATGTTTTTTTTCATTATGTATAACTACTTAAATTTTGATTTAAATCATCCCTAAATTTCACTTGAAAGTATTTTGAATAATGCTCATACATAACTTTCACTTGAAAGTATTCTAGTGAATGATCACACATGTCTTTCACTTGAAAGTAATCTAAAAAATGGTCATGCCTAAATCTCACTTAAAATTAATCTAAAAAATGCTCATGCCTAACTTTCACTTGAAATTATGCTAAAGAATGTTAATGTTTGAATTTCATTTTGAATGACTCTAAAAATGTTCTAAGATATGTCTCCCTTTTAGGTGAGGTATTGAATAACTTATGTCTGTAATCACTCATCTCAACATAAATATAATTATAAGATCCATGTGTAAGCAAATTATATATAGTTGATACCATTTTGAAAATTGCATAAAACACATGTAATTATCACAAAATATTACATTGAAATCCCCATAATAGGTTAGATGTCAAAAACTAGTATGTTTCAAGTGTCATGTTGCATAGAATAGATAAAATCATGTATACCTCAATGCCCAATATAATAATCTAGTAAATATCAATGGCATATCTCATAGGAATGATAACATCAAGTAAGGCTTAATGCACAATATACTACTCTTGTGACTATCAATGTTGTATCACATAGGATTTATATCATCAAGTAAGGTTTAATATCTATTCAACCACTCTAGTGAGTATTAATTCCTATAAAGGTGTACTCATGTATGGTTCAATATATGTGACACATATCCAATGAGGATGATGGGATGGAGGGGAAAAAACATGCCCCATAGTTGATATAGTAGGAGAGATTGATTAATTTCCACATGAGAATCATGTAATATAGATAATTGTGTGGTCGGGTCTATAGGTGGATGCATTCTCCAATGAGGATGATAGTGTACTTGACAATAACATGCCCCCATGCAGCCAAGTGGATGGGGATGAATTGATGTTCCCAAATGTAGATAAATGATTAAGGTAACAAGATATATCATGTGTAAATACCAAATACGTGTCCATTTATATGTAAGATAATACCATATTTATATGAAGAAGTAATGTAAGCATTATAGACATAAGGTTATCATGGGAAAATATATATCAATATAAGGCTCATGGAGAGTAAATTTGGGTATCATGTCCCTCTAGGCAAATATAACATAGATGTGATCAATGAAGCTCATGGGTGAGGTAAATATAATGATGTTTGGTATGGCATCTTCCATGTAACATATGTCTAATGGATAACTCATAAGGACCATATAAGTATAATGACCTTGTTGGTAATATATAATTCATGTACACCAATGTGGAAGATATAATCATGTGTATAGGAAATATGACAATCATAATGTACCAAGATGTCATAGGTTCCCACTAGTGTAGTGATGCAAGGCATATAGGTAATGTGGCTCCAAAAATGATATATGATCAATGATGCTCAAGTATAAGTAATGTGACACATGCCCTTATGGGTATACATATATATGTATGCTCATGTAATACTCAATGCAGTATTATATGAAAACCATCATGATGCCCCCAAGTGGCAAGATATAAATGATAGTCTCAAATATGAGAGATAAAAATAATATTCCTCAATAGATGATCTATATGAGCTTATGTATAAATTAAACTCTATGATACATAGAGGTATGTTTCCCCACAATAGTAAAGTAGAATATGTCTTATATAAGTGATGCATCTCTGAGAAGGCTAAGTATAACAATGAATCATAATCATAGTAGATACATGGATGATATGATACCAAGGTGCAATATAAAGTATCGATCACAAGGTATAATATGTAAACACCCATTTAATAATTGTTAGATTGGGCCATAATCGAGGATCAGATTTGGATAGGATCAAATGCATGAAGAAATTACCTATTGTAGAAGTGAAATCAAACATGATCCAGAAGAAGCTTATTACTCAACAAATAAAATATTATAAAATTATAATTAACATCATTATTATTCATTATCCATAAAATCTTTAGGAAAGGTAAATATATAGGTGAAAGATAAACATGTCTTCACATCCTCATGCATGTGGGATTATATTTTACAATGACCTAAAAAGACACCTAAGTAAGCTAACTAAACATGTATAGGGAAAAACCATTAAATAAAATAAAAACCTACACTAACACACCCCTTAATCATAACTTACATGGGTAGTGGAATTGGGTCCTATCACAAAGGCTTGATGAGTTCCCAAGTACATAAAAATACCCCCTAGAGGAGGAAGATGGAGTGGGTCAAAACCTAAGAAGATTTTGCAAATGAAGACATTTTCTCTCAATAAAGGGTTTGATGAATATATCAATAATTTAATATGTAGTTTGGATGTAGAAGAGATCAATGACTTACTCATGGATAAGCTACAAAATGAAATGCATGTGAATCTTGATATGATTGGTTTGTTGATTGAGGATTGAATTCTTATAGACCTAGATTACACTTTGGTTTTCACAGAAGATGACTGTTGGTCATTGATTATAGATGTCAAACTCAGTGAGAATCTTCTAAATCCAAATAGCCTCATTGACAACATTAAAAAATCCTATATATTATGCTTGTGTATAAGATAAATTAATAGCATTCTACTTCTTTCTTGACCAACTAATTGGTATCTAACCAAGATAGAAATCGTATCCTGAAGTAGACGTATGATTCCAAATACACCAACCTAATCTAAATATATATAACCAATTAAGTCAATGTCAATGATTGTTCCATAGTGAATCCTAAAATTATGAGTACCCTAAATGTAGTGGATAATCTACTTAGCTTCTTTTGAGTCTAGTTCATGTGATTCTTGTTGGCCAAGTTAGCCACCAAATATTTATTTATCTCCAAACTAGGTATGTTGAGATGCTTACAAATATTTCTAGGTTTTGTCATTCTAGTTTTAGTATTCATGCACCTAATAGAACTATGAAAGAATGTCTTGTTATGACACTATATTTTTATTAGATTATAGGTCCTAAGTATTAATGCTTCAAGATGGTTTGGAGTGAGCAAATTCACAAGTTAATCATTTTACCCATCACTGGTTCATGAAGTGTATTTGTAAGTTCTTGTGTAATTTAGGAAAGTGACTCCCTTGAGGGATATCAAATATGAGGAGTCAACACCATGTGTAGAGTTCAAATGAGGTCCTTTTAGGACATTTTACATTTTATGAAGATCAATTTGTGCCTCATTCTACCTATACACCCAATCAAGATGTCAACTCTTATATTTGAAAACTTATTTGTTCATTTATTTTACTTTCAAACATAGCATAATGTGATGAAAGGTAGGAAAAGTAGGCAAAATAAGTTCTTTATATGTTACACTATCATTATAAAAGTGAATAATAAATTCATTTGACATCTTGTACATAGCCAAAATATGGCATTTTTCCAAATGAACAAGTTCCTTGATGAAGAAGGGTCCGTGAGGTGAGTATACAGTTTCAACAAAGGTGACATACATGAAAATATTCTAAGTCCCAATGATAAGGGGGTCTAATTGAAAGGTTTTAAAAATTAACATTATCTTATAAGCCTTTTCAAGGCTAACTATAGGATCCTCAGGTGAAAACCATGTTAATTAGAAACTACAAGTCCAAACAAGGCAAAAAACCACTCAAGTTCTCCTTTAGGTCACAAGCATAGTGAATAAGGTCAGTTGGTTGGCATGGGTTCATGGAAGATAATAAATGTTAGGATTAGTGATATTATGGGTTTAATTCCACCCATATGCCCTAAAAATTTGTAGCAATAAGTCTGATTTTAGGGGCTTGATCTTTATGAACAATCACTCACAAGTTTAGTGTTCCTAGAACCCTATCAAACCCCAACATCTTTTTTTTTTCTTTTGATAAATTTTTTGAGATAATAATATGAATGAGGATGGTTTAAAATAATTCCCTTGATGTTTAAAATCCCCTAAAATACCAAACTCAACACAAGCAACCATGGATCAAACCTACATTGGTAGGAAATCCCATGTTTTGTTATATTTTGACATGACATGCAAGTTTTTGAGGTTGTGAGGTATTTTTAGCTACCAACGTTATTAGAAAATAATTTTAAACATTTTTTATAGACTTACCAAGCCCCTAAAGCTTCTATCAATCCAAACACAAGGTCTAAATTTCAAATAAACAACATGATTATGCATACTAAGCTAGATTGTGTTAAGGCTTCAAATACAAACATGAAGAGAAAGTGCAAGTTTTGTGTTTTTCATGAATATTAGAAGTTCATACTAATTTTTAAATACATTTGATAAGATTTTAGGATTTATTATACTCTTTTTGACAAAGAGAAACCACTAAAATAAGACCATTAAGACCAAAATTGTCAAGCTACCTACAAACCCTAGGCATGGGCTAAATCAAGTTTTATGAACATTAGGGGGGTTAAATTCTTTAGATAACTAAATTCAAACATTACAGGGCATGGATAAAATCCAAAATAGATCATTCTAATCATAAAAAAATCTTTTGATGACCTTTTTATCCAAAACACTTGTATCGAATATGCACCTACAAGCCTACAATTTTGAGAATGTCCATTCTTCATTTGTGAAGTCAGTTGAGTAGTTGCATCAATAAAAATGGATTTAAGGGAATTTTAAAAGGTCTATACCATTCAATTTCATGTTATTTAGTAATACATCAAGGGCCAGGGCTTTATGAACAATCCTTAAGAAGTTAAACACATAAAAATTGCCAAGAAGCCTTCAAAAGAGCTCGATGACTATAAACATCTTTTTGGTGATTAAAATACACCTAAATTGCCTTGAAAACATCTAAATACCATCTAAAAGACTCATGGTCATATATTTTATCACAAATATTGGCACGTGTGGAGGAAAAGTACAAAGAAATAGCCCTAAAATTGTACTTTTAGGCTTATTTTTAGGTGTTTGAGTAAATAAGAAATTCATAACCAATTGAGGAGGATTTTCAAGCTTGGGTAGAGGTCTAATGACATTCCACCATCCATTCAAGAGGCTCTCATGGTGTTTAACAAGTTTTCAAGTTACTAAACTAAGACAAAATGAAGACTGTCCCTTGATTAAATAGAGTAAATGAAGTTGCTGACCTTCTTAAGGACATCAGGGGTATTAAATTATTCAAAGAATCCTTTTATACATCAGATGACACTCTTTTATGACTCTCCAAGTCATAAAAAATCCATTCCAATGACTGCAAGAAATTTATAAAGGACTCATGCACATGTAGTTTGCTTGTTGCATAGTGATGGGAGCTCTCGAAGATGAACACAGTCCTCTATCAACTCTTTCAATCTTATCTCAAGGTTTTTCACTCTATACCATAAATACATAGGCCTGATGAGTGAATGGATTGGTAAACCTAAAAATTTCCTCTAAAAATCCTAGGGAGGAATCCTATAAGTTTGCTTCCATCAAGTGTTTCTCATAGAGACCTTGTAATAGTTTGGCATGTCACTAAATATCCCTAAGGGACCTAATATACAACTACAACATCAGTTTTGAAGATCCCCAAACATGGAAAAGGTGTCAAAAAGCCTAATGATAGCTAAATGCAAGTATGGACTTGTAACTCTATAATCAAGAAAATAGTGCAATTTTAAGAGAATAAGGATGAGTCATGGAAGGCAATGAGGCACTCTTATGCCACCTTTAATGAGTCCATCATAAAACAAAGCTAACACATGTATAAGAATAATCATAGGACTATTTTTCACCTTTTATTAAGGTTGTAATTAATTTTTTAATGGATGATAGTCATCATGAGCTTCTTACATGTCATCTTCTCTCTCCCCTCTCTTTTCTCCTATAAGTAATCTTATATCTGAGATTAGAAGGATCCTCTATATGGTCAAGGTGAAACCCTACTCAAATTGATATTTGTTATTGCCTTTGAAAGATATACAAGTTGGTTTAAACCTTCTCCATCTTACATCTAGTGTTTTTATGGTAAATTATTGATGAATGATAGTTATAGTGTTTATATTCCTTGTATTTTTTCTCTTCATTCTTTCCTCTTTGTGAGTAAATCATCTTCTTGTAGGTCATATGGTGTGTGTCAAGTATTTTTTTTACAAAGGTTAAGTGTGGAAAACCTTCACTAGTGTCTTCTTTTAGACCTATTGATTATCCCTCTTGATTGATGCATTAACTATAGCCTCCATATTGAAATAATCATGTTGGAAGGACTATTTGGAGTTGTGAAATCAAATTATGGTCTTGTTTTAGTTCATAGTAAAAATCATAAACAAGTTTATTGCTCATATAACCCTATCAAACCCCAACATCTCATTTTTATTCTTTTGACAACATTGTTGAGCTTGTTGGATGCATGATGATGGTTAAAAATCATTCCATAGAGCTCTAAAATCCTTTATAACCCAAAACTTAACACAAGCAACCATGGATTAGACCTACATTAGCGAAAAATCTCATGTTTTATTATCTTTTGAAATGAGAGATAAGTTTTTGAGGTTGTGAGGTGTTTTCAACTATGAAAGTGACTGGAAAATAATTATCAACATTGTATTAGACCTTATCAATCCCCTCAGCCTTCTATCAAGCCTAACACAAAGTCCAAATTATAACTAAACAATATGATTATACATACTAAGCTTGACTATGTCAAGGCAATAAGTACACACATGAAGAGAAATTACAAGTTTTGTGTTGAACATGAAGATTAGAAGTTTACATTGAGTGTGCAAGATAGTCGATAATATTTTAGGAGTGATTATATGCCTTGTGATGAAGAGAAACCATTAAAAGAAGGCCATTAGGGCCAAAACTATCAAGCTACCTACAAACCCTAGGCATGGGCTAAATCAAGTTTTAAGATCATTAGTGGGGTAAAATTATTTGGAAAACTACCTAAAAATATTATAGGGCATGGATTAGATCCAAAACATACATTTCTAATTATAAAAAAGCTTTTCAGGACCTTTTTTCCCAAAATAATTGTCTTGAATATGCACATATAGGCCTAAAAGCTCGAAAAAGTCCATTCTTCACTTGTGAAGTCAATTGAGAAGTTGCATGGGGTAAAATTTCTTTAGGGTAAGTTTTCAGGGTATATCCCCTCTATGTTCATGGTATTTATCAATCCATCAAGGGATAGGGCTTTATGAACAATCCTTAAGAAGTTAAGCACCTCGAAATTGCCAAGAAACCTTCAAAAGAGCTCGATAACTATAAACATATTTTTGGTGACTCTTATACATATAAATTTCCTTGAAAACATATGAATAATTTTCAATCCTCATGGGCATCTATTGGATCACAAATATTGGCACGTGTGGAGGAAAAGTTCAAATAAATTGCCCTAAAACTACACTTTTAAGCTTGTTTTTAGGTGTTTGAATGAATGAGAACATCCTAACCAGTTGAGGAGGATTTTAAAGCTTGGGTAGAGATATAATGACTTCCACCAGGCATTCAAGAGGCTCTCATGGTGGTTTGACAATTTTTTAAAGTTACTAAACCAATCCAAAATGAAGATTGCCCCTTTATTGCATAGAGTAAATGAACTTGTAGACCTTATTAAGGTCATTAGGGGTATAAAAATCTTAAAAGCATCATTGTAGACATAAAATGACACTCTTGTAAGACTCTCCAAGTCATAAACAAATCCATTCCAATGATTTTAGGTAGTTTTGAAAGGACTTACGCATAGCTAGTTTGTTTTTTGTATAGTGATGGGAGCTCTCAAGGATGAACACAATCCTCTATCAACTCTTTTAAGCTTGTCTCAAGGTTTTTCAATCTATACCATAAATACCTAGGCAATGATGAGTGAATGAATTGGTAAACCTAAGTATTGTCTCTAAGAAGCCTAGGGAGGAATCCTAGAAGCTTGCTTCCATCAAGTGTCTCTCGTAGAGACTTTTTAATAGTTGGATATGCCACTAAAGACCCCTAAGGGACCTAATACACAACTACACCATTATTTTTGAAGATCCCCAAACATGGACAAGGTGTTAATAGGCCTAAATAAAACTAGATGAAATTTTGGACTTGTAACTCTTCAATCAAGAAAAGAGGCCAGGTTCAAGAGAAAAAGGATGAGTCATGGAAGGAAATGAGGCACTCCTACGCCACCTTTCATGAGTACATCATCAAGCAAAGTTAACACATGTATAAGAAGAATCATAGGACTATTTTTCACCTTCCATTGAGGTTGTAACTGATTTTATGATGGATGACAATCATCATGAGCTTCCTACATGTCTTCTTCTTTATCCCCTCTCTTTCTTTCTATAAGTACTCTTATATGTGAGATTAAAAGGATCCTCTAGTTGGTCAAGGTGAAGCCTTACTCAAATTGATATTTTTTATTACCTTTGAAGTGAATATGAGTTGGTTTAGAACTTCTCCATCTTACATCTAGTGTTTTTATGGTAAATTATTGATGAATGATAGTGATAGTGTTTAACTTCCTTGCATTTGTCTTTTTCATTCTTTCCTCTTTGTGAGTAAGTCATCTTCTTACAGGTCATATGGTATGTGTCAAGTAGTTTTGTTTGTAAAGGTTAAGTGTGTAAAACATTCACTAGTGTCTTATTTTAGATTTCTTGATCATCCATATTGATTGATGTATTATGTATAGCCTCCATATTGAAATACTCATGTTGGAAGGAATATTTGGATTTGTGAAATTAGATTCCAATCTTGTTTTAGTTCATAGTAGAAATCATAAAAAAATAGAGTATTTATAAAATTTGATGTATCACCGCTTATATTTCATTTCTTTCATATTTCTTTCTCCATTTTCCTTGCAATTTGAGTAAGTGCAGTGTTAGTTTTAGGTGTAGCATCAAGGGGGCCATACCTCTATGGAGATTCACTCCATCTTTTAGGAAACCCATAGTGCAGGAGTGTTTCCATTATGTCAATTGAATTAGGAGACCTGAAACACCTCCTCAAAGGGTGTAACTCAAAGTGATAATAGTTTTTGGCATGCCTGATGGGATTAAAGTTTAAGAAGATTGCTAAAGATTTATGTTGGTCTTAGCATACTTGTTGTTTTTATGGCATTTACATTCATCATATAATGACTCCAAAAAGATTTCAAGTATCTTGGTTTTAATAATAGTATCCAATTTTCATGCCAAAGATAACCTCAAGGTCCTATTCTAAGGGCATTCTCTTTGATTTTGTATAATTACCTTACCATTAAACTAATAAAAAGAGATTTGTGAGCACACACCCTTATTCAAAAAAAAAAATTGATGTAAACTTATCTATAGAAAGGTTTTGTTTACCTCCTATTTTCAATATGATAGTACCTAGAAACCATGTTTTTTTTCATTTCAATGGTGGCAACCCCCTCAACCTTACTAAATATGATGAAATCCATGTTGCTACCCTTAAAATCATCCCACATTTCATTACAGAGAATTTCACCACTCCTATTGGGCACATAAGAGACATAGATAATACATGTTATGTGCATCATGTAACACAAGACAATGTGGAAATCATATTTCTATCCACTTAATTCAAAGGGAAGACTCTTCAATTGTACATAGGTTTGAGACCTATTTCTATTACTAATTGGGATGAATTAGGAGAATAATTGTGCAAGCATTTTGAGGATAAGAGTGATCACTTATCCTTGGTGGAGTAATTTAATACTATAAAGTGGGATCCCCAAGAGTTCATGGTGGATTTAAACTATATATTTCAAAATACTTGGGATAGGATCCAAACCATAGTCAATCCCACCACAAACTATGCATTATTGTATTACTTAAGGACTGTGATGATCCAATCAATGGGGTAAATACATTGCTTGATACATATGAGGTGGAAATAAGGGATGATAATTATCTCATCTAAGCTAGTAAGAATTATCCAAGGCCTCTTGTGCCTTATTCCTATAGTTGTATCCCCCTATTCCTTCTACACCTATTGTATTACCCACATTAGACCCTATTCTTTTTCTAAATAATCAAGAAAAGATTTCCCCTATCCCTTATAATGACTTACATGAATTCAAGAGTATTATAAAAAGTTTTTTCAATGATATTATCACCATTAAGAGGTATCAAGCTCATAACTATAGGCCTTACTTACCCCACTATCAATTCAATTAGGCTAATAGACCTCATTTCCAAAGTAACTTCCAAGGTCAAAGGCCAATCACCGATGTTAGGCCTTTCAATAGATATAACCCAAATGTTGCTAACTCTTCAAATTCCATTATTCCTATTCAAAATAATCTAGTCCAAGATTAGTCATGGTGTCTTCCTTATGATCAATCCCAAAATCAGATTATGTACCCCAATGGTGTGTTCAATCAATCTCTAATGGTGTAAGGTGTTTAAGTTTCTCAAGCTCCACAATTTGAAGTGACACTATAATAAGAATCTAATCTAGGGCAAGTGCAATTTGATTCCATACTTGTCAATTGGCAATAGGAGATTATTATGTAATGAATCCATTTGGAGGCACAAGTAATGTTGATACTCTTGTAATAACCAACATAAGGTCTAATAAGAGAGTAATAGAGGGTTCCAAAGAGATGGTTCAAGTATCTATCATATCTTCTCAAGTTCCTCAAGAAAAAAATAGACCTAATGCATCATTTAAAGTTAAGGAAATGTATAAAAATCATAATGTGAAAGGTGTTCCTCTACCTCAATCTTCACAAGCTCAAGATAGTGTTGTTGCTCCTAAGGGGTAACCAAACGTTGGTAGATTTTATATCAACATTGTTGATCAAATAAAGAAAGTACATATGAATATATCAATGTGGGATACAATATCCATCTGTAGACAAAAGTATCTACTTTAAGAAGAGCTATCTAACTTCAACTTTGCCTTGTAGTTAGAATAACAATGAAAGAGAAAGTAGTCCTCATGACTAGAACTCAGACTAAAGGAGGGAAACAATTCAAAATTGATGGTCCTCCTCCTTTCTACCTTTTTCTCATTATAGGTGAGTCTTTGGCTCATAATTATATGATTGATAGTTATGTTAGTACCTCTATAATGACCAAGCAAATGGTTGATAAGCTAGGTCTAAAATATGAACCAATCACCAAAGGAGTTTTACAATTGTATGGGATAGCCACCAAGACTGTAAGCATCATTAAATGTTTAAACGTAATCTTACATTATATCCCCACTTTTTCAATTCCCCAAGATGTTGTTATAATAGACCCATCACATCACTTTGTTTTATGTCTATCTAGGGAGTTCACAACTAAGATTGGGGGATATCTATTATTAGATTGGTATTACATGGTGTTTAGGACTAAGTATGGTACCAAAGCCAATATAAAATTAGAAACAATTGCTAAGAGTCACATATAACCTTATGTGCCTAAAGTCTCCAATGTTATTTGTACTATTCTTGATGAAGGAGACCTCCATGTTGATTAAGAACCAATTTTTTTCCTTGAAGGTGTACCTGATCTCTTTCTTGAAGAGTAAGGAATTGAGCATCATGAATATGATCCCTATAAGTGCATAGAAGAAGAAATCCTAGGAGTATATTGCTTATATGAAGAAGGTTATTTCATTCCAAAGTTGGTGAAGCCTAGTGAACCCATGGATGGTCTATGGTAGCTATTATTTGATGGATCTAGAAGAAAAATTAGTGTAGGAGGTGGTGCAATGTTGGTGTCTCCCTCTAAAGAAAGGTACTATACTAATTTTAGCTTTAAATTTAGTTATACTGAAAATTTATTAGAGTATGAATCACTTGCACACGACCTTCAATGGGCTAAGAAATTATAAGTGAAGTAATTTTAGGTGTTTTTTGATAGTGAGTTGGTTGTTCATCAAGTAAAGGGCTAAAATGTAACAAAAACCCCCGTGTTAAAGTCCTAAAAGCATAGGGTGTGGGATATTATAGAGTATTTTGAGGCTTTCAATATACAATCCATTCCAAGAGAAAAGAATAGTCATGCTAATAGGTTGACTACAATTAGAGCTTAGTTTGACATCCCTAATGATTTCAAAAGTTCAAGATGTCAACCACATATCAAGGTAGTTACGAGGCCTTCAATTATTGATAATGATTTTAATTGGAAAGTATTTGAGAATGAAAAAAAAATTACATGTTTTCTCCAAGAAGAGGTTGAGTTATCTTAAATAAGTCAAACCAAGTTATAGCAATAATATGCTGATTAGATTGTACAACTAAGGTCAAACAAACTCCCTAAAGGTATAAAAACACTTGAAATCATTTTCAATGATGATGATCAAATGAAGAAATATAAGATAAGCATATCTACCAAGCAATATCATTATGAGAGGGTCCCCATATTCAAAGATAAACTTCTCACACTTGTAAAGGTATGTAATAGAGAAGAGAGACTTGCATTCATTGAGTTGTACAAAAAGTTTGTCGATATATTTTTTTGGGAGTATAGTGATCTCAAAGGTTTTGACCCTAGCCTAGATCAACACACTATAGAGATAGATACATATTCAAAAATAGTAAGGCAAATACAAAGACTTATCAAAGGATGAATCCCCTAATGAAGAAGGAATTGACTAAGTTGATATACTCTAGCATCATCTTTCCCATCATGCACTAATCTTGGGTTGCCAATCTAGTCCCTGTAAGAATTAAGAATGGATAGATAAGATTGTGTGGGGACTTTATGGACTTAAACATATTTTCATTGAAGGATCACTATCCTTTTCCTAAAAATAAGTCTTACAAATGGTATAATGTTACGAGTGTTTCTCTCACCTTGATGGCTATTCAAGGTACAATTAGATTTTGAAGAGAAAGACCAACATAAGATAACCTTTACCACAAAATGGGGCACATATTCATATATTAATATGCCTTTTGGGTTCTCCAATACTGAATATACCTTCTAAATATCCATAGGCATGGCATTTCAAGGTTTGATAAATGAGTTAGTGTTGATTTATCTTGGTGATATCATTGTTTTCTCTAAGGATGAAAATGATCATTTGACTCGCCTTAGAAAGATATTTGAAAGATGTAGGTAGTGTGGGATCTCTCTCAATTTTAAAAAGTGTGTATTTTCATAACAGGAAGGCAAACACTTGGGCCACATTGTCTTCAATAAAGGTCTCTCCATAGACCTTGAAAGGGCAAGTGTTATCTTGTCCTTGTCATTTCCTAAGCACAAGAGAAGGTTGTAAAGTTTATTTTGAAAAATAAACTTCATTAGGAAGTTCATACCTAATTTTTCAAATCTTTTCAAGCCACTAACATCCATGTTAAATAAGAATTAAATTTTCAATTAGACTAGAGAAGGAAGGGATAATTTTAGAACCATAAAGCAAGCCATAACACAAGCTCCAACACTTGTAAATGTTGATTTCATGAATGAATTAACCTTGTATGATTTATAAAATTATTAAGTCATCTCATCCATGTTGACATAATTAAATGATGAAGGTATTGAACAACCCATTGCTTTCTTTAGCCAAAGATTGTAAGACTATGAGGTAGGGTAAACTTTTGTGGAGAAGCAAGTGCTTGATATCATAATAAGTCTTAAAAAATTAAGACATATGCTCTCTAACAACAAAATTCATGTGATGGTGTCTCACCCAAACATCAAATACTTCCTTTTGAGTAGTTATTTGAATGAGAAAAGAGATGGTTGGATTAACTTATCACTAAGGTAATGGAGTATGATATAGATATCAAAGTTACCAAGTTGGTGAGAGGCAAAGGGTTGTGTGAGCACTTATAATTAGAATTTAAATATAAAAATGATGTTTTTTTATCACTCCAAGATGACACTCGTATAACTATACCTTCATCTACCATGAGTTGGACACAAGATATGATTAAATTTCTCCAAATAGGTGAGTGTCTACTAGGCCTAGACAAAGCTAAAATGAGACATTTAAATTTTAAATACATCTCATATGTTATTGTATATGGAATAATCTTTAGTAAATACCTTAATGTAGTTATCTTGAGGTGTGTAGAGGTTGATCATATTGAGGGAGTATTAACATAATTCCATGATGGGCCATCAGGTGGCCACTTTGCACTAATAACTAAAATAACAAAGGTGATGAGAGCTGGTTATTATTGGCTTAGATTATTCAAAGATGCATATGTATGGGTGAGAAAGTTTTATAAGTGTGATTTATTCATAGGAAAATATAATCTTGCATCCATCTTCTCCATCCCATTTAGGTAGAGCAACCCTTCATGTAGTGGGGTTTGGATTTCATAGGTATGATCAGTCCTCATTCAAGTGATGGTTATAAGTGGGTGTTGACTACAACTTACTACTTTACTAGGTGGACATAAGTAGTGGATATCAAGGAATCCAATGAGACTAATGTGATATATTTATATAAAGGCATAGTAACTATACTTGGAGTAATGTATGCACTTATCTCAGATAATATAATGGCTTTCCTTGGTACTAGGATAAGTGAGTGGGTTGTGATACATGGATTCCACGTAAGTAACTCCTCCAACTACTGTCCTCAAGGGAATGGACTAGCAGAGTCAAACAAGAATCTAATCAGAGTCATCAAGAGGACTATAGAGGAAAATTAAAGAACATGGCATAAAAATTGAAGATAGCCTTATTGGATGATAAGATCACTCCCAGAAGATCCATTGGTAACTACCCCTACATGCTCGACTATGAAAAATAATCAAATCCACTCATCTCCCTTGAGCTACCAGCTCTAGATCTTATATATTAGCTTGAGATGATGGATAATGTTGCCATGGAGATTATATTAGCTAAGTTGATGGAATTAGAGGAAACAAGAGACAATGCAATGCATAATATGGAGTCTCACCAAGATCAAATCAAGAGGTAGTTTGACAAGAGAGTTTTTATAAGAATATTCAAAGAGGGTGACATTATACTCAAATGAGATGAAGATAGGGTGAAGCCTTGCAGACACACAAATTTTTATACTCTATGGAGTGGGCCCTGTGTCATCATTCATTGAAAACAACACAATGATTTTCAACTCTCAAATCTAAATGGATAAGAGTTACATATCCCAGTCAATGTGATGCACCTTAAGCATTATTATTAAGGTCATTTTATCATCATGTACATAGTATATTAGTTTTTTTCCCTAAGTGCTTCTTAGCACATGTGTGTATCTTGCTTTATTTTGTGTGTGTTGGGAGTAGTTTCAGTTTTTCTATTTGTTCCAAATGCTAATGTCATGTTCAATTTCAATAGAGAAACTACTGTTCAATGAATCCATGCCTAATGATGTGCTTAAGGCTAATGGTCTAGATGTTTAGTAGGTAAACTATCCTCGAAAGCTGCCAAAAATGTTTGCCAAGTTAGCCATCATAGATTATTTTATCTCCAAACCAGGTATGTTAAGATGCTTACTATGATTTTTAGGTTTTTTCATCATGGTTTCACTATTCATACATCTAGTAGAGCTATAAAAGAATGTATTGTTATGTCATTAGGTTATTTTTAGGTTTTAGGTCCTAGGGATTAATGTTTCAAGATGGTTTGGAGTGAGGAAAGTCATGAGTTAATAATTTACCCCATCACTAGTTCATGAAGTGCATTTTCAATCATTTTATTAAAGGTCTAGTGTACTTTTGGAAAGTGACTCTCTTGATGGATATCAAATGTGAGAAGTCAACATCATGTGTAGAGTTAAAAGGAGTTCCTATTAGGCCATTTGGAATTTCATGAAGATCATGTTGTGCCTCATTCTTCCCATATGCCTACTCAAGATGTCAACTTCACCCATTTCATATGTATACTCACATTTGAAAACTTCTTTGTTGATTGCTTTAACTTCCAAACATAGCATTATGTGATGAATGGCATGAAAGGTATCCAAAAGAGGTTATTTATATGTTACACTATCATTGACAAATTTAAGAATTATTCCATTTTACATCTTTTTTGTATATATAGTGGGGGATTTTTCCAAATGAATAAGTTCTTTTATGAATAAGGGTCTTTGAAGTGAGCATATAGTTTCAAAAAAGGCAAAGTAAATGAAAATATTCCAAGGCCCCATGATAAGGAGGTCTCATTAAATGTTTTCAAACTAAAAATTGGTATTCTAGGCCTCTTCAAGGCCAACTATAGGATCCTTAGGCTAAAATCTTTCTAAAGCAGAAACTACAGGTCCAAACAAGGAAAAAACCCACTCAAGATCTCCATCACGTCACAGGCATATTGACTAAGGTCAGTTGGTTAAAATTGATTCATAGAGGATAAGAATTGTTAGGACCATTGATATTAGGGGTTAAATTTCACCCCTATGCCTTATAAATTTTTAGCATTAAGTTTGATTTTAAGAACCTGATCTTTATGAACAATCAATAACAAGTTTAGTGCTCCTAAAACACTATTAAACCATAGTAGCTCATTTTTATTCTTTTTACAGCATTTTTGAGTTCATTGGATGCATGATGACGGTTGAAAATAAATTCCTAGATCTCTAAAATCCCATAAAACATCAAACTCAACACAAACAGCCATGGACTAGACCTACATTGGTCAGAAATCTCATGTTTTGTTGTCTTTTGACATGGTAGACAATTTTTTAAGGTTGTGACATGTTTTCAGAAATGAAAGTGATTAGAAACTAATTTTCAAATTTTTTTCGACCCTTTCAAACCCTTAGATCTTCTATCAAGTGGAACTTAAAGTCTAACTTATAAATAAACAACATGATTATAAATATTAAGCTTAACTGTGTCAAGTAAGCAAGCACAAACATGAGGAGAAAGTGCAAGTTTTATGTTTAACATGACTATTAGAAGTTCAAAATGAGTGTGAAAGACATTGGCTATTATTTCAAGATTTATTATACTCCTTGTGATGAAGATAACCCACTAAAATAAGGGCATTAGGGCCAAAATTGTCAAGTTACCTACAAACCCTAAGCATGGGCTAAATCAAGTTTTAAGACCATTAGGGGATAAAATTATTTAAATAAATACATATAGATATTATATGTAATTTATAATATCAAAAATATAAAATTATAATCATAAAACAATCATTCAAAGACCTTTATACCTAAAACACTTGTTTCAAATACACACCTACAGACCTACAAGCTTGAGAAGTCAATTCTTCACTTGTGAAGTCAGCTGAGAAGTTGCATGGGGGAAAATGGATTTAGATTAATTTTTTAGGGTATATCCACTCCAATTTCATGGTATTTAGTAATCCATCAAGGGGGAGGGCTTTATGAAAAATACTTAAGAAGTTAAGCACCTCAAAATTGCCATGAAACCTTCAAAAGAGCTCGATGACTATAAACATATTTTTGGCGACTTAGATGAACTTAAATCACCTTAAAAACATTTAAATACCATCTAAAATCCTCATAGGCATCTATTGTATCACAAATATTAGCATGTGTGAAGGAAAATTTCAAATAAATAGCCCTAAAACTGTACTTTTAGGCTTATTTTCAAGTGTTTGAATGAATGAGAACTTCTTAACCAGTTGAGGAGGATTTTCAATATTGGGCATAGGTATAATTACCTTTCACCATATATTTAAGAGGCTTTCATGGTGGTTTGAAAAGTTTTCAAGTTACTAAACCAATCCAAAATGAATATTACCCCTCTTTTGCATCGATTAAATGAAGTTGCAAGACTTCTTAAGGTCATTAGGGGTATAAGAATATTCAAAGCATCATTTTAGACATCAGATGACACTCAAGGATGAACATAGTCATAAAAAAATCCATTCCAATGACGTAGGTAGGTTTTAAAGGACTTATGCATAGCTAGTTTACTTATTGCATAGTGATGGGAGCTCTCAAGGATAAACATAGTCCTCTATCAACTCATTCAAGATTGTCTTGATGTTTTTCACTCAATACCATAAATACATAGGTAATTATGATTGAATGAATTGGTAAACCTAAGTTTTTCCTCTAAGATGCTTAGGGAGAAATCCTAGAAGCTTGATTCCATGAAGTGTCTCTCATAAAGACCTTATAAAATTTGGGCATGCCACTAAAGATACCTAAGGTACCTAATACACACCTACACCATCAATTTTGAATATCCTAAAACATGGAAAAGGCATCAATAATCCTAAATACAACTAGATGATAGTGTGGAATTGTAACTCTTCAATCAAGACAGAGGGTAGTTTCAAGAGAACAAAGATGAGTCATGGAAAGCAATGAGGCATTCCTATTCCACCTTTCATGAGTCCATCATTAAGTAAATTTAACACATGTATAAGAAAAATCATAGGACTATTTTTCATATTCCATTGAGGTTATAACTAATTTTATGATGGATGACAATCATCATGAGCTTATTACACATCCTTTTATTTCTCCCTTATTTTTCCTATAATTATTCTTAAATGTGAGATTAGAAGGATACTCTAGCTACTCAAGGTGAAGCCCTGATAAAATTGATATTTGTTATTGCCTTTGAAGTTAATACAATTTGATTTATACCTTCTCCATCTTGCATATAGTGCTTTTATGGTGAATTGTTTATGAATGATAGTGATAGTGTTTAGCTTCCTTGCATTTGTCCTCTTCATTCTTGACTTTTTGTAAGTCATATTCTTGTAGGTCATATGGTATGTTTCAAGTAGTTTTTTTAATAATAAAGGTTAAGTGTGGAAAACCTTCATTAGTGTGTTATTTTATACCTCTTGATCATTCTTCTTAATTGATGTATTAGCTATAGCCTCCATATTGAAATAATCATGTTGGAATGACTATTTGGAGTTGTGAAATTAGATTCTAATCTTGTTTTAGTTCATAGTAAAAATCATAAATAAGTAGAGGAGACTTAAAATTTGGTGTATCACCCCTTTTATTTCCTTTTTTAAAACTTTATTTCTCCCTTTTCCTTGTAGTTTGAGTAGTGTTGTGTTAGTTTTAGGTGTAGCATCAAGGGAACCATCCCTCTTTGGAGATTCACTCCACCTTTTAGGAAACCCACAACCTAGGAGTGTTTCTATTGTGTCAATTGAGTGAGGATACTTAAAACACCTCCTTAAATGGTGCAACTCAAAGTGACAATAGTTCCTACATAAATATAGAGATCATGTCCACTACATATGAAATGCCAGGCCTAGTGTGTATAAGGTAGATGAGACTGCCAACAAGTTATCGATATAATGTAGCATCAACCAAAAGAGATGTATAATCAGCCTCAATCATCACACCAAATAGAAAGGGAGTTTTAGCTAGCTTATAGTCAACCTTGTTAAACCGTGTAAGAAAATAAAGAACATACTTGGATTGTGGAATATTGATCCCAAATTCATAGTGAGAAATTTCAATCCCAAACAAGTAATGCAACAAGCCCAAGTCAGTCATTGAGAACCTGTAAGACAAATAAGTTTTCACTATTGTGATGGTGGATGAAAAATTTCTTGTGATGAATAAGTCATCAATGTAGAGAACTATAATTAATAGTTAATCATCCTACCAAAAAATGTAAACATTTGGATCAAAATGGAATCTAGTCAACCCAAATGAAATAAGAAAGGAGTCCATCTTGGCATACCAGGCTATAGGAGCTTGTTTGAGTCCATAGATAGATTTTTAAAGTTTGTAAACTAAGGAATAATATTCCACAAATCTTTGTAGTTATTCCATGTATATTTCCTCTTTGAGGTTGCCATGAATAAAATCACTATTCACATCCATTTGATGAACATCCCAACAATGTGTTATGGGAATAACAAGAGTAAGTCAAATTGAGTCCAGTATAGTCAATTCCAGGTACTTGAGAAAAAAACATTTTACTACTAAATGTGCTTTGAACTTATCTACGGACCCATTTTCTATAAATTTTGTTCAATAAATACACCTACATCTATCAATTTTTCTTCCCTTAGGAAGAGAGACTAAATCCCAATTGTCATTCCTAAGCAAGGAACCATACTCCTCTTCCATAGCATTATCCCACTTAGGAGGGCCTGAAGCTTCACAAAATGATTGTGGATCAAAAGAAAATGCAATGAAAGTATGTGGGGTATTCTATAATTATGAATATGTTCATTTGGTGTTTGATGGATCTCCAACCTAATGACCAACACTTTATAGTGCCTATCTAGCCCAAATATGACCAATGCTCAGATAGTTAGGAGGAGACTCCTCATCATATAAAGATATTATGGGAGAAGGAGGAGGTGAGGCCCCATCACTACTCTCATTATTAGAACTAGAATAAGAATCTAGATCATCAAGAAATAACTCAGGTAGATCTGAATCAACAAAATTTTCACCAAATCCAAATGCATCTAAGGAAGAGGGAAAGGTAACACCCTTAGGATATCCCATGAAAATTCAAGGCTAACATTAAGGTTTTATAGCCTTAGGTTTATTCTTATGAATGTGGGACATAAAAAGAGATCTAAATACTCAAAAGTGTTTCTCTATTGGTTTCTAACCAATCCAAGCTTCAAAATAAGTGACTCCATTCAATGCTTTATGAGGATCTCATTTCTAGATATAACAAGCATAGTTGATGGCCTTGGCCTAGTACTGAGGTGCAAGAGATTTGGAGTGTATTGTATAGTTGGCCATTTATTTTAAGGACCTATTCTTACACTCTATAACTCCATTATATTTAGGGATATATGGAACTATTCATTGTAGTTCAATCCCCTCTAAATTCTAGAATTATTCAAAATGGTTACTGATATACTCACCACCATTATCAGTGCATAAAATCTTGATGGATTTACCTGACTATTTTTATACAAGCACCTTGAAATTATAAAAATAATCAAAGACCTAAAATTTATGCTTAATAAATTATACCCAAGTATACCTCAAAATGTCATCGATGAAAGTAAGAAAGTATTTGGTCATTTTGAATGAAGGAATTGGAAATGGTCCAAAAATGTCAATGTGAACTAGCTCCAATATTTGTGTATATTTCCATGATTTACTTTATCATAATTCTCCTTGGGATGCTTAACAAGTATTTAATCTTATCAAACATCACCAAAAAAATTAAAACATGACAACCTTGAAACCATGTCATGATGACTGAGTTGCTCCATGTAGCAATAATTGAGATGGACAAATTGCTCATGCCATAATTTTCTCACCCCATCTGAATGAATGAGTAGTAAAATAGAGGGTTGATTAGGAGTAAAATGTGAGAAAGTGTACAATCATGAATTGTGATATGCTTTCCCAAATGCAACTATGGATTCACTATCTACTTCTCTAATAACCATATAACTATGTGTGAACTCAACTATGTTGCCTGAAATGATGTAAGTGATTTGATAAATAGATAGGAGATTGGTGGATAAAGAGGGAACACATAGAACATCTTTAAATGTCCCATGATTCACTTAAATAAATATTATCCCACTAACTTCTATATAAGTATCATCACCTAATAATATGAAAGGCATAGAACAAGGCTTCAAGGATGAGAAAAGTTCATGTGATGTATCCAGACTATGTGAGGCACCAGAATCAATTACCCATGTGGAAGGCTAGGGTAAAATTGCAACAACTACTTTTCCCTTTCTAATATATTTTGCCTTAGAAGACTCTTGTGATGATGAAATCTGATTGGTTGAATCAATGACATGTAAATTATGTTTCTCAATCATCTTTGTTAGTTGGTCAATCTGCTTCTTCATGTACTTGGTTTCATCATGCCTATATTTCTTACAATAAGCACATGTGAGGCACTCTTTCTTGGGTTTCACATTTGGAGAGAAGGACTCTTTTGATGCTTTGGACTTAACATCAAATTTATGACCCTTTATTTTCTGTTGGTCCTTATTTTTCTATTTCTTCTCCTTACTATTGGAATCCTTCTATTTTTCATGACTCAATATTAATGAATGAAATTTGGAGGACTTTAGTGTACCCATTTAAATACATCCATCTTACTCTAAGTCAAGTAAGTAGTAAAATCATCCAAGGATGACATGGTCTATGTATCTCCAAGGGCACGCTTGGTGGTGTAGAAGGTAGAAATGAAGACAAAATAATTTGAACCCAATTTGACAAGGTTGAAAAGAATCAAATGATCATCCTTTTTGTCAATGCATTAGATTTTTAATTACAACCTGAGTGATTTTAACTTTGTGAAGAATTCCTATATAGTATCAAAGTTATCTAGACTCAAACAAATGAGCTCATTATCTAACTCATGACTTCTCATTATGTCATGCTTCCCAAAGAGTTTTTTTAATGTGTTCGACACTTGATTAGGAGTAGTTGTAGATTCAATATTAAATAATGAGTTTGGAGACATAGACATGCATAATAGACCGTAGGCTTCATCACTTATATTGTACCACTTTGCCTTATTGACATCTAGTGTTGGTTATATTTTTATACCTATAGTGACCCAGTGAAATCCTTTATTCCTCAAGAGGATTTTTATTTTGAATTTCCACTTGTGATATTATAATGGAGTATGAAGTGAAACTTGAGACAAATCCATTGCAGTAAGTAGGTATGTACTAAAATGAGTGTGCTAGAAAGACAAGAATGCATAACCCCTCTAAATATATAGAGGTTTAATTTTATAAGGCATGAGAATATCATGAATGCATATATACTTAAAAAACTCACACTTTAAAAAAAATAATACCTAAAAAGGAGCTATTAGTTGAAAGTATTAGAGTTGTATCCAGGATCACTGGATCAATGTATGCACATGGTGGAGTGATCTCACGAGTCAAACAATTACACATCACAATGAAGCTAATATTAAATGAAATCATGCATAAGATAATATTTTAAAAAAATGAGAGAAAATAATAAAATACTCCATATCATCCTAAATGATAAATGTGTGATTGTATTTTGAGTTATTTGTAAAACTACCATATTTAGTAATGAAAACCCAATAACAAAAACAACATCAAAGGAAGAGATAAAAAAATAATTAGACAATTAAATATGAATTCTTACCATCCTTTTGTCCCTTACAACTCCTCTTCAAGATATTCAAGTGGATTCAAATGCTAATTTTGATAGAGTGTGGATTGTTTGACTTGAGCTTCAAAGTGACTCAAATTGCTTCCTTGGATTGTTGAATGGCTTAGCGAGAGTATGAGGATGCTTGAAAAATGGATGATTATGAGATTATAATGGAAGCTTCATGATTTAAAATTTATTTTGGCCATGGCCCAACCATGGATTATATAGGATGGTGGAGGAGGCTTTTAGGGAATTTTAAATTATTTAAAAGTCTCTTTGTTATAGACTTTTAAAATTTTGGAGGTGCTTCCCTCGTTATAGAGGTTTATTGATTAGTTTAGGGGATAATATGGTTTAGATGGGAATTAATGAGGTTTAGGATTCATATGGATGTAGGAAAGGCTAGGGTGGTAGGGTAGCTAGGGGTAGTTGAATAAATAGCAATTCTAAGGAATTTTAAATTGGCAAGTGGGCTAGTGGGTAGATTAGTGCTAAGTAGGCTATTTAGTATGTTAATGGGGTGGTTAATTAGTCATAAGGCTATGGTAAGGTTCATGGGATGTACGGAATATTGTATGGGAATTAGGATATTGGTTAATTGGATAAGGCTATGATTATGTGATAAATTAGCGTGTTTAATAGGATTATTAAGGTCAGCATATTTAGGTGCATACATTTTTCCCCTCTTTGAAAGGGTGTTACGAGTGAATCAGAGTGGAAGGAGTAATGGATTTTAAAATAAAAACCATTTCATGGATGAGAATTTTTTTATTAGGTATGATGCCCCCTTGAGGGAGTATATGGGAAGGAACAAGCCAGATGATCACTCAAAAGGAAATCCCTAGGGTGGGATAGGACCAAGATAAAGATAAGTGGTTGGGATATATTGAATTTTGATGTAGATATGATTTATATTCCCAAAGCATAAGTGCTATGGGATCAAGTAACTTAGCCTCAGAGGATGAGTTCTAGACAATCGACCAATGTATAAAAGGGAGGTAGGTTGATTAAGATGATAAGATGTAAATTATTGAGATGTAGACTTAGTCTAGGACATAAAAAGATGAGATAAGCCACAAGTTACGGATAATTCATGTAGAAAAGACACATGCCAGGGATAATGAGAAGCTTATAAAGGATAGTTGGTGGATGATTATGAATAATAAGCCACTTTATGGGAGATGCATAACTCAAAATGATTTAATGAATTTGAGTGACTAATAAGGGATGGGACAAAATTGAATTTAAATAGTGGCCAAGTTATCCTTAGGCATAATAATGTGGCTAGGTGTTGCTTGCATAGTCTTTGGAGACCTCAGGTCGATGTAGTTATAACATGAGATTAAGAATGAGGAATAAAATATGATTCCCCATGAGACTTAGGGTTGATAAAATGATGATGAAATGTGATAATAGGTTATATAATGGGATTCAAGGATGAAAATTAGTATATTGGGTAGGATAATGTGATTATCAAGGGTCAAGTGGGTAATGAGGGGGTAAAGTAGGAAAAAGGGGTAAAAAAGGTTTGTTTTGTCTTTTATCCCTTTGACTTTATTACTTTGGATCCCTATCAATGGACTGCATCCCACGCTCATCACATTGTGGAGAGAGAGTCTAAGAGCACCAAAGGCCAACCGAAAAGGGACCACTAGTAAGTACTCCATCCTTAGCCTAATAATTTTTGAATTTTAGCATTTATTTAATCATTTAATGCATGTACATTTTGTGGGGACAATATTATGACTAAGGGTAATGCCCTCAGTAGTGATATTATCTTCACAACTTATGATATTATGGTCACAATCTATGATATTTTGATATTATGATAAGCAACTTGTAGTATTATAATACTATAATGAGTGATTTACAATATCACAAGACCACAAAAGGAGAATCATAGTTTTGTAAAACCACAAGGTTAAAGTCATGGTTATGCAAAACCACAGAATGTGATTAGTGATTTGTCAAAGTCACTAGTGAGGGGTAGGTTGTGAGTTGTGATATTGTGATGGTTAGGTTAAAGGTTATGGGATGAAAATTAGGGGGAATTGGGACTTAGGTGGGTAGGCTAGGGTAAGTTAGAGGGATTAGGGACTAAGGGTGATTAGGCTAGGTTGAGTATGGATGTTAGGTTGGGGGATACTAAAATGGATAAGATTAGGCAAGGTAGATTAGGGTGATTGGATAATTAGATGAATGAGGGATTTAAGGGGATTAAGATAGGAAGGTTGAGATGTTAGGTAATATTAGGATGGGTAGGGTTTATAATGAGGTGAGTGGAGTTTAGATGAATGGGTAAATAAGTAAGTTAGATATGGTGAGTTAGTTTGATTGGGGAATGGAATGAAAGGATAGTTAGGTGGATAAGATGAAGTGAGGAGAGTGTGAGGGGGTGGTTACGGTAGGTAATTAGATTGATGGGATAGGATAGATTAGATATAGATATGATTAGGTGATCATTATTTCATAGAATGTGTGGTTGGTGCAAGAGGATTTAAGAGTGATGGTGTCTTGATTATGATGTCCAATGGTATTGCATGAGATGCACTTATTAATGCTAGAGGAGTATGAAGTATTATAGATTATAGGATTATATTATGTTTTGATTAGTCTAATAGTGAGGATAAATTGAGCATTTATAATGGCCTTCATTAATAGGTGGCACTCTAATACTAGTACCTTTCATTTCATGATTAGGGAGATAACAGTCACTCTGGAAGATGTGTTATATATCTTCCATCTACCCATGAGAGGATACATGGTATATTGGCATTCACATACCCTTAGCATGACAATACAGAGGTTGACTAGTAGACTACATATTGGGATGCAAGATGCATGAGTGGATATTGGTAGGGACCTGAGGGAGGGCATGATTGATAGATTAGCATTGGTGGTTATGTCTCTTGTGACTGACATAACCTTATCAAACAAGAGTGAGAATTAGTTTCACTTGGGATTTGGGATGTGTTTATGACATGGTCTAGGATTACTGAGTGTTTGACTTGCGTCATGTTGTGCTTGCCCACTTATACCAAGAGATTCATATGGGCACTTATAGAGTAGCAGTGATCCTAGGACCATCTACATTACTAAAGATATGGATTTGGGAGAAAATAACCATAGAGTGACATTTGGGTACATATGCAGATATATATCCCCATAAGCCCTTAGTGTTTGGGTGGTACATCATTATCAGAGTGCAAAGTTCTCATGCTAGGGAGATCTAATTTTATAGATAGGCATTTGATAGATTGTGGCCAGAGCATATCATATGGATGTAATATAGATAGGTCTAATGGGGATGGGCTAAGGATTAAGATATCACCTGATTCATGTTGACTGAGTTTTATCTTACTAGATTGTGAGATCACATTATTGAGTAATATATACTTGATCATATGCAGTGGTAGTTTAGGAGGTCGTAGGATGTGCCTAGTGAGGAAAATCTATTTGCCCATAGTGATAAGGATATACCTCAATGAGGAGTGATAGTGGAAAGGGATTTAGTGAGGGTGGACTATGAGAGCATTTCCCCAATCATGTGGGATTACCAAACTCTAATCCTATATCTTGGATTCATAATAGTGTATTCAGTTTGGTGTGAACAGAAAAAACCACATAGAATACTCATACAACCAACTAGGGTGAGGAGGGGGATATGTGGAGACTATTATAGGCACAAGTTAGACTAGGGAGGAGGCAAGATTGAAGATCATAGGCCTAGGTACAAGACCAATATATGAACCAGATGTTATGGATGTGGATAGAGGAGACTAGGGAGGCTAAGATGGAGATCAGATAGGGGTTTAGGGATAGGCTAGAGGGAGTGGATGTGGAGATGAGGTATGACTATCTAGGCCACATTTAAATGATCCCTCCTAGATATTTTAGGGATCACATTGGAGAGGGATAGGTTAGATGTAGAGTTATATGTGCAAAGCACGTAGAGGACTTGTCAGCTGGCTGGAGCACAAGGATAGGTAGAAACCTTATAGGGGAAAGTAGATACATTCTAGGGGCATATCTAGAGTTGAGATACTCATATAGTCACATTTTAGGGTCAAATCCAGAGTTGGGATGCCTAGATTGTGACGTTATAGGGCCAAATTGGGAAAATATAATCTAGGGTGAGGGAATTAATGGGAGAGGTATAGATGGTTGAGAGGGCCAAGGAGGAAGGGGATGAAACTGTGTCAAAGAGGGGGATAGGGATGGTCATGAGGTAGATCACATGGTTGACATGGGAGGCCCAGTACTATAGGGACCTATATGAGGTAGCAGTGCCACCTGGGAAGCATAAAATGACATTTAGGGCTAGTTCCTCATAGTCAGTACACCAGCCTGGCAGGGGATCATCAAGACCACAATGAGTCAGGATGTTTTATTTATGATACATATATTATATTATGGATATTCATGTACTGTATCACATTGATGCCCATGGGGCCCGTTGATGTATTTATATCTTTTGACATTGGACTCTGATGGTCATTATGGACTGTTGACATTATAAATGATGAACATGATTTTGTTATTTATGACAGTATATTGATGTGATGATATTTATTGTGATTATGTTATTGATATATGAGTTAGATGATGTGATTTTTAGACATAGATATATGGATCATGGATGTTATTTATATGATTTATTGATGTTATGTGATTTTAACATTATGGTTATGATGTTGTGTAGGTGATTAATTAGATATTGATGATAGATGTTTATATGATTGAGTAGATGATGTGTATGGTTTATATGATGTTTATTTTTGGATTATGGATTTATATAATATGATTTTCTATTGTAACAATGAAATGAGATGTTTAGATTAGATTATGATAAATGAGATGTAATGATGTTGTTTATTATTGATGATGATTATGGTTTTATGGTTATGGTGTGATGGGACAATGACATGTAATGGTCGATGTGATAATAAAATAATCCATTTTTTAATTATGTGTCTTATAAATTAATGGTGGGTAAAATCCTCCTGCACCAAGGAGATGGGAGGGTGTGGGACAATAGGTTAGGATTGTTAGATTGGATAGGGGTATGATTAGGGGGATGGGATGGGGGGAATTTGAAGCCATTAGATATGTAGGCAATCCACTTTGCTATTGAACATGTGAGTATAAGTGTACATATGACATGATAAAGGTTAAAGACACTTTGGTTTCATAGTGCTTGGGAACTCCATTTTGAGTGAGTGTCCCAATTCTATCCTTGGGTAGTCACTTAGGACCATCCTTGTTCCCATTTATAAAAAAGGAACAAAATAAAAAAAGATAAGATAAAAAGATAGTAAAATTCATTAACTATGATAAATATTTACAAGACGTAATGATTTTTATATAAAAAATGACACATATCACACATAGATAAAAAGGTTAAGACAAAACATAAACCTAACTGACTATTCAAAAAGATAAAAAGGACTAGGGGAAATATGTGTGATTTTTATACATGTGAGTTTAATAAACAACTTAAGGAAATGATGTTGGATAAATATGATTTACAATAGACTGAATAATAAGTTAACTAAAGACAATATATACAAAAGGTCCTAAGATGAACAACTTCTAGGTAAATAGTTAAATATGTACATGGGGGTGATTGTGCCCAAAATTATTTATTACCAATGAGACAAAGATCCAGACCAGTCATAAATGACCATATTACAATCAGGATTAAGTTGTAGAGTACATAATGGATCTTGTAATAATAAAATTAGATGACCCTTTGATAATGATGGCATAAGTGTGTTCATGTGGATCATTGGATGGATATGGATAGACAAGTATGGATGCAATTGAGGCAAAAAGGAGAAAGAATCATCAAGGAGAATGAGATTGGGATATATATGAGGATGTCCAAGATGGGATGAGTAAATGATGGAGAGTGGAGTTAGATGTTCCAAAAACTCCTCAACAGATATTCCCTTGGCATTATTAGTAATGATTTACCCCAACTTGAAATTCATGTCTCTTGATTCTGCCTACGTATGTAGTATACACCCACTATTAAGACTAGGGTCATATGAAGAATGATGGAATGGAATGGAATGAGAGGGATAAATAGAGTGGTTATGGATGTGACCCCAAGAGTGGGGAGTCATACATGGATATTTTAGAGCCTTTAAAGTATAAAAGTGTTTTAAATGCATAATATTCATAGGCTCATTAAGATCATCACCATCAAGTGTAGCTAATCTATAGGCTCCTGATCCAAATTTTGCAACAATGATATAAGGCCAAAGCTAATTCGATTCAAAGTTTCCTTTTTTATCTTGATCTACATTAGTGTTCCTTTGATTCTCCTTGAGGACTAGGACACCAACTTCAAATTCTCAGGACTAGATATTTTTGTTATTTTGTCCCTTGAGCTTATTTTGATATGCCCAAAGATGGTTTAAAGAATTTTGAAATTTTTAATCCAATAGCTCAAGTTATTGTAGCCATTCTTGTCTGAGATTATGATCAATAATTATGCCCTACAAAGATTTGTGTAAGGAAGGGATCTCAACTTACATGGGCAAGATTGTTTCTATTCCATAGACTAAAGAGTATGGAGTAGCCCAAGTAGGTGCTCAAACAATGGTTCTATAGGACCAAAGTGAAGGGTATAGATGCATATTCTAATTTCTTCCTACATCATTAAAAATTTTCTTAAGAATATTAATAAGCATATTATTAGTGGCTTTTGCTTGTTCATTCCCTTAGAGATGGTAGGGTGTGGAAAAGTGTTACTCAATCTGATAACATTTACATAGATCTACAACCTCTTGACTTTTAAAATATTTTCCATTATTTGATAATATTTTGGCTAGGATGCCAAAATGGTAAATGATCTAATTGAGGATGAAATTTGATATCTGAATACTTGTGATGCAGATAAGTAGAATGGCTTCAACCCATTTTGTAAAGTACTCCATAGCAATGATTATAAACTTATGCCCATCATATGATGTCAGATTTATCTTGTCAATTAGATCTAATCCCCTTATGGAAAATGGCCATGGGATCATTATGGGTTGTAGATCTTATATGGGGGTATGAATTAGATTACCATACTTTTGACAGGATACACATTTACATACATATTGGTAGGCACCATGATCCATTATGGGCCAATAATATCTAGTCCTAAGTAACTTCTTAGCCAAGGCCATCCCACTGATATGATGGTCACAAATACCATCATGGACCTCTTTGATTGTAAGAGTATCCTCCTCTAAGGTCATGCATCTCAATAGGGTCCCATCATATCCTTGTTGATAAAACATGCTTCCAAGGATGGTTTAACAGGATGTACGATGGATAAAGGCTTTTCATTGGTGACAATTGAGGTCTGGTGGTAAGATTTCATGGAGGTAGGTGTAATTATCATGATACCAAGGTAGAATAGGATCAAGAATGCCACAAACTTGAAAATGAGCCATATATTGATGAGCTGATAATATCAAAAATTTAATGCAAAAATTACCTTTGAAGACATCTTTCGAAAGGTCTATTAAGGATCCAATAGTAGCCATAGAGTTGGTTACTTTGTTACTTCCTCATGGAACTTTTTCAAATGTGATAAACTAGAAATTTTTCTTTAATTGATCCAACAACTATTTATATGGAAGTAAAGTCTCATGTTTCTTCTATAACTCCTTGTTCACTTATTTGATAATCAGTTGTGAATCACCAAATACCTGAAGGTGCTAGATATTCCACTAGATGGCAAGTTGGAGACCAATAATTAAGGCCTCATATTTAGAGATATTATTTATACATGGGAAAGTAATTCAAAATGATTTAGGGATTAGGTCACTTTATGGGGTTACCAAAAGTATTCCCACTCCCAACCCATGTGTGGTGAAATATCCATCAAAATATAATTTATAGTTGGTTGATTTTGTAGTAGTTAATATAGACTTGTCTAGAAAGGTTGTGATAAGAGGATTTTTATTTGCAAGGGGTGTTGTTTTCAATTAATCTATAATGTATTGTCCTTTAATGGCCTTTTGATTTACATATTATATATCAAACTTAGTTAACAACATAATCCACTTGGCCATCCTACTAGTTAGAGTATATTTTGATAGCATGTACTTAAGGGGATCAACTTTGGTTATGAGCTGGACTTGGCTATTTAGCATATAATGCCTAATTTTTTATGATTTAAAGACAATGACCAATAAAGCCTTTTCAATAGGGGTATAATTAAGATCATATGAGATCAATGTCCTACTGAGATAATAGATCACTTTTTCCTTGCCTTCATCATTGTGTTGAGCTAGAAGGGCCCCTATTACACAAGGTGTTGCAGATATGTAAAAAAGTAAAGGCCTTCTCATGATTGGTGGTGATAAGATCGAAGGATTAACTAGATATTGCTTGAGATTGTCAAAATCTTGTTGACACTTACATTTCCAATTGAAAAGAGTCCCCTTTTTTAAGAGAAGGGTGAAGGGGTGACATTTGTTTGCTAATAGTGAAATAAACTGATGGATGGTCTATAATTTACCTTGAAGGCTTCTTAGCTACTTTAGATTTCTAGGAGGAGCCATTTACACAATAACTTTAACCTTCTTAGGATCTACCTCAATGCCCCACTTGGAGACTATGAACCCTAATAATTTGCCAGAGGTGAATCCAAACACATATTTCTTCATGTTCAATCAGACCTTATATTCTCAGATCTTCTCAAAGATTTTCCTTAAGACCTTAGGATGCTCTAATCAGAGTTTGGACTTTCCTAGTATATCATCTATGTAATAATCTATGATGTCATGCATCATGTAATGGAAAATGATGGTTATATCCCTTTGGTAAGTTGTTCCCACGTATTTAAGTCCAAGAGGCATCACTTGATAACAAAAGGTTCCCTATGGAGTGATAAATGTTGTTTTGTGTTGATTTCCAGGAGCGATTTTGATTTGATTATATCCTAAAAAACCATCCATGAGAGATAACATCTCATAGCTTGCAATGGATTCCATGATAATGTCTATATTTGGTAAGGGAAATTCATCTTTAGGGCATGATTTATTAATGTCCTCGAAGTCCATGTAAATTTTGATGCCTCCTTGTGGTTTGGACACATGGATAATATTGGATATCCATTCAAAATAATCAATGGGATAAATAAATTTAGCTTTCAATAATTTATGAAATTCTTCTTTGACTAAAATATCCACCTTGGGGTGCATCTTACAAAGTTTTTTCTTGATTAGTTTTGCATTTGGATGGATGACTAGATGATGCACTACCAAGGTTTGGTCTAGCCCCGACATGTATGAATAACTCCATGTAAAGACATATATATATTCTTTGAGTAACTAAATAAGGGTTTATTGTTCTTTTGATGTGATAATCTCCCCTAATTTAGAAATTTTAGGAATTTCATCCATTTCAAGATTGAATTAAATAACCTCCTCGATGAGGGAGGGTGATTGGTCCTAAAGATATGTTAGGGGTGATGACAAGTCCTAGATTTCTAAAGCAAATTCATCTGGGAGCTCAATATCCAATTTTGAATATAATTTTTATTCTTTGGGAGAGGGTTGAATGTCATATGTGCTTGGAGAGATATCTTCATCTTCATACTCTTATTATTCAAGTTGATTTAGAGATGTTTATTATTTTCTAAAGTAGGTAGATGCATTAATAATAAAATAAAACCCCTTTTTGTGATCTCCTAATGGCATAAAGTCTCATGATCCCAAATATTTGATAATGGCTTCATCATTTTGGAATATATCAAAAAATGTCTCATGCTTTTGATCCCAGTCTATCAGGGTAGGGTAACAAAGGGAGATATTAATAGTGGAGATGGTGGTGTCATGAAAGATATTGGTGGCAAAAATATCCTCGTAAAGACTATAAATAGAACCTATTTCAATTTCTTTGTCATAATAATACTCCTCAAGAATAGAAGAAGTGTCCAAAACAATATTTCTTAGGTTGATGCCAAGAGGTTTATACCCTAAAGCAAGATGTTTTGGGAGTTATTTAATAATTATAGGTTCAAGCCTGCCTTTTTCATCCCTCCCTAGTCCTTTTCCCTTGTAATTCATATTTTTTAGCATCTTATAAAGGTGGGGGTACTTATGTTTATGGAATTATAAGGCCTCATCATATGGAATAAGCCATGAATTAGTTGGCTCATCAAATTAATCCTCTAACAACATGATTTCACTAGTAAAGTCTATAGATCCAAACTAATAAATGATGGGATTATCTTTCCTCATAGCTGGGGATGATCCAAAAATTAGAAGTTCTAGTTGATAAATATCTCAATATCATAGAAATAACACAATAACAATGAATTCTCTGAGAAGAGATGTAGTATTACTCAAGATCGCAATACAAATATATGCTTATCTCTGGGAAGAGATGTCTATCTTCACATTTCGGGTTACCTCTTCATTTATACACATTATGAAAGCATGGGGAGGATGTGGAAGGTCACCAATCTTGAAGAAGATTAAGTGGTTTGACTTCCAAGATTTAAAACAATACAGAATTTAAGGAATTACTATTTTTAGAAACTTACTATTTTTAGACTGCACTACTAAAATTGAAATTTGAGGCACTTCTATTGGGTTTTCAGGGGTCAAAATCCATTGAGCATAGCTCATGCCATTTCACAATGTTCTCCTCATCTTATCTTTCCAATGGTTCAAATGACGAGTCAATTGGAGCTACGGTGCAAAAGTTATGGCTCCCAAAAGTTTCGTCATCAATTGGGGTGGAACTGTCACCCAAATTATCGCCTAAATTGGTGCCCGGATCATTCCTCCCTCCTTGAAAATCAATGGTCCCCATTGCGTCAATGCTCCCCATTAGGTGTGGTATTTGTTTCTTGGTTTGATTCTCTGTGAGCCACTCACCTTGATGGCTAAGCTGGCCCCTTTTCACCACTCGATAAAGTGGAATAGAGCGTCATCTTGTTGTCTCCATCTAGGTATCCACAATATGATCCTCTTCTACTGGAGCAAAACTCTATGGATCAAGCTCATCAATGTCTAGTTGTTCTGCTACAACTAGAGTGTCTAATAGAGGTGGGTGTTATGGTTTGAGGAGCTCCACATTGAATATTGGATGCAGACCAAGGTAGGCTGGTAGGTTCAAGTCAAAAGCATTTTCTCCAACTCTTTTGGTGATGGTGTAGGGACCATATTGCAGAGGCCAAATCTTTCTATGTGGGCCTGCAAGTCGTTCCTTATGAAGCCACAACCAAACCTTGTCACCCATAGCAAAATGGTGTGCAATCCTATGTTTTTCATGGCATTGCTTATACTTCTGATTCATCTTTTACAGGATGTCATGAAGTTGTTGATGGATGTGTTGCATTTGTTTAATAAAATTTGTTGCTTTTGTTGCCTTAGATCTTCCATGAGGTGTGTATTCCATGGTGGAAAATATAAGGACTAGCCGTCACACCAAACACTCCAGAGTGATCTGGGTCCTCTTCCAGATCCCCATATAGGCCAACCACTGAAGCACCTGAGGTGATTCCTAGTTGGACACATGGCATGCGCTGATCGATCCCTGAGGAGAGACGCTATCCCTGAGAAGGGATGTGGATCATGCTCACCAACTTCCATGGGTCTCAACCTCGAGACCTAGCTCTGATACCAATAGAATGATTGGCCATCACACCAAAAGATCCAGAGTGATCTGGGTCCTCTTCCAGATCCCCATATAGGCCAGCCACTGAAGCACTCGAGGTGATTCCCAGTCGGACACGTGGCGTGCGCTAATTAGTCCCTGAGGAGAGATGCTATCCCTAAGAAGGGATGTGGATTAGGGGACCTATAGCCAAATGGGGAGAGTGGTAAGTCTCTTAAACAAAAGGTCTTATATTCATATTCTCCATAGCCTATGGAATTGATCTTGAGATGTGTGGTGTCTGAGGATGCATTTGAAGTAGGTGTTAAATCATTTAGGTGGACATACTTTGTAGCTATTGGATTAGGAGTGGAACTATGTGTGCTAGGGAAATAATAAGTGAGATGGGATTGATCCATTTGAAAGCTATATAAGTGCTAGATTTCCCCTAAGATGGTAACCTCCATCCATGAATGAGGGAATTTTCAACATTGATGGAGGGTAGAATGAAATTCTCACATTTTGTGGATCCATGGGCATCCCAAAAGTAAATTATATGGAAAATCAATATCCATGACATGGATTAGAGTCTGATGGATGACAAGTCCCATAGTGATAGGAAGATAAATAGTTCATGTTGATGGCCTTTCATTATCATTTATGCCTTAATCATTATTAGAGTAGGCCCTAGTGAAGATTTGGAGTACCCCAACTTCTTCAAGAAGTCCGAATTGCACAAATTTAAAGTAGATCCTTCGTCTATGAGTACCCATAGGATTTTATGATTGGAGATGGAGATTTCAATGAAATATGAATAATTATGATGTAGGCCTAAAGGTGGCATGCCCTAGGCACTGAAAGTGATTTGTTGGGAGGGAGACAAATGACCCACCAATGCTTATAATTATCTTGTGTCAATATCTCTAGGGACTTTGAGTTCATTTAATAATTGATTAAGAATATCCTGATGCATCGATGATGTTTTAAGAAGATACATAAGAGAAATTTGGGTTTGAATCTTCTTAATATATTATATGATATCATATAATTTTTCAGAAGATCTAGAGACTTTCTTAGAGATATTAATATTTTGAGATGTTGAAGTGGATGGGTCTTTTGGTGGTGCT
This sequence comes from Torreya grandis, assembly GCA_037957365.1. Taxonomy (NCBI): domain Eukaryota; kingdom Viridiplantae; phylum Streptophyta; class Pinopsida; order Cupressales; family Taxaceae; genus Torreya; species Torreya grandis. Next base: position 5,639,155 of record JARHVA010000226.1, on the reverse strand, counting down.
ACAAGAATTATGATTTTTCTAAGCCATGTAGTTATTATGCAATCAATTATGGCTGAGTTAATCTTAAGGATGGTGGATGGTGGTTGTGTGGCCTCTTGGGGGCCCCAAATTTTAATGGTATGGGATGGCATGGTAATCAGTTTAGTTGGATGTGGAGGCTTGACCCTAGTCCCAAAGTGGTTTCCTTTGCCTCTGATCATGTTTAGGTAAAGGGTCCTAATAGATTCCTAGTTGTTGATTCTTGGATTGACTATCTGGACTCTCCCTTTCTACTTCTATGTCCCCCTTTTCAATTAGATCTTGGATGTAATATTTTAAATACATAGATTTTTTAGTATCGTTCCCCTTAACTTGGTGATATTAATAAAATTTATCTTCATGATACCAATCTGATTAGGGCTTACTATCATCCAATGGTCGAATTTTAGGGAGAGTGATCATATTTTCAATTATTAATTGTTGTAGGACTACTTCTATGTGTATCCCAAGACTGGTTAGAGGCATTTTTCCTATTCAGGGTTTACATTTTCCCCATGGTACTGTTATGGTAGATACATTCTAATTATTATTAGGGGAAGTTTTCTACACCATTTAAACATGCCACTTAGAATATATTACTCCATCCCCTATGATATTTTTTTTCTTATTAAATATTTTAGGTTTACCTAAAAAGGTGTTATCTTGATTATGACTTTTCTCATTTTGGGTATACAATTTAATTGTTCCTTTCTCAATAAGTGCCTTCTCGATTTGGATCTCCTTCTCTATGATCTCATCCAAAGATTTTTCACATTATAGATTTAATTGATATTTTAAATTTGTATTGAGGTGGTCAATGAACATTTTGGCCAGTTCCTTTTCTGGAACTGTGTAATGGAATTGGCTTGTAAGACTTCTCCAACATTGTAGGAATGAAGCTAGACTTTATCCATTTCTTTGTTTAGTGTTATAAAGATATATATATATATATATATATATATATATATATATATATATATATATATATATATATATATATATATATCATGCTCAATATTGAAGGAGAAGTGTCTCACAAATTTTTCTATCAATTCCCTGAAGCTGGATATGGACCCTTTGGATAAATGCACAAATCATTCTAATATGGGCCCCATGAGACTTTTGGGGAAAAGCCTAATAATATAAGCATAATCATAAAAAACCTCATGGAATGCTACATATAATTATTGTACATGATCTTGGGGATCCCATTTCCCTCTATATTTATCAAATTTGAGACCTTGAAGTGTGTTGGGAAAGGCACTTGAAAGATACTCATGTCTAAAGGAGATGTGTAAAAATATTCATACTTGTATTTCATTGCTTGTGTGTGAGGATAAATATATTGAATATTCTCATTCATTAACCTCCACTCTTGAGTAAATGAGGGGTCCATGAGGGGATTTGAGGTTTGAGCTTGACTAGTTCGAGGTCTAGAATGATTAGGGTTAGTGTTTCTAACATGTTGCCTTGGGGAAGAGGGTCTTTGATTCTGGGCTTGAAATTGAGAAGCAAGTGAGTTGATTTGTTGGGTTAATTGGTCTAAATGATCCTCTAAGGTGGTTATTCTCTTATTAGACTCAATGTCTTTATTTTATAGAGGTTATTTTTTATCTTCAAGCTCTTGCTCATGATCCACAAGATTGTCCTCTTTTTGCTCTTGGTTATCATTATTTTGATGAAGTGGAGTGTTAGGCCTAGTGGATGGATGGATGATATGTTTAAAGAGGTTTAGATAAAAGTTAGGGGGTAATGTGGTCCCCATTCTAATGACTTGGGCTATAATTTTATCCTAATTTTCATAGATATGCTGGTCAAATTGGGCCCTAACCTCATCACTATAGAAAACGTCATTTATGAACCAATCTTCCTCTTCAGGAGTATGCATGTCACTATGTGTGCCATTATTATCCCAATTTTGATCACCTATATTCCTCAATAGGTCATTTTCCTAGTTATATCCTTATCCGATTCTCATAATTTGGGCATGGGTTCAGATAGGCATGATGGATGATGTGGGTGATGTAAGAAGAGTGATTAGGTGTGACTTTGATATAGGATGATGGAAGATAAGGTGACTTTAGATATTAATTTTGTCTACAAACCAAAACTAAGAGTGGTCAAGAGAAATGATTTATATGTGACTTGGATTTGGATTTGGGAGGATATGAAGACTAAAATGGCCAAATATTACCAAAGCAGACACCCTATAAGGATTCAATCTAGTAAAGAGACAAATAGGATAAGGTTACTATATACCCTTCACATTATCAAGGTGACGATTAGATGGGTGTGAGGTATAAATATATGAGATGATGGGTGTTAGAATAAAACCAAATAAGGTTGTAAAATTTGATAAATTTTAGTCAAGGATAGTGGTGATGATTGGGATAGCGAGTGATGATTAAGACTAAAGCTTGATTTTCAATACAAATGTTTATATCCAAAAGGTGTGAATGGTGATATGGAATGACTATTTTTTTGGTTCTAAGATGATATTTTGTCCTAAGAGTCTCTAGGTGTTTGTGAAAAAATGGGATAGGTTAACTCGACTCACCAACAAAATGGGCTTTATCACAACACTCAATCAACATGCCCAATCATGAGCCCTAATTTTAGTCAACCAAATAGGTATGTAACCTAATATCTACACTATCTAATGGCTTCACAGATGAAGCTATAGGTCGATGACCCATTATAGAATCTATCAAACCCTCTCAACCCTATCTACACTTAATAGTCACTTAGGATATGATCCTAACTCTAGAAGTAGAATGTCTATTATGGCTGAGACGTCCTATGCTAGGTTCACATAAAGGTGTCTAATAGAGTCCCTATGATACATGAAGGTACATGGGGCCTAAATCCATATATGGTGGTTTTTAATGCCTGGTTTAGATAATTAACTCTTCTAATTCATGGATGCCTAGTATGAGGTCAACCACTTAGCTTAACAACAACTATCCCTAATATTTTTACTTTGACATAACATAGATTTTGTTTGAATGTACGATGATGAAATCCATGACACCAACCCCTAGTGAATATGCTTGTGCATATGGGTGAATTCCATGTCATGTGTTATCCTAGACAAAATGGGTTAACACATATTCAAACAAGATTAATTTACGTAATTAATTACCTATGTGAGGAAATTAAAAAATAAGCAAACAAGTCACACACAAAAGATATACAATTAAAATATTATATTGTTCAATTTTAGGCACTCCTTCTAAAAGTACACAAGTTAGAAAACTAAATTTAGTGCCTTTTCCTTAAAATTTCCTATTATAGCTAGAAATTACACCCTTGTGAGAGAGTCCTTTAGGCTCTCTCACTTCCAACTATAAGCATGGGGACAACCTCAGGATGTGGGTATCCTATGGTGAGGTTGAACCCTAGGCTTTCTAATGAGGCTAGTTCCTTAGGTGCTCCACTTTAGCTCTTGATTCCCACACTAAAATCTACTATGGCTAAGGAAAAGGGATAGTAGAATAACATGAAAATAAATCTAAGCTAAGGGAGGTGATGAACTAAAAGAAATGATCCACTTGGTTTGGGAAATGACACTAATTCAGCATAAGATAAATTTTATTACACAACATCACAAGTAGTTAATTTGCATAAGTATTTTGTAAACTAGGCTCACTAAACCATACATGAAGCAAAGAGGGATTTCTAAATCCACACTAAGCATCCATTAATGGCAGAAAGAGCTCTAGTCTTGACCTGTAACTAACTAAAAAACACCTAAAATAGGAAAGAAAGAAGGATAATGAGTTTAGGAAGATATTTCTTCACAATGCCATTATACACAAGCTAACTCAACATGATTTTTAGATAAAGAGATAGGGAAAAAGTAATATTTATTGCTTCAAAAGGTCTATTACAAAGTGATTTTGGTAGAGTAACTTTATCACCAATATAGAGATAATTTCTTGGATCCAAGGCCTCTATTTATAAACAAAAAATGGGGAAGAGAAGATGGTAAGAGGGAAAAAGTTATTGATGACTGGGATCCCTATCATCATCCTCCCTTGTACCACTAAATGCACCACTCAAGACCATTGAATAACCTTCTCAAGTCCCTCCCACCTTCAAGTCTCTCCTTGGCGTATTTGAGGAGCCATGCTATGAGTAGCTAAGATGTCTCTTCTTTGTGTAATTAAATTGATCTTTTCATTTAAATAATGACATGGAAATCCTCCCCTTCACATGTCTTGATGAAAAGGATGTGGGTCTCCATGCCTAGGAACTCAAGCTGACCCATGCTATCTTTAATATAGATGATCATTTATCAGGAGTGAACCATATTAAAGGATGAGAGCCTTCATAAATTCTCAAATACCAGCTACTTTGATTCCACTTTACGTTGATTGGTTGTCCTTGTGCCACTTGTACTTTACTGATTGGCCCTTTCTACTCTATCTCACACCACATGGCATCATTTCATTCATTGCATCATGACTCTCATGTTGTTGGACAAAGCTTAAGCCAAGCACTTGAAGAATTCTAATCTACTCTATGTAGAGTAATTCAAGTTCTTTGATCTCTCTAACTTTGAACTTTCATAGATCCTTTACTTATAAATATTTTAAAGTAAAGTACTTGGAGAAACTTGATTTACTCTATGTAGAGTAATTTAGGTTTTCCAAGCTTACTTACTTCAGACTTATCCATCTTGAAGTCTTCAAGCTTTTGTAGGCTCCTATTTGTCTCAGGAAAATCTTCCAAAGGAATTCTTTGGGATAATTTGTCTAAAGGAATTCCTTCAGACTTTTTGTTCAAAGCTTCCTTCTTACCCTCTTCCTTTGGAAATTACCTTTCATATTTTTCAAAATGGACTTTCTCAAAGGGTGAGAGACCCTTTGAGATTCTTGTATGTCCCTTCAGACTTCCATAAATGATCCTCCCGAAGGGAAAGATATCCTTCATAAATTTTGAAATGGTCCTTCCGAAGGGTAACATACCCTTTGAGAAACTTGCAACTATCCACTTGGAGAAGGAAATGCCCTTCAAAGTTGTGAAAGTGACCTTCAGAAAAGTTGACTGGTCCTTCAAAAAAGTGAAAAAGACCTTCAAGTTTTTTTTTTGGGACCATCTTCTTTTGGAAATGACCCTTAGCTTATGGAGAATATTTGTCCCTTGAAGAACCTGAGAAGCACTATTTTTTGAGACCAAATCAAGTTTGTTAATCTCCTTTAATAATTTTGGGCTTCTAACTGCTCACAACTTATGAAGTAATTGAGTAGTGCTCCTTGGAGAACTCAAAATACACTGTCCATGAGTAATTTGGGTTTGTCAACCCTAATAAATTTTACTTATAAAACATTTAGAAGTCAATCACCGAAAACTCGATTTGCACTGTGCCCTCAAAAACCTAAAGTCTTTCAAATTTGAAAGCCCAAAGACTTCTTCTTTGGAGAACCTGAGGTTGTCTGAACTTGCCAATTTTGATTGAACGTCCACCTTCTCATACTTGGGAAAAATTTTGGTATGTGGGCCAAAAATGGCCAATAGGTCCTACAAGAAATGTATTATTAGTTTGAAAGTAAGCAAAATCACATATTTCCTATAAAATCATAAAAAACATAGTCAATGTAAAGGAAATATCACTTTTAGAAACTATAATATTGCAAATTTTGTGCAAAATCATAACTTTAGATTTGTCTTAAATTGACTAGTAGTTAACTGTAAAGACCCTACAAAACTACAAATGGTCAAGAAAAATCACAACTTTTAATACAAAACCACAATTCATAAATAGTGATATTGCAGAAAGATAAAAAAAATTATAGTTCTATCTTTTAAACCAGAATATTGACCTACTAATGTAATAAAAGCTTATTTACAAATGTTTATATCAAAAACTTACTGTAAAAAGATAAAATATAAGATGTTTGGCTTTTTACAAACTAGTGTAAGATTGACAAAACCTCAAAACAAAATGATATTTATATGTCAAAATGATTTTTAGACTTTTATTAGTAGTTAAATTAGTAACAAAACTTAGAAATATAGTTTTAACACCTTTGACAAAATCACTTATTTAAAGATAATTTCACTTATTTTAATATAAAATCGCTAATTCACAAATAGTGATATTGTAGAAAGTGTCTAAAGGGGTAAGGATGGGAGTTTGATTTTTTATTTATGCAACCCATGTCCTTTCCCTACCAATAATCAACACAAAATAGAATATGTTATCCAAAAATACCCTAATGCCTTAGATCTCTATCATTTGAACAAAACTACAATTTTACGTGAACAGACTTTGTAAGACATGTACCTCCCCTTTCCTGTAGACAAAATATGATCATAGACAAGTAGAGGTTAAGCAATCCAAGGTTATTAGGTCAATGTTATCAGTTTTAATAAAAAATAGAAAATCACTACTTGCAAATACAATATCATAACTTTTAAGGCAAAATCATGACTATAAAGTTACAATTTTGCATGTCAGCACCAAGGTGTTTTAGGGTTGATAATTCCTATTTTATTGCACATAGAATACAACTTTGCTCTACCCATTCAAAATTAAAATAGATGATATAGACTTAATGAAGTTGAAAAAATATGCAAAAACTAATACTACTTGGTTTAAAACAAAAACCTGCAAAACTACAACTCAAAAGGATAAAACTACAGATTTTAATGCAAAAACGCTATTCAAGAAATTGTGATATTGAAAAAAGTTATTAAACCTATCAACGACCAAAATTTTAGCAGTCAAACTGGTGGTTAGCATAATATCACTTAATTTCATACAAAATCACAACTACAATATCAAAATTTGCAGGTCAAAATTGTTGATTACTTATACATGAAATTTTGAGCAATTTTAGAGTTTGTTCTTCATCTAGTCAAGCCTACAAGTCACCAAATCACTTTTGACAAGTAAAATGGTTAGATTAAAGGGGATAGTCCCACCATGGTCACCATTATGTGATCATATTTTGATTTATTTTTAAAACTATTATATTTAGTAATGAAAACCCAATAACACAAACAACATCAAACAAGGGGATAAAGGAATAATCAAATAATTAAATATGAATTATTACCATCCTTTTATCCCTTAAAAATCCTCTCCAAGATCTTCAAGTGGATTCAAATGCTAATTTTTATAGAGTGTGGATTGTTTGACTTGAGCTTCAAAGTGACTCCAATGGCTTCCTTGGATTGTTGAATGGCTTGGCAAGAGTATGAGGATGCTTGACAAATGGCTAATTATGAGAGTATGTGTGCCTCCATAAAGAAGAGAAATAAGGTAAGCATAGAATGATGCATGGAAAATGTTATATTAGGTCCCTCTATAACAAATTATGTCTCTTCTTTTCATAAGAAAGAAACCCTAAACTATCAAATTACTAAATTCCCACTCAATTAGAATGTAAGTAGGAATCATGATGTAGATATCTAAAAAATTATCAAAATTTTCCCTGCTAGTGCTTAAATGTGCAAAAGTCTAATCAAGAATCATAGGCCTAAGTATAGAAGATGTAAATAAAGATGCATACAATGAAGGAAAGAGAATAGGAGAGTTTTTGATTACCCTCATTACATCTAGAGAAGAAGAGTGGAATGGAACACTCACTAAAAGAATATCCATGGGAAGAGGAGAGAAAGGCTCAACAACCATCGATAATGAATATTGGTCTATAAATGAACCACTCATAGCTACAAGATGAATGTCCATAGACACATATGTGCCATTAATGCTCTCAATGTGTGTACTTGCATTAAAATCAGTAAAGTCCTCTGAAATATAAGTTTATGAAGGCTCTAGAAGAGCATTAATTTGCATATGAATGGATCTAGAATCTGTAATGAGATAACTAAGGTCTAGAAAAATCTCATCCTATAGTGGGGGCTCAATAGATGGAAGACTAGTGTACACCATGAATGTGTCATCATAATAAATAAAATCAAGAGGATGAGGAGGTGTGATGTAGGTCATAGTAGGATCCTCAAAAATACTCTAAAGAGTGCTCCAAAAAATGGAGGTACACTCTATGTACTCCATATGATGGTGTAGATGCCATGAAACATGACACAATAAGTGACCATAGGCCATGTCATAAGTGTTGGCCTAGTCATTGTATTATTTTAGGTCAATAGGAGAAGGAATATGTCCATATAATAATGGAATAAGTTCTTGATCTGAGAGTGAACATTCCATGTATACAAACCATGAAGCATAATTTGTCTTCCTAAGAAGGACCACTGATTTAGAATCAACCCTCCTCATCTAGAGTCTCTCAAATAGAGTCATCATGATTAAGAGAAGGCACCAAGGAAGTGAAACACTGCACAAGATACTCTACAATGATGTTATAATACTACACACTCATGAATTCGACATAAAACACAATTAAGAATGCATCCAAGTGAGAAACCAGTGCAGGAATCAATACAAATAGTGTACGCTCAAAATAGGGATGTCAAGCATAACTAAAAATACATCCATGTGTGAGTAATCAATGCATGAGATACAACATAGAAATCAATAAGACCCATAGCATTGGTATCCCCTATAATATGGTACTTTATAATTTAGTACAATTATAAAAAAAACTAGACTAATGGAAAGAGGATGAAAACAATACACTTTTGAGAAAATGGCACTCAATTCTGAATTATTGATCAAAATTTATAGAAATTTATATTTTATGTAATTAATGGATTATTTAATGAATTTGCACTAAAATTTTAAATTCATAGGTATAAAAGGAATGAACATAGCCTTCCAACTAGTCAATAGAATTAGAATGGAACCATGAATCTCTTCAATCAATCTAAAGTCTTAATTATCCCTCTCACAATAAAAAATCTCTAGCAACAATCCCCATACTATAAGATTTGCTTTATTTTATTTTTTTTCAAGTAAAAATGAAATAACTTTTGAATTTTTGAATGAAATTTAAAAATTCAAAATGATTTAAAAAGATGAAAATAAGGTGCATAAAACCTAAAAATGTTTTGGTGTTATTCTATATAGATAGAGAGAAGTTTACATAAGAACAGGTGGGAAACATGGTGCCCTAGCTCCAAAAACATGATTTTGATGCTTTAAAACCCTTGGATCAACAAAAAATGCCTTGGATTAGTCAAAAAACACCTTGTAAGGTGAGAGACCCTTATGGAGGTGAAAAACATAGATCTGAATTCATTCAAATGCCAAAAGAATCTTCATGCCATGAGTATGCCAAACCAGAGCTCCATGTAATCACAAAAAAAACCAAAAAAAATGATAATGGATACCAATGAACTAGATCTACAAAAAAATGACTCCACCAAAGATGAGAATTAAAAAAAAATCAAATATTTTTCTCAACAATTCCTATGATAAGACAATATCAAATCTCAAGGATTTCATAAAAACTAATAGCAAATAACCTATCAGACAATAATAAACATGGATTAACACTCTGATACCATATTAGAGTTGTATCTAGGATCATCATATCGATGGATGAACATGGAGTGATCTCACGAGTCGAGAAAGTTCATATGGAAATGAATTTGTTAGTAAATGAAATCATGCATAGGATAATATTGCAAAGGAATGAGAGCAAATAATAAAATACTCCTTATTATCCTAAATGATAAATACAAAGGGAGAGATTACATATATAGGAGGGAGAGAGATAGAGACCCCACATTCTAATGAATATGGGACTGACTTTCCCAAATGATCCAAATGACTTAGATACCCTAAGAAAGCTAATGATATGTGTAGACAAAACCTGTATGATAAAAGTCTACACCAACAAAAAGTTATGGAAGTTTGAAGTTTCTTACTTGTAAAATAATTCTCCATTTTGCATACTTTGTGAAAAATGTTTGGCCCAAATTTGTGAGGAAAAGTTAAGCCCCTTTGGGTTGGTTTTGACCAACGGCTAAACTCCCATGTGTCCAGGGGGTTAAGGATTAGGATGAGGGTTAAGAAATCAACTATCAAGAAAGCAAGTCATGTTTATACTTGATCCTAGGGTTTTGGTACCTTATAAATCTAATGGTGATATTTATTTTTCATAAAATCTTGCCCAATAATAGATGACTAATAAGAAACTCCTTTCTCTTATTCTTTTTCTAAATCTAGATCAATAGAGGACCCTAGAAGAAGAGCAAAATCTGGGAAAGTGTGAATCTTCAATAAGCCAGGTCAAAAAATGGCATATCTATGACATGCATTATAAAACTCAAGATTTCACAATAGGAAAAATGGGATTTTACTATAACAAATTATATGATACCATGACAAAGTGGGCCACAATCAAGGATCAGGTTTGGATAAGATCAAATGCATGAAGAAATTAATTGTTGTAGAAGTGAAATTAAATATTAGCTAGAAGAATATTATTAATCAACAAATAAAAAGATTACAATATTAGAAATAACATCATTATTCTTCATTAGCCATAAAAGCTTTAGAAAAGGTACATATACAGGTGGAAGTTAAACATGTCATCACATCCTCATTATTGTGGGAATATCTTTTACAGTGACCTAAAAAGACACCTAAACAAGATAACTAAACATGCGTAGTAAAAACCACTAAATGGAATAAAAACTTATATTAACAACAATATCAGGTAGATATTCATGTACACATACCAAATATAAATGATAACAAGATATGTCTAATCTATGTAAAATAGCTCTATATATGTAATGATATGTTATAAATATGTCACTTTGTAAAATCCACCTATATGAAGGTGCCCTCATCACATCTTGTATGTCCATTAACCATATAGAACTTTAATATCCTACATCTCCTGCACATCATGAGAAACATGTGTGGAAAAAATGAATATATAATCCCCTAGCATAGGTAGTTAAGCATAATATGTATCACATGACTAACATAAAGCCAAAAAAATGTATTTTATGATTTTTTATATTTTTTCAAATTTAAATTGAATCACATAAGAATCCATGTATAATATGTCACAATAATGACATATAAATGAATAACTATAAATAGGTGAGCATGACTAGTGTATAAGTTAACTCTAAGCATAATGTTGTAGTCAAGAATAGTTTAGTGAAACACATTAAGTGTCAAATATAACATATAATAGGTAAGTATGAACCCAAAGCATCAAATAAGATAGTCACCAAAGAGAGAGTGCTAAAAACCAATATCACTTCCAAAGAAGTGAGGGTTGTAGTCCTGATATATCATATGAAGTGGAATGCCGAATATGTAGTAATAATCTAAAGTAACTAATGATAAGGTATTAAGAGTCATAAGTTTGTGCTGAAATAAAAATAAGAAATGACCATTATATGAAATAAAGAACATGTATAGTAATAAAAATAAACAAATATGATGTAAAATGGATATCTATATGATGAATATCATGTTATGCTACATGAATTACAAACCCATATGTTAATAGTCATGAAAATCCTGCAGTATGTATCATCATGTATCAGATTATCATTAAATCCTTGAGTGCATTTGTTTCTCTCATTGTTCTCAAATGTCATTTATTATGAAGCATCCTTATGAGGTTGATTTTATTTGTTAATAATACCCTTCTTAGGGAAGTTTGGTAGTATATCATAATCTTATCTTGATTAATAATCTCTTGAATTTTATCCCTTAAAGCAAATCATCGATTCATTGAATGGCCTCTAATAGTATGAAAATAACAATTTAAAAATAGACCTAAATAACAGGGGATCATCATTGATGGAGAAAAATACCACCGCTAGGGTTTCTTTAGTGAAGATGTGGCTAAGATGGTTGTGGATGGCGTCAGTAGTACTCAAGGAAAGTGACAGTTCATTCCACATAAGATACAATTGGAGGAGGCTGATGTTTTAAGGAACACAAGTGGTTATGAGGATGCATTACAACCCAAATGTCTTAGATAGAATAAAACTTTAGCACCATGGATTGGCCACCTGAGGTGACTTAATAAAGTCCCTATTTCCACCCTTGTTAGGGAATGATCAAGAGAAGAGAAGGCTCATATGCAGTGATAGGAGGCAAAGAGAAACCTATAGTAAGTCATTTAGGAGAAACAAAGGCCCATCATTTGGTATCTTTCAAAGACAAGCCTCTAAAGGAGGTGATTATAAATGAAGGGCGGTTTATAAAATGAGGAATTATCTTTAGATTTGATCACTTCTGGCTAAGCCTTCTTGATTTACATAAATAGGTCATGGAGTCCTTGTAGCCTTTAATGGAGAATATTTTATAAATTTTTCATTTTGATTTTTGACATATTTGAATATCTTAACAAGGTTTTTCAAGCCAAGACTTCAAGTTGGGACCATCACCTACTCTTTATGAATATATAGCATCCTTTATTCAATCTTGTTTCCAAAAACCTCACCACCAAGCCCATTTGGGTTCAGCTACCCCACTTTTCTCTTCAATTTTGGGTAGATTCCTATCTTTCAACCATTAGGGATATTTTGGGTGAATTGTTAAAGGCAGATGTGTCCACTTAAAATTTATTCCACACCACCTTTGTGTGCATACTTTCTTGCATGGATGTTTGTTAATAACTACTATCATCCGTGGAGATGAAATTCAAGGATCATTGTTGGATTCAAACCCTCAATTATGAGGGGATTCCCTTAAGATGTTGCAAGTGTTTTGAATATGATCATTTGGTGGTAGTTTTTCATAAAACTAAGAATAAAATGAAATATTATTGGTGTAAATATACACTTCCCAAGAATATTATAGTCTTTTTGGTTAAAACTCCTCCTACTCTAGTAAGAGAAGTTACAGAACCAATTTTGGTGGTTAATAATAATTATATGGTTTGAGATGTGATTATTATTCTTTTTCCAACATGTTCTGAGGCAAATATTATCATGTAAATTGGGGTAGATGTGGACTCCAATATTACAACTAAAAATGAATATTTTGGTGGTCCATCTTGAAGTATCCACTATGTCCAAAGAAGAGATATCATGTAATGGAGTGGAATGGATAGTTGTGAGTAAGAAAAGGAAAAGATAAATCATCCGAAAAACATCCCCCATGATTCTCCATCCACACAATAGAGGTGGAGAGGGAGGGTCATAAGGCCCTTATTTTTGGTTTTTTGGTATCCCATTGGATATGTAATTAATTAAAATGGACCTTTTTGGGTAGGGATTGGGTCATTGGTATTCGGGTGTTGTTTCCCTAGTGTTGTCTTTTAGTTCTATTATTTTTGGTGTTTTGGTTCCATTATTATGGACTTTGGTTTGGTGAGCCTATTGGGCTCATGTGGATTTACTCCACTTTTGGTCTTATTGAACATCTCTATAGAGGGTTTGGTTTTTGTTTTCTTGTATCTCTTATTTTTTTAAAATGGGTGAGGGACCCGTCAACCCTCTTTACCTAGAAAAAGAAAATAGTATGATAAGAACAAAATAATTTTATATTGTAATATTTTAAATAAATAAGACGTAACTCAATCAAATTATTTTTCAATAAACTCTTTATTATGTCATATTGATGTTCATAAAAATTCTTGGGGTGACTTGAGATAGGTTTCATTGTATGCATTTATTATTTCTTAACCTTATTATTAGGTGCGCTTATGGTAGGTGTATTGGTATTAGAAATATTTGAATTTATGAGAGGTGAGGTATGAAACTTAGGCCAAATTAATCTTTCTTATACAATTTTGATAACCATATTACCAAGATAAATCAATTATTTGTTGTAGACACCTAAAACTAGCCACTGATAAACTCCAACCAGGATTTTGACCAATTTCTAACCAAAATGCACAATTTGGCCTAAAAACACTAAAACATGTTAAATGATGTGAAAATAAAATATTCAAATGATGATTTTGTCTATGGTATCCCTAAATGTGGAAATGCAATTTATGGGCTAGCTAACTTTGATCAGTTCATTTTGAGTTAAAATGCTAAATTTACACCTACATGCTCTGGACTGCTCTTTCCTATCAAATATTTTTCACAAGACTCGTACCTTTGTTATTTTTTGTTGGAAACATCCTAAATTGGAATACACGTATAATGCATTTGATAGTGACTTCCAATTCCAATATAGTCAAATTTAGGACCAATAACAAGGCATTCTGATCAATTTGAGTATTTTATGCATAAAGTGCTTAATCATGTTTAAGAGATAATTAACTCAAATCAAGAATTCCATGGAAACTTGTTGAATACTTTGTTTTGGAAATGAATATTGAATATCTACATCATCAAGTGACCTCATTTCTTGGGAAGACATCCCTAGGCCATAAATGCCACAAATATCAGGATTCATGCCCTCCATGCCTCTTAATTTCCCCTTCTTCCAATGCCATGATGAGGATAATTAAAAACTTAATTCTAAAAATTGAATTAATCCTCAACCACACATCTCAATCTTGAGATGGACGGTTGAGGTTGATTCTGATCAAATCTAAAAATCTATAAATAGGAGGCCTCACAACATCATTTCTAAGCTTAATTAGTGCAAAGTTATAATACAAGATTGGTTCCAAAAAGCTTCAAGAAACTAGTGTTATAATGCCAAATTGATTCCAAGCTAAGCCAAGCCACAAGCCAAAGGTGCCAAGGAGAGATGGAGGTTGTCAAGCTTCCATTGCCAAGGACTTCATGAGCACAAGCCAAGCAAGCCACCACAACAAGTATTTTGGAGCATCTAACGAAGGTAAAAGAGTTTTGTTTTGAATTTTAGTTTGTGTGTTTCATTCATGATTGTTAACTAAGCTCTCCCTAGTGTCTAGGCCTAGATATGTTATGCTATTAGTGTGTTTATTTCATTTTGTTTTCATTTTGGAAAAAACACAATACTAACCATCCTCTCTTGAGTCAAATTCCTAGGTTTCATTGTATGCATTTATTATTTCTTAACCCTATTATTAGGTGCGCTTATGGTAGGTGTATTGGTATTAGAAATATTTGAATTCATGAGAGGTGAGGTATGAAACTTAGGCCAAATTAATCTTTCTTCTACAAGTTCAGTAGCCATATTACCAAGATAAATCAATTATTTGTAAGTTAATCTAAGT
Organism: Torreya grandis; assembly: GCA_037957365.1. Lineage (NCBI taxonomy): Eukaryota > Viridiplantae > Streptophyta > Pinopsida > Cupressales > Taxaceae > Torreya > Torreya grandis. The sequence goes on along the minus strand of JARHVA010000226.1, from coordinate 5,624,120 downwards.
ATCTTATTTGTATTTATTCTATAAGACTATTGATGAAGATGGGTTTCCTTTCAATATCACATTGTTGAAATTAAGGAGTGCATATGAAAATGAAATATAAATATATAATCATGTATATCCTCTTTTTGACCTTGTTTAAGATGTCAAATGCTCTCATATTTATTTATATAGGTCTATTTTTGGTAATGTGTTTATCTAGGAATGACTTTGTAAGCATACAAATGAATATAAGGACCCACTAGGTAAAGTGAAGAACCAATATAAAGCCTCACCAAACATTTTACTAAGAAACAACTTAAGTAAGATTAATTATTGATCTTTATAGTTTCCTATAAATAAAAATATAGCATAAAGGTACACTTGAGGATCCCCATGTCCATAAATTAATTGGAATTTTGGAATAATTAAATCATGAGGAATATGCATGCCAGACATATTTCTATAAATAATATTGAAAGGCACAACAATATCCATGATCTTAGCATTGGAAGCCTCTCGATAAAGTGAAAGATTACTCACTTGTCTTTATAAGCTTAATATAGTATGCAGTATATCCTTTACCTCATGTGTATGAATGGTGATCCTCTTAATACATTCATTCAAAGTTTGAGTCTTACCATTATTAGTAGCCACAACAACACTATTATTTTTAGGTGTAGGATCCAAACACTCATCATAACAAATATCATATTTAGGAACATAAGTACAAATCATAGGGGGTCTTGAGATGAGAAACATTTGAATTATTTATTTATTTATCCATTTTTATTAATTACATTAAAAATATAGGGTTTTCCATAAAATATGGAATTAATTATTGAATCATGTATTGAATCCTTAAATAAATTGAAACTTTCATATTTTTTTAATTTAACATCTATTAAAGACAAAACACTTTCATCAATGTTTTTATTATAAAAAAATATTAATGAAAAACAAAGACACACACAAAGGAGATGAAACCTTGAGTGATGGATAAGGCCTAAAATCAAAATTTGATATGAATCCAAAACATCAAACCCTAAGGGGAAATAAGGTATATACTCTAGGTTCAATGTAAGAATATTGGGTTCACCGATATGATTTACCCTTAAAAAAATTAATTGAATAACCATTAACAATAAGTTAAATTAATTATACTCAGTAAATCTACCATTTAACAATGTAAAATGATACTTTCAAATCTGACCTAAAGGCTAAAAACTGTAAACATGCCAATTTGGAATTTTGAAAATAAGTAAAGGATAATATGAAAGTAAAATGATTGGAACAAACACATATTAATAAATTTTAGGTTTCTAAGTGTAGATATAAAATATCTATGCCTATATTTTTTTGTAATCAAAATATGAGTGTCTAATTATTTAGGGATGGGATTAACACCTACACTATTCATGTCCTGGGTGGGATCGACACAAACCTATTTTGACTGCCATTCTTATCTTACAACATCATTTATGTCTTGTGTTCACTTTCAGAATCTATACTTTTCTATGTTACTCCACTACTAGATGTTGTACCTTATTGTACCTATGCTTTGCCAAATTGATTTACAAAACTATCTTATTTTTATTCTTCAATGTGCTTGACCTAGCTTTACAAAAGATGTTATAAAAAGAGAAGGTAATAATTAGTTGGGTGTAGATCTGACCTATGTATGCTTGTATTTTTTTGCGTTCAAAATATGAGTTCCTGACTATATAGAGATGGGAATAACACCTACACCATTTGCGTCATGGATGGGATTCAAACTGACCTATTTTGACCACCATTACTATCTTGCAACATCATTTGTGTCTTTTGTTCACTTTCATAATCTATATTTTTTTATGTTCTTCCACCACTAGATGTCATACCTTATTTTACCTATGCTTTTCCAAATTTATGGAAAAAACTATATTATTTTTCTTATTCAATGTGCTTGACTTATATTTTCAAAAGATATTATAAAAATGGATGGTAAAAAGTAGTTGGGTCGGGCAACCAAAATGGTATTGTGACTACATATCCCACATGCCAAAATCAAAACCCTTATATTTCATGTGCAATGTGAATGGAAGATTGATATAAGAAGCTCTGCCTTCTCTCCTTGAGTTTGAGATGTAACTATATGCACATTAACCTAGGTAAATTTTGGTACAATATGTGAAGCATGTCCTTTATCAAAGATAAATCAATATAGAGTGTGCTTAGACTTGAAATGAATGATGAGCAATAGATTAGATACTTATATGGAGCCTTTGGAACCTTAATATTAATTATTCTAAATGATTTATAATTATCTCCTTGGATCTTAAAATGCTCGTAGGTGATATATATATATATATATATATATATATATATAAGTTTCTCATGGTATTAGTTAAAGATGCATCGGCATAATTTTTTTGATAAATAGAAAGGTAAACAACTGAAAAATGGTTATAGATACCAAAAGGATAAAACCACGACTAAAAGGGCCAAAAAAATATGACAGGTTTAGAGAGCATGTCAATCCCACCCAATATAGGATTAGTGAACTAACATCCAATCATATAGGAAGAAACAAACACTAAAAGAGAGAGGAGAGAGAAAATAATCTCATAATCACAATAGAAACATGAAAAAAATATAAACAAAATAAAAGGAGACTATAAGATCACATGAAGAATAAGATCACATGAAGAATAAGGAGAATAAAAAAAGCACCAATAAGTCACTAATTCATGGTAATGACCCATATATACAAAACAATGGCAAAACATTGTATTAATAAGGCTTATACAAAAATGGAGTGACTACACTATTGTAATATATACTTCTAAGTTTTATAGAGTTAAACTACCAAAATAAAAACTAGAAATTAAATATATAATATAATATTCATTTAAACCGTGTAGGTGTTATAGTAGATAATTTCCATTATTAACATGTGATTGTATGAGTGGAAATTATATAGTCACAAATGAAGAGTGGAAATTATACAATGAGATATATAGTTGTTACATGAATAGAGAAATTATTCATCCAAATCTAAATTATAGTAGAGATAATTTATACTCTTAAAAAAATCAATTAAAGTTTTAGTCTAATATATTTAAAGTCTAATTTGCATAGTTAAATATCTCATTGTATAATTTACACTCTTCAGTGAAGTCTCTTTTACACTAGATATAATTTCCACTCTACCAAGTGTTTTGGTTAGTATTTAACAATTATGTTCCTATCACTCTTCAAAGAGAAAGAATGAGCTAGTGATATTTTAAAGTTTTATAAATCTTAATGGATTGCATTGTGACATAATGGAAGACATTTGAATTAATGTTCATTTAGACTCCAACAAAATTGACATGGAGAGGATTAAATTTATGCTATAAGTTGAATTTGGAGATTAGATTCAATGTGTCATGCACTACAACTTTAATTGTAAAAAAATGTAAGTTAACAAATACAATTTGAAGAAAACATTGACAAATAGTTTTTGGTGAAAAACATATAGTGTTTTATAGTTGAATGTTGTGTTGTGTTTTCTGCAAATGCTTATTTTTTGTTCAATACCATATTATTTTTGTGTGATAAATGTTCAAGGAGTTAAAAATTTTAATTGGACTAATTTATGGATGTCAACTTATATATATCAATCTATCCAGGTCAAATCAGGAATTCATACAATTAGAAGATATTATTTTTCAGGCCCTCAAATCCATAAGTGGAAACTCAATTACACTATAAGCTTATCCCATTACATTTCCTAATTGACAAAAGACTTTCCATGTTATTATATGTGTCTAAAACTGAAATGGGAGTCAAATTTTCATTACTTCAAATTGACATCTATTACTTAGGAACCAACATAGTATAGAAAGCTAGTAAATATTTATCATAATTAATTAAAAAAATTATCTACCAAGATTTTTGGTAATTCAATTGCCACTAGATTTAATGACATTCCAAATCATAGCATTAACAAACATAGACATAAGGTGTTTTTTTTTAATTTCTTTTTTCAGATTTTACTACAATTTGGTGGTTGTGTTCAATATCTTTTGTCAAATTTTACTATAGTTTGGATGAAATGTATGCTAAGTGGAATGCCATTCCAATTGAGTCAAGATATGCCTCTTTATTCAATTGACATGGTATGTATTTGTGAATCTATATGGATGGATGGTGGTGCATAAATGAATATTTTGAGTTATATTTAATGTTCCAGTTATACTTAGTATGAATGAAGTTGTTATGTACAATTTAGTTTAAAAGAACTATGTTTGGTCAATGCATGCTTAGTTAAAAAGTGGGTCGATGCATGGCATGGCATGTGTATGTAAATGTCATTCACATGGTATTTACCACTCACTTGGATCTATATGGTCAGATGGCTATGCATCAATATATATATATATATATATATATATATATATATATAAAGAGTGAAATTTATACAATGAGATACTTAACTATGAAAATTATACAATAATAATTTATACTCTTCATTGATAATGTTCATGCATATGTGAAAAAACATATTTTGACTTGCATGTTGTTCCTTGAATCAAGTGTAAACCCCCTAAAGCTACATTTTAAACAATACATATTTTATCATATAGATAAATATAAATTTGAGCTCAAATAAACAATGCATATTGTAAAGCCATACAACCAGCACCAAATTATTTCACTTACAATAGTGATTATGACACACAATGGTTGAATTATACCATTAAACCCAATCAATGTTTTTTTTTAGAATAAATTTATCCACAAAATACATAGCTTCTTAAAATTTGTATACTTTACTATGTGTATATTCATTCAATAGAGTTGAATGTTTTTAATTATTTATTGTAAATATCTACTAGATTTCTATAATAACAATGCATAAAACATTCAACATTATCTTGAATAAAAGATGATTTTTCATTGCTCATAAAATTATGAAATGAAATTATCCACCATGAACCCATATTTCTATCATTTTATATTGTGTGTCCTTACATCCATCTACTCAACATCATCATGGAAAGTTGCCATGATGTCATAGACATTCAGATGCCCCATACATGTGTATTTTTATTATATATCTATTTTAATATATAATTCAATAAAAAACTTCAACCAGCTTAGTATGGATATACCTACCTACTTCCCAAAATAATTTTCATCATTGCCATGTTTCTTTAATGGCACTCAAAATCAAATATTCCTAGTTTTCATAGGCTTCAAGCAAAAATAAACCTAATTTAGAGCATGACTTGACAATCATCAAAATGAAAAGGAATATGTTTTCAACATGTCAAAATGTAAACATAGTTATTTTAAACTAAATTATGCATCATTCCTTTATTCATACTAAGTATAATGGGTTTAACATTCAACTAAAATTTTAGGTTATAAAAATGTATGTCTTCTAAAACAGAAAATTGTGATCTAGTAATGAAGGAATCCAAAAATTGAATAAAATAGGGAAGAACATGAAATATGTTGGAAAAATATAAAATTTAAGAACAAATTAAATTATATTTTATTCATGTTATTGATTTTGGAATGAAGGAAGTCATAAATGCATAGGATTCACAACATCAGTTTCATATATTATTTTGTTGATCAAAATTTTTGGTAAGACATGCACTAATTAAAGGATAATAAGAATATGTATCAAACATTAAAAATTTTGATTCAATTAATATGAATTTTGATTCAAAAAATTCCTATATGAACTTAAGCTTTGAACACAATTACTTGGATAAAATCCCAAGATAGAATGCATGCTACACATTGAATATGGTAATCAGAAAATGAATTGAGTAATTTTGTTGAAAAACATAATATCATAAATAGGAATGATGAATGTAAAGAGTTCAATTTCATCTAAAGGATATCCAAAAAATGTGCTAGAAAAAGTCATTATATTCAATCTTTGCTTAAAACTTACCTTGGCATAATACATGGATTATCTAATATCATAACAAATATATCCATAAATTTTAAGGGTATGAGGAAATTTAAATTAAATATTTGTATTCAAAATAAATCTATGTATTACCTAATATGATTTACCTATGAAAAATATAGAACATGATCATCGAAATGAATTTAAACAACAAGACTTAAAATAAGACAAACATGTACCTTCATACCTCTCTTTATTCACAATGTATAGTCATTAGTTATCCATACCAAGTTGGTTGAAGTTGGTTCTTATATTTAGATAAGCCAATTAAAAATGGTTAATATCTACTACAATATATACTTCAATGATATTCAGGCAAGTGTTGACTAATTAGCTTAGGAGGGTAATGGAGGACAACTTGAAAACTATATAGAAAACATAAATATAAGATATTTTAAATAGGGTGTGAATATCAATTAAAACATTAAAAATTAGACTATGGTTTTTAGTAAATATGATATTTTGTTAGTGGGTTATGAAGGTTATCTAAAATGGGTACAAATCTCTGTTCAATATTGAAGGCATATTTATAATTTATTTTATTTGTGATTTTTTACTTGTCTTATTTAGTATTGAAAACTTGTGTGCTTATTGCTGAACAGATCATTTTTAAAGAACATATATAATACTATATTATTTTTGTATTTAAAATTACTGCAATACATGACAACAAATTTAATTTTAGAATGATGAACATTATTTTAAAATGATAAAAATAATTTTAACTTTATTCACCCATTATCTTCCATCTCGTATTTTTTTTCAACTAAGGGTTAATTCTTGCATTCCTTTCAAAATTCTTTGATTCAAGGTGGAATCACAACTAAATATCATAATTTTCATGGTCTTCTCATTTAAATTTTGTATAAACTAATAATTTCCAAAATATATGGTTTCTTGTAGTCCTTGTAAATGCTTATATTCAAGGTGGAAGTTGTAGCTAAATATGAATACATGTGCAACTTATTTAAGCTTTGTTTCTAATTTTTCTAATTTATTTATTTAAAAACCCAATGTTTTCAATTTTTGATTAGAAATAAAGTTACTTGTGTAGATCCTTGAAGCTTTCTTATAGTTTTAAATTTGACCATCTCCTTATTTATTTGCTATAAGTATTCCATTATTTAATTGTGCAAATCATTAAGCTTTGTATATGTTTTTAATATCACTAGAACCTTATTTCTCTTTGAGAATTTCCAAATAATGTTATGGCTCGCATTATTTCCCTTTCACAATCTTTATATTTGAATACATTCTTTACCAAGAGTTTTATAACTCAGTTCGTACCAAATCCAAAGTTATTCTAAATGGTAGGATTAATGTATGCAAACATGTTGTTTGTCATATTTTAATACGATTTGTTGGTTTTGTAAATGTCCTTTGGAAAATATTACTATGATTTGGATGGAATTTACACTAAGTGGAATACCACGTCAATTTATTCTAGATGTGCTTATTTTTCCAATGTATGCTTAGTTGGTAAGTGGGTCATTTAGAGTCATGGCAAGGAAGGTGCATTAGATGTCATGCACATAATATGTTTTGGCTCATCTAGATGGTTAGATATTTACTTCCTTCCTCTACCACCATACTCCTTACCTATTTTAATTTTATTGGAACTATGTTGTATATAACCAGTGTACACAAACTAGTCGGTTTCATTATCTCTATGAATCACATAAATCTTACCAAAAAGTGTTAAATATATAAAAGAATGTGATTGGTTGTTCAAATAAAATATAACTTTTTACACTTATTGGTTAAACTCCACCCTAAAAATGGTGCATATTATACTTGAAAATTTTAGATTTTTTCATGCATTTTAGAGTTATCGCTGACCATAAGTTGTATGAAAATAGTTTTCCATTATAGAAGTAATTTTTGATTAATGGATATCTATGTAGGAAACAAACGAAGGTGAAAACACATGCACATTTTCAAGGCATTTATTTTTTCCCTACCAACAACCATTGATGGGCAGTGGCTAACATCAATTTCTCATAACTTACATGTGACATAAGCCTCTCTGCTACATATGATGTGTGACTAGTGATTTCTTTCTAAAGCATGCTTACAAGCTAGATACTCACATTCTCACTTGAGGCCTATAATTTCAACTTGACCATGCATATCAATTTAAAAATTGGTGATGGCTATAGATAACTGTCAAATGTAAAAAAAATTATACAAAATTTCATGTTGCTGAATTTTCCTTATAAATATTAATATTTCTTATATTTTTATATGTTTAAATCTAATGCACTAGAAAAAAAGCAGTCTTCTAATTTTTCATCCTATAACCATTCACAACCTAATATAATTTATATAAATCATAAATGGTCTAAAACAAAAAAATAGTCTACATCCCATCAATTTCCATCCCTATCTCACCTTGTTCAATCAAATTCTACCACATTGTGGTGTAAATGGATAATTTTAGGATCTTTTTCACAATTGATATGACATGGATGAATATTGAATTTGCTTTGATATAATGATGTCATATCCATGCTTAGATACAATGATGTAATATCCATTAGATCATTTATATATACATCCCCACACATCTACATGAACTAGATCCCATTTTAAACATTTTAAAATACCATACCCACTTCTTGAATGTCAACAACCATTGATGCACAATGGCTAACATCAATTTCTCATAACTTCAATGTGACATAAGACTTTTTGCTACATATGATGTGTGACTGGTGATTTCTTTCCAAAGCATGCTTACAAGGTAAGTACTCACATCACTCCCCTGAGGACTATAATTTCAACTTGACCATGCCTATCAATTTAAAAATTGGTGATGGCTATAGATAACTATCAAATGTAAAAAAAAAAATACAAAATTTCATGTTGCCAAATTTTCCTTATAAATTTTAATATTTCTTATATTTTTATCTATTTAAATCAAATGCATTAGAAAAATAAATGGTCTACTAATTTTTAACCTATAACCATTTATAACCTAGTATAGTTTATATAAATCATAAATGGTATAAAAAAAATAGTCTACATCCCATCAATTTACATCCCTATCTCACCTTGTTCAATCAAGTTCTACCAAATTGTGGTGTAAATGGCTAATTTTAGGATCTCTTTCACAATTGATATGATATGGATGAATCTTGAAGTTACTTAGATACAATGATGTCATAACCATTAGATTCTTTATATATACATCCCCATACATCTATTTGCAATACCACACCCACTTCTTGAATGCTGAAAACCATTGATGCGAAATGGCTAACATCAATTTCTCATAACTTACATGTGACATAAGCCTATCTGTTACATATGATGTGTGATTGGTGATTTCTTTCCAAAGCATGCCTATAAGGTAGGTACTCACATTGCTCACCTGAGGACTATAATTTCAACTTGACCATGCCTATCATTTTAAAAATTGGTGGTGGCTATCGATAACTATAAAATGTAAAAAAATTGTAAAAATTTTCATGTTGTTGACTTTTCCTTATAAATATTAATATTTCTTATATTTTTATATATTTAAATCAAATGCATTAGAAAAATAATGGTCTACTAATTTTTAACCTATAACCATTCACAGCCTGGTATAATTTATATAAATCATACATGGTATAAAACAAAAAAGTAGTCTACATCCCATCAATTTCCATCCCTAACTCACCTTGTTCAATCAAGTTCTACCAAATTGTGGTGTAAATGGCTAATTTTAGGATTTCTTTCACAATTGATATAACATGGATGAATCTTGAAGTTACTTAGATACAATGATGTCATAGCCATTAGATCCTTTATATATACATACCCACACATCTACATGAAATAGGTCCCATTTTAAACATTTTACAATACCATACCCACTTCTTGAATACCAACAACCATTGATGTGTAGTGGCTAACATCAATTTCTCATAACTTACATGTGACATAAGCCTCTCTGCTACATATGATGTGTGACTGGTGATTTCTTTCCAAAGCATACTTACAAGGTAAGTACTCACATCGCTCACCTGAGGACTATAATTTCAAATTGACCATGCCTATCAATTTAAAAATTGGTGATGGCTATAGATAACTGTCAAATGTAAAAAATTTATAAAAAAATTCATATTTCTAACTTTTCCTTATAAATATTAATATTTATTATATTTTTATATATTTAAATCAAATACATTAGAAAAATAAATGGTCTGCTAATTTTTAACCTATAACCATTCACAACCTGGTATAATTTATATAAATCATAAATGGTATAAAACTAAAAAATAGTCTACATCCCATCAATTTCCATCCCTAGCTCACCTTGTTCAATCAAGTTCTACCAAATTGTGGTGTACATGGCTAATTTTAGGATGTCTTTCATAATTGATATGACATGGATGAATCTTGAAGTTACTTAGATACAATCATGTCACAGCCATTAGATCCTTTATATATACATCCCCACACATCTACATGAACTAGGTCCCATTTTAAACATTTTACAATACCACACCCACTTCCTAAATGCCTAGTTTGGTAATCCATTTGACATGATCTCATATTCACTGGAACAACATACTAAATCTTCCTACAACATACTCTTAAATCATTGCCTCAAATTTTTAGCTTATCCTAATGCCCCAACTTATAACCAAATTGCGTACTGATTCAACCATAGGACATTCAATCATATATGGATTGATGTTTAACTCAATTATATGTACCTTTTCCATGTTATTCTTAGTTTTCTCAATGTTTCATTCCCACCCCATCTAGTTCAACTTTTTACATTGGAATGCTTTATTAAAATTATTATTACAAAAAAATTACATTATGTTACAAGGTAAATCAGTCAATTGGAATTCACAACTCACACTTCCTGTCAGAGGAACAAATTCAACTCAAAACATAGAAATGTTAATAAAGCACAAAAATTTAAATAAAAACCAAATAAATACATAAGAAAAAAAGATATTAAGCAAAGACCATTTCACTAGAAGGAAGAGGTGGAGGATCATCCTTAAGTGGTTGAGCATTCCAAGAAGAAGGCTCAAGTAAGGGAGGATCAAGAGACATCATTTATCCATAGGGTTTGGAGGAGTCAAATAAATAATAATTCCTCACCCAAGAGGAGGTTGCATCACACTTCTAATAGTGTTAGAGCCAAGAGTAGGTGACCCCCACTAAGATGAACCATTGTCAAATTTCCCATGAAGAGGTAGTAGACTCCAACCCCCCACCCCCAATTGAGGAGGAGGGGTGGATAAATGACTATGACTATGCAAGTGACTTCATGAACATCTGGGTGTAAATGGTGTAGATCTATATGGTGAGAGATTCAAAAGATGAAGCTGATAGCATAGGGAAATGTAATCATCATAAGACTAATATTTGAGACCACTTATCCCTAGCTTAGCCCTAGACCTATCTTAAGGCCTATTTTCACACTTATCTAGCCTTTATGTGGGCCACAAGAATCCTTAGTCATCTCTAAAGTAGTCTCAAACCCTCATTCTTGCATATTGGCCCTTCATGTCTAGGGTTCTGCCACTTGGACACTAGCACCATAATAAGGATAGTAGTGTCACATGATGATAGTGTCCCAATATTGGCATTACTATCATTTTCCTCTTTTTGTCACAAATGGATATCTTTTTAAATATTAGACCTCTTAGGGTCAGCCTAGACCTCTTTTAGCACTAACACAAGAACCAAATATATATATATATATATATATATATATATATATATATATATATATATATATATATGACTTTTATACCTTTATCCACTAGATGGAAATCAGATGCAAATTACATATGCAAACTCAAAACAAGTTGTGCATAATTAAGGTTATCAATCCATATTCTACCCTACTTCTACATACTACCATCTACAACATTCTTAAGCTTAGATTACTCATATTTCTAGTCTCAAGCACATTAAAAACACTCAAGTCAACTATCATAATAATTTCAATTACACTTATACCAACACTTGGGTGGAGAGAACTACATTAGGATTGATCCCTCTTCAGATTATTGGTATATAGGCAACTCTCATCATAGTGAGGTGTTGAGGATGTCTAGCCTACCTCACTAATAAACACACTTTTCATTTTGTATCAAATGGATGCCCTATAAACATGAAGGATTAGGTTTAACTCATAAAATTAATGAAAATAGGCCATCTATAGGGTTTCAAAACTCGTGCACATAGGAACCTACCTTTTAGATACAGAAACAAGTGCACCCAAAAGCTTAGAATAGTCCTCACAAAGGACATTTCTACCAAAATAAGGACACTAACACCACATGGCAATACTATCCAATTAGGAAACTACTATCTAGGAGGGGTTTTGACACCTGGATCTTGTTTATGACACTCAAACCAGCCTCTATCTCAGTTTTCAACCTTTAAATCATTTGTCTCAGTCATTTTCTAGCTAAGCTCTTGCAATATTTATTATTATTTTTAGAAAGGTCAAATTAAGTCAATTTTATAATAGATTAATGGTTGTATTTATTGCAATTTCTACCCTAATTTACTATACTCTTCTCTTTAACAACATAGGATTTACATTAGCTAAGTCTTAAAAGTTTAAAACATTTGGTGAACCTAAAGAACTGTGAATACTATTCAAACCCTAACCCTAAATGCTACTAGGGTTTGTATCCTTCTTTTTCCTAGTTTCATTGGTTGTGTTAAGATTTTTAGCTTTCAAGAATTCTATATTAGTAGCACTATTTCACTTTGTTTAATTTATGTCATCTAAAAAATCTATCTCTCTTCCATTAAAGGTGTTAGTCTTACTGGCAATCCTATTGAGCATATTTAGATTCTTGCTATCAAGCTTATACCATGGACAAAGGACTAGTTACAATTCCTGTCATTGATCCTTCACACCTTGATTATGTGGATTTTAATGATAATGCATTTGAAGATGAGAAATATAATCAAGATCAAGATGATACAAAAGGTGAGAATCAGGACACTCTCCACCCACTTAAAAATGAAAACCTAATGTCAATAAGGATAAGATTATATAGAGCCTCAAAGATAGACATTGGGAATGGCCCCATGATCATGCATAAATTTTACAAGCCAAAATGGAAATAGAGAACAAATCACATAATGGTCAATCTTCTACTCCCCTAAATAAAACATTGTTACACCTACATTGGAGCCAACTTAGCTAACACAACAACCTTCAATGAAAGTTACACATCCCACGGTTAGTTCCTCCTCTCTAGATGTACAATCCCTTATGTAATAGGTTCATACTCTAGAGGCTAAGGTGTTACATCTTGATTAGGGAGCCACTAGGCCATTACATGCCTTGGATTCTCATGTTCTTTTACATACACCTTTGGCACATCACATAGCGGAAACTCATTTGCCATCTAAATTCATGGCACCTAAGCTTACATTGTATGATGGTAAGGGTGACCCAGAGTACCATCTCTGAGATTTCCATGCAACATGTTTGGACTACGTGTCCAATTATTGGCTCCTCACTAAGTTGTTTCCATGCAGTCTAAATTATTATGCTTTATATTGATTCTATGATTTATTGAATCAGTTTATCACCACATTCAATCCATGGGCATATATGATTTTATCACGCTTCTCAATAAACATCAGTGATAAGATATCATATGCTCAAGTAGAATAACTAAAACAAAAATCAAGTGAGCCTATTAAAGAATATGTCTTGTGATATAAGACTATATTGGCCAAGTTGACTAGCCCCATGACAAATAGATAACCTCAGGAAATATTCAAACATAGCCTACTACTAGTATTACATGAAGCTATATTGTTCAAGAAGTTTCCAACCTTCACAGACTTATGCCACATAGTGAAAGAAAAAGAAGTTTATATTTTCTCTATGGGCAAACTAAAATATACAAGTGGATTAGAATCAACTACTAAGAGTTATAATAAGCCTCCATACAAGGTAATTACCACTGAAAAAAAGAGTGATCTAAAGGTCAAAGTTAATGTATCATCATATCCATCTCCTTGACTGATTTTATCATCTCCTCCATGTAGAGTTTCTGCCAACCTTCTAGAATCACCATCACATGTTTTATAATAAATCTTGGAATACAATGTCATATATCTCCCTCCCATAAAATAGGTTGATATGACATGACCTCTTTTAAATGACTATGATTCTAATGCATTCTACAAATATCATAGGGGACTAGGCCATACTAAAAATAAATGCATCAATTTGAAATATAAGATACAAGATTTGATAGAGGCTAACATTATTAATGTGGGCACACTCATAGAGGCATCCAAAGTTCAACAAATAAAATCTAAGGCATTGAAAACATTCTCATATCTATTTCTGAAGCATACAACAAATGAGGTAGGGGGTACTTTAGATGTTCACTACACGTATTAGGCACATCCACCACCAACATCATATCACATTAATACAGAGGAGGCACACTCACTACACAATATCATTGGAGTGTATCATACTATAGTTCTAGCTCGACCACTCATCACCTTCTCAAAATAGGAGATTGTTGATGATGATTCATATTTATATGCACTCTTTGTATGAGCCTAAATAGATCATCATCCTATCCAAAGTGTTATGGTGGATAATGGGTCAAGTATTAACATGTGCACTATCATACTCCTACAAAATTTAAGATATTTAAATTAGGATTTATCTTCTACAGACATAATTATCCATGGTTTTAGTGGCCATGTTCAGATCTCCATAAAGGAGATTGTACTTCCACTACATGTTGGACTAGCACATGTGGCCACTAAATTCTTAGTAGTACCTATTGTAGGCATATTTGACATGTTATTGGGTAGGCCATGGATATAGTAGTTATGATCCATCCCATCCACCATGAACAGATGCCTCAAATATATACATGCAAATTAAGTGATCAAAGTGAAGGTCTTTCATATGAGTATCTTCTACTTATCCCATAAGTAGTTACAATTTAATTACCAATTATAGTTTGAAGCATAGTTCCTATCAGTACACCATAGAGTTCAGTGGATCCACTAGTGCAGGTGAGGTCTACTCCTAGAGTGTTGCCACGTATGCATACTCTCCCATGAAAACCATTATTAGATAGATCCCTATGTTAGATATATGTTGTGGATTCTAGATGACCTCCCTCTCCTCACTTTCTTATGAGATCAGTCTTATTGAGTTCTCAAGGTTCTCATCATAGGGCACCTACACCAACTACATCATCTCCTACCAGATGGGTTCTTGAGAGCCCTATAGTTCACAAGACACCACAGTCAGTTTCATGGATTACTAGCACCATTTCAAAGGCAGGGCCAAATATATATCACTCAGTGCAGTAGGTTATGGGACTATAATTACCCTTTCATACAGTATACATGATCATTATTTTTTTATTTGACATAGGCCACATTAATAGTGAGTCTCCCATGTGTTATTGTATATTTTGAAAACAATAAAAAAATTGGTGGAAAAATCAACTTTTAAATAAATGGCTAAAAAATTTTGATTTTCACCTTAAAATGTTAAAACATTCAAAAAATTAAAAAAAAATTATTAATTACTCAAAATTGATTAATTAAAAATTTATGATTTTTTCCATTTCTATCCTGAAGTGTTTATAAACCCGTTTGAACCCTCTGTGCAAAAGGCCACTTGCACTCCCTGTAATTTGCAAAAATCATTTTGCTTTTTGTGAGTTACATAAACAGACTTTCCTTTTTCACAAGTTGTGCAAATTGTAAAAACTTTTTCAGTGTCCGTGTAATTTGCAAAATATTTTTTGGCTTTGGTGCAATTTGTAAAATATTTTTTGGTTCCTGTGCAAATTGCAAAAATGTTTTCGGTTCCCATGTAAATTGTGAAAAAAAATGGTTTTCATGTAATTTGTAAAAAAGATTTTAAACTTTGTATAACTTGCAAAAATATTTTAATTTTCTAGTTTCAATGCAACTCAAATTAATGCTTATTTTATTGTGCAAATGTAAATTATGTTTTTAAAGCCATTTTAATCCAAAATTCCAAATTACAATTTTCCAATGCAAATTTGTCGTTGCAAATTAAAACTTCTTTTCAAGCCTACATGCAAACTCATAAATACTTTCCTTAAATCATGAAAATGCAGTTATTTCTTCAGGTAGTTTTTAAATTTCTTCCAAGCTTATATTTTTAGTTTGCATGTTAAATCTGGCAAAAAAATTTAAACATTTTATGATTTTCCATCTGTGTTTTAGCCAGTGATTATCGAGAAATTTTTTTCTAAAATTCACCAAGGAAAAGTAGATTGAAGAAAAGAATAAATTTTTTGTCAGCGAGTTCACAGAAAATTTTGAAATCTTTTCTAAGACATAGTTAGGTTTACATCGAGTTTTTTCCCTGAAAGGCTTGTAGCAAAAAGAACAAGCGGTGCAATTTGATAAATGTCTTTCTAGTTTCCTTTTCTAACAGAAGCACGTTTAACACCGAAGGAAAGCAAAATTAATTTTTTTTCTTTTTCTCCTCAATTGTACAAGTCATGAAACTTCCAACAAATGGATTTCAAATTAGTTTCTTTTTCCATCAACCACATGCCCCCCAAAGAAAGTGAGTTTTTTGCTAATTTTTTTGAAATCTCTCAGCGTCTCTCAAATCATACGACTTATTTATGAACATCATGGATCAGAATTTTTGAAGATTTTTATAAAAAGTTTAAAATTTCCCAGTGAAGAATTTTTTTTTATTTTTTTCTCATGCTTTCTTTCCAACACTTAAGTGGGCAAGTAATAAGTAGTAAAGAAATAAATAAAAAAGGAAGGAAATTTGATTTTTTAAAAAGAAAAGGGGAAGAAATTGCTAAGTGGAAAGTTTGAGTAATTATTAAAAATATATATATTTTGCTAAATGGGAAAAAATGGAGAAAAAGCTAAGTGGATAATAATAAATATTTTTGGATAGAAATTTAAAAAGGAGAAAATTGATTGAGCAAATTTTGGCATGATATTTTCTATTTGTAAATTTTGAGAATCTTGATTTTGTATATTTCTAACTTTAAGGAGGACGTTGAGAAGGTTGACAGAGTTTTTCTGGTAAATTTTAATTTCTTTTTAATTGATAAAAATTGGTAATTGAATTGGCAGTGACAAATTTTCATCTTTTGGGTTCGTTACATGGTCATAATTTTTTTTTGAATTGGTAGTGATTTTATAAAAAATATTTTTGTGAGATTTTTAAAATTTTGAAAAATCACAAGGAATAGGGGAATTACTTGAAAATTAAAGAAGAAATTATTTTTATAATTTCTTCCATTCATTTTTGTTGGTCAAAAAAATTTGTGAAAAGCTACATAGAGCTATTGTAATAGGTACATTTACAAGTGAGAAATTTGGTCAAAGAAAAAATTAAAATTCATATCAAGAACATTAAAATTATGTCAGATTAATTTGCACAATCGAATTACGAGTATAACTTCAATTTGTATTTTTGTTATTTTTTGCAAATTAGGTAATTTTCTACAAATTTGTTAATTTTATTGTTAAATTGATGTCTTCATCTCATACTCTAAAAAAAGAGATTTTGAGTAAATGTAAATAAATCATGAGGTACTAATTCCAAGGTGTAATGTTGCCTTCGTCATTGGACTCCAACATTGAAAATATCACTGACACCGAGCTAGGCTACATCAACTTGGATGAGTTTTGGGAAAGAATGAATGTCGTGTATAAAACAGATTTTGGCCAAAGTGTTTGTGACAATGGTTTGACATAGGTGATTACGTTATCGATGTCCTTGTAGTCTCTTAAGTTAGTTTTGATTATGGTAAATAATTATAAGTCAAAGATGCAGGGGGTAAGAGATCCTCGAGGGGAGTTGGTACTAAATTTTGCTCTTGAGTAAATTGACAACATTTTTCACCTTTCAGATTATGAAGCCTTTGTGCACCTAACTCCTGAGTCCTCCCAAATCTTTTAAGGTGATAATGTTATAGCATGTTCTAAACAAGTCAATAAATCTTGGTTGACTAAGCCAAAGTATTCTTCCACTCTACTTCCAAAAAATATCGCATGACAAATGTCAAAGATGAGATAAGTGGCATAATCACTTTGTTGCACAAAATAGTAAGAAATCAAAAGGCCAAAAAAATTTAAACCTGGATGTACACATTTATCTGGATCATCATCCAAAATAATCAATATATCAATTGGGGTGAATTGATCAACAATTCCATTCACAAGTAACTCGTGGAAGTAAAGGACACGTCAGAATTTTGCATGACTTCATGCCTTGTTTACATTGTAGCAAGTCAAAGGTATTTTGATGGATTGCATACAGTGGGTGATTTTGGGAAAGTGATAGTTTATGACTTCTATCCTCAGCTAACATTGAAGGAAAGTGCCCATCACTTCAAAAGAGTTAATAACAATTTTATTCATTTCATCATCCAGATGTTTGAAAAGGAACTCTTCACCACAAGAATATCAATTGTAGCCACTACAAAAATATCAAGGTGGGGATCTTGGTTTATATAGTTTATAACATTTAGTTGTTTGAGAATCATTGGTTGTGAAATATTTCCTAACATGCTCCCATGATACGTAAGCGATAAATGGGCATTAATGGAATTGGTGAGACAACTTGTTAAAACATATAAGTTCTTGACAAGCAAATACAAAATAAGGATCAAGAATGAAATTTGATTTTAATTGAGACCAACCATAATTGAAGAATTTAAAGAATGAATCTAGAACATTGTCATTACATCTACATTTGGTTATGAATAACTTCGTCAATTGTCCCAGTACCAAGTGAATGTAGATAATTTGGATATAAAAATCAACAGTCTTTGAGGCAAGCATTAGGAAATGAAAGAGTTAGATTACTCAGAAGACATTGCCTATAGGGACACAAATAGACCAGATGAAGACTTGGTCAATGTAATTCTCTAGAGATTTGATGACTTCTTGAAAGGGAAAAAATTATCAATATGGTAGCAAGAAGAATGAATATTTGATTTTAGTGTTTTTGCATTCTTTTCTCTTATTTTTTTGTACCTAACTTGTGTTATTACACTCTTTCTCTCTTGTAAATGTACCTTGTATTTTTTAATATTATATTTTCAAATTTTTTAACTTGATTTTTCAAGTTGTGCAAGTTAACGATGTGTTTTTGTAAGTAGTGTAAAAACTCCAATTGTTTTTTTAAAATGGTGCTAATTGCTTTAAGAGTTTTTGCACCTTTTCAAAACTGTAATTTATCATTGGTGTTTTAGCACTTTTGTAAAAAGGAAAAATAGGTGGTTTTGCACCATAACCACCTATTTTATCCTATAAATACAAGTTAGGGCTTCATAATATGAGTTTGAAATAGATAGAATTTTTGGCAAAGCATTGTAAAAGGAGATCAGTCTTTCTACTCTTCAAAATCAATACAAGAAAGGTGTTTCTAAACTTTACATTAGTTATATCTTTTGAATTATGTTTTTTATTTAATTCATTATCTCTGATTTCCATTAACATTGTTATAAATTTCAAACTATTGAGAATATGATATTAGATTACAAATTTTCTATTTCAAGTTATAATTTACATTTCCAACACACACAAAAATCTTGGTGGGAATAGAGGTAATTTCTTAGTTGTTTTTGTTAAAAAATACAAAGGGTTATTAGTTTATATTATCAAATTCAAATAGTCTTTTAGTGTATTTTTCATATCCTTAAGGATATGATTATGTCTTTTCAACCCATTGAATGAGAGAGATTTTCCTCTTTTGAAAGTCAAAATTTCCTCTCAACAATTTCATCTAGTCTTAGGTTTATAACTTGATTTTTTTGTTCAAACAACTTCTCCCCTCTCTCCTATACATTTTCCTTTCTCAAATCTCATTTTCATACTTTTAGGTTAAAAGTACTACCCATGATTTACATTCCTTTATTTTTAAATATTTGTTACCTTTCTTATTTTGGCTTTCAATAAAGGTATCTCCACATGCTAATAGGAAAGGGACTTGGTTCCCCATGTTGTTGACGTGAAGTCACTGATTTATCCTCCTAAAAAAATTTCATGCCAACAGTTTTTGACACCCATTATGGGGCACAATTTTGAAAAATTTGTGTCATTCATATTGTACTAGTTCACATGAATCTGCCATCATCTTAAAGACCACTCTAATAGTCTGAGTTAGACTTATCTCCTCAATTATATATCATACTAAACCTTAGATAAATCTTTTGGGATTCTAGTGAGATCTCTATAACTTAGTTTCAAGTCATCCTAGCCATCTTGAATCAAGAGTTAGAACATGCTAAAAGATCAAAAATAGCTTGTGCATGAAGAGAATCCCATAGAGTTTGTTTAATATCCCAGAATTAGTAAAATCCCATACGACCATTTCAGGCATTCAGAATCCAAATCATCAACCCAGTTTGATTTGGGATGAAGCCTCAGAAGAAGACCTAGTTTTAATCTTTTGATTGTTTGCTTTTGACAATAGAATACGTAACACTCAATTTGACATTGTTAGGGTTGAACTAGATATAGAATAAACACATGTTATTGTTGCTTAGAGGAATTTTGATATTGATTCAAGAAGATAAGTGAGAAAATAGGCATGAAGATCAGTTTTTATAACTAATCGAATATTTTTTCCAACTAGAATTTCTTCTCATGATAATTCAAGTACCTCAAGTTATAGTTCTTCAAGCTAAAATTGATTGGATAAAACAAAATCAAGAATATATTTCATTGGATTTGAGAAATTTCACTTGGGATAGTAGGATGAGTTCTACATATTTTCATAGAGCAGTTGGAATCTTGGAAGAAGAAGAAGATCAAGTAGTTTTAGCATAAAGGGTAAAAGTATTATCTTCACATAAAATACAATAAAGAAGGGCAGCTCAGAGATATCTTCAACTTTAACTTTTGCCTCAATGTCAATAACTTTCTTCAAAACTAG
This sequence comes from Torreya grandis, assembly GCA_037957365.1. Classification (NCBI taxonomy): domain Eukaryota; kingdom Viridiplantae; phylum Streptophyta; class Pinopsida; order Cupressales; family Taxaceae; genus Torreya; species Torreya grandis. The sequence goes on along the minus strand of JARHVA010000226.1, from coordinate 5,603,268 downwards.
CAAAAAAGAGATTCACTAGAGCAAGTAAGTCAAAAGGTGAAGTTGACCCTTTTTATCAATTGCAATAACATTCTAGCTTCAAGTTGAGTCCTGAACATCATAGAAAGGTCAAAATATTAAATAGTCTTCCCTCAACCCCTAAGAAGAACAAACAACCTGAAATAAAAATTTTACAATTCAATCTCTTATCTTATTAGGAACTATTATTCTCCTACAAGCAGTTTTTTTAACTATGACATTACCACGGGGAAATGTGATTGATCCATTAGCTTTTGGACAATTACATGACCTTCCAAAAGGGTTAAGAAAGAATTTTCTAAGATTTCATGGAGATGTAAAAAAACACCTAGATGAACACCTTATAGCATTCAATGTTGCATGTGACATTTTAGGCATTGAGTATGAAGACATGCCACTACATGATGGGGTTGTAGACAGATTTTACCATCTCACTCTAAGATCTCTTACTAACTAGAATACCATGAAAATTAAATTTGAGAATAGATTTAAACTAGTCAAATATGCCCATGCTTTATTTTCTCAACTTACACAAATTAAAAAATAAGTATATGAACCAATACAAGAGTTTGTCACCAAATTTAATAGGTTACTAAATAAGATATCAGCTAATGCATGACCTACAGATGAAAATACAAAATGTTTCTTTATCAAATCTCAGCTAGTTGAAGTAAGTTATCAATTAAGAGGAGCTAGGGTAGCATATTCGGAATCATCCCAAGAATTGGTTATTGACATCAAAGATGAAATGATAATGTCTAGAAAACTCAAAAAAAAACCTTCAAAGAATAAGGCTTAAATTTTAGGACAATATTCAACAGAAAAACTCTTGCATAAAACGGCTAAAAATATAAGATCCCTCAAAAATCAAATACCTTAGAAAACTATTGCATCTCCATACCAAGATATTCCAAGAAGGAACTATGTTCATTTTCAAAGAGATCATCCTAGATTGCAAGCTCCTCAATCAAAACTTGCACTTGAGGATCCTCCTCATCAAAACACTAATGCACTAGTGAATTTAGTCTTGGAAACCAAGGAAATATTTGGATATGAAAAAATTGGAGATGAAAATGAATCAAAAAATCTAGAGCTTCAAGAATGTGAAATTGAAAAACCTAGTGGCAACTCTGTAAACATGTTCCTAGAATATAATTCAGATGAAGACGACTATGAAGAAAGTGTTGGGGATATGAATAGTCAATCTTTTGTAGTTTTCACTATAACTCAAAATTAGAAAAATTAGTATAGTGATTCATAGAAGGAAACTCCAAAATGTATCCTCTCATGAGGAACTAACCCACCAGTGCAAACAAAAGGGAAGTAATCACTGATAGGTAGTTTATCTAATGCTAATGTTTCTCAACTTATTGAGATCCCTTCTGGTAATTTATTGACTTTTGACATAATTGATCATGTCAACAAAACTAAGATTCATATGTCACAAGCCGAATACTTGAGAGCATATCCAGAGTAGTTGGATAGGTTAGTTGATTCATCAAAGGCAAAATTCCAAAAGCTAAAAAGGCCAATTTCAAAGAAATTTTAACTAACCCTATTGCTTCCAATCAAGTCAACTTTATGGTTGTAGCCACTTCCAAATCCAATAAAGTTAAACCTTTATACATTTCCCTTTTCCTCAAAGGATGCAAATTCAGTAATTGTATTATTGACATAGGAGCCTCAAATAATGTAATGCCCACCAAAGTTACTCATGTTCTTAGCCTAACTTGCACTAAGACCTTTGGGCATTGTTATTCCATGGAGACAAAATAAGTTCCCCTTGTTGGAAAAATTAAGGATGCACAAGTGGTTTTGGCATATTTTCCATAAACTTAAATCAAAATCAATATTTTGGTCATAGATATACGAGTGGCTTACAACATCCTTTTGGCTAGAAGCTTTTACAAAGAATTGGGAGGTGAAATTCAATTGGATTTATCACATGTCATGATTCCAGTCAAAGGAGTCAAGAAACATATAGAACCTAAGTTGAAGATGAAATACATAGTCCAAAAAGTTGATGACCCCAAATTTGATATTTTATATGAAGATGTTGGAATTGGTAACTATCTTTTAATGATGGAGAAAGATGTAGAGATACTAAAAATATGTAATCAGATCTGAATAACGCCTAAATGATGGAGTTTGATAGTAGTTTTTCATCAACAAGTTTAGGTGTAGGAGTAATCTTGATATCTTTGTCTAAGGAAAATTTTCATTTTCCCTGTAATTTAAAGTTTGATTACACCAATAATAAGGTTGTATATGAGGCACTCTTGTAAGGTTTATAGGCAATAGAAAAAATAGGAATCGATAATTTGAAAGTTTTGGGTGATGATAAAGTCATTTTTAAGCAAGTGAAAGATCAATACCAAGTGAAAAATGATCATCTAAGACACTATAGGAATAAAGTCTAGGATAACATTAAAATTGTTGATGCTTTCTCTATTAATAGAATTCCTAGAAAACATAACTCGAAAGCTGATGCTTTGGTAGTATCAACCTCTTTGATGATTCTCCATGTAGATATTAATACAAAAAATAAATGATTGAACTAATATATAGACTAAACATCCTAGATAATGCAAATAATTGGCAAGTTTCCAATCTCTATTGGCAAATATACTTGCCCTTCATTAGTAAAGGATAAGATAGTTGAGCAATACATGTCTCAATATAACCTCAGGACATTTGAAATTAGGTTTTCATTTGACAATAGTGGATTTATTGAACATAATCTTAAATCTCCATTTCAGCATGTTCCACATTTTGAAGACTATTAGATGGATTGTGATGATGAGAAATCAGTGAGAATAAGAGACTATTCATGGTTTACCATGAGACAAATAGTCAAGTTTAGCATAATGAAAGTGCAAAAATAGTTAGTAGATGATGAGGTCACATTGGACCCCATCTTTGAAATAGAGTACACCATGATAAATCTATTTCCCATAGTACACTTGGATAAAAGGGAATCTACTTATCTCAAAAGTGGGACAAAGGTTGTACTTGGTAAAACTCTCATATGGTTGAAAGGTAAGGGATTTGATGTTATAAATGTTGATTTTCCTACACCACCCAGGGAAGACAAATTTGGGAACTTATATTAGCAATAAAATGAGCCAAACTAGATGGATGAGGTAGGCCCTAGTGGAGAACCTCCCATGATAGAATAAGCGTGTAAACCTAAAGCTACTCAAGAAGATGTTCAACCATGAAATACTATCAAGCTAAAAATAAAAATGTTTGGTGAGAATGTTTCTTCTTCTCTTAAAATTTTAGTTCCTAAAGAAGTTCCAATTCATAGCTTTCCTTTTTCTCAAGAACTGGTAGAGAATATAACTCAACAATTCTTGGCTTTAGATGATACAATGTTCCCTACGTCATGTTTTCCCTTTGCAAGAGATTATTCCTATCTATTCATGTTCTCCCTCAAATCTTGAGTTACGCATTATTCCTTCCCCAAGAATCCCTCTTGAAATAATCAGTACAGAAGAAAAAATTAAAACATCTTTTCAAGGTGTCTCAATGGAGAAAACACCTTCTTTAACTATAGATAGAATTGATACCCCTGTTTCAACTTCTGTCCCATTTCCTTCCTCAAGCATGAAAAATTTAGATTGTTTGTCTATAATATTAAAAAGAATGAGAAAAAATGTTGAACCTAAAGAGATAGATTTTGAAACCTTGACAGCTTCTTTCTCAAAAAAGCCAAAGAAATTAAAGATAGTTTCATGAATGGTGATAGATGAAAAGGTAGAAAAGTATGCAGAGGTGGCCATTCCAGCAGTTGAAATGGATAAGTCAAAAATTAGGGTTGAAGACTACCATATGTCTAGAGTTCATTTAGGAAAATCAACCAAAGAAGGGATGAAAGGAGATGTTCAGTTGGCAATTGGCACCATATTTGAAAAAATGGACAAAGACAAGGAAACAAAATATAAATTAAAAGAGAAAGTGGAATAATTGAGCTCAATAATACATAGATTGATTAGTATAGTTTAAATATCTATCACTTAATCAAGTCTTCATGTCGAGACACTAGAAAGAGTGAGAGAAGTGGGCCAAATGGGTAATGCGGTGAAAGACTAGATTAAAAAATTTGCAAATCAAGGGGTTTTAACAATTCTCACCATAGTGATGATATTATCTAAAATTTAATCACAATATAAACAAATAGTAACAAAGGTAAATGGATACACTCAAGATAAACAAAATTGGGATGAACTCATGCCTAAGTTGGTCAAATTCTCAAAATTTCCTTCTATTGATCTAGTTGAAAATGGGTAATCAATAATGATGAAATTGTCTATTAGATTGAATTTATTTAGGCCACCAAATTTATAATTCAGTCCCTTCATGAATGTGTTCAAAAATTTAGTAATGAAAGGTCACTTGGAAGTGACACAATGATGGAGATCAACACTGAAGTCAAGAAGTTGGATTGTCATTTTTTCAATGATAATGATCAAGAGGGAAATCTAATTTCAATTGAGACCATAATTGGAAAATTAAAAGAATGAATCTAGAACATTTCCACTACATCTGTATTTGGATATGAAGAAATTCATCAGTTGTCCTAGTCCCAAGTGAATGTATATAATTTGGATATGAAAATCAATAGTCTCTGAGGCAAGCATCAAGAAATGAAAGAGTTAAATTACTCAACAGAGATTTCCTGCAAGTACACAAATGGGCTAGATGAAAAATTGATCAGGGTATTTCTCTAGAGTTTTAATGACTTCTTGAAAGTTAAATAATTGTCAATACGATAGCAAGAAGAATGAAGAATTAATTTCAGTGTTCTTGCATTCTTTTCTCTTATTTCTTTGTACCTAACTTGTGTTATTACACTCTTTTCCCCTTGTAAATGTGCATTATATTTTTTCAAATTGTCTTTTCAATTTTTCCAACTTGATTTTTGAATTTGTACAAGTTGATGATGTGGTTTTTCAATTGGTGCAAAAAACCCAATTATTTTCTCAAGTGGTGCTAATTGCCTAAAGAGTTTTTATACCTTTTCAAAATTGTAATTTCTCATTGGTGTTTTATCACTTCTGTAAAAAGGCAAAATAGGTGGTTTTACACCATAACCACCCATTTTAGCCTATACATACAAGTTAGGGATTCATAATATGGGTTCAAAATAGATAGATTTTTTGGCAAAGCATTGTAAAAGGAGATCAGTCCTTTTACTCTTTACAATCAATACAAGAAAGGTGTTTCTAAACTTTACATTAGTTATATCTTTTGAATTATGTCTTTTTCTTAATTCATTGTATCTAATTTTCATTGCCATTTTTATAAATTTTAAACTATTTAGAATAGGAGATTAGATTACAAAGTTTTTATTTCGAGTTGTAATTTACATTTCCATCGCACGTGAAAATCTCAATGGGAATAGAGGCAATTTCTTAGTTGTTTTTGTTAGAAAATACAAAAGGTCATTAGTTTCTATTATCATATTCAAATAGTCTTTTGGTGTATGTTTCATATCCTTAAGGATATGATTATGTCTTTTTGACCTGTTGAATGAGAGAAATTTCCTCTTTTGAAAGTCAAAATTTTCTCTCAACACTTTTGTCTAGTCTCAGGTTTCTAACTTGATGATTTTGTTGTTCAAACAACTTCTCCCCTATCTCTCCTTCTATACATATTAATTTTTCAAATCTCCTTTTCATAATTTTAGGTTAAAATTACTACCCATGATTTGCATTCCTTTATTTGTAAATATTTCATACTTTCTTATTTTGGCTTTCAATAAAGGTCGTTTCACCTACTAATAGAATATGGACTTAGTTCCCTATGTTATTGATGTGAAGTCATAAATTTATCCTCTTGAAAAAATTTCATATCAACACCATGAGACTGATCAGTTAGTATCATTCCTCCCTTCTTGTACATACTTTCCTTCTCTCTTGCTCCTTGTATATAGTTTCATTTTCATGTTTCTTGTACATAGCTTATATACAAAAAATACAAAAATAATACAATATTTAAAAAATGAAAAATCATTCAAATACTTACTCAGAAAATATAAAATTATAGATTATATGCATTTCCATGTTTACATCTCTTATATTTTCTAAGCACTACATATGATAGTTATCTTAGTATAGTCAGTATTATCATACATACATGCTTCACTTGTTCTTGTTGAGTGCTTGAAAATTGCTATAGGACTATACTAATTAATATTTGATACTATCTACCCACTGGGGGCATATACATATATAAGTGAGTTCTTCATTTGACATATTTGCCCATTTGGGGGCACCCTATACACAATTTCTATTACTAAGTTACATCTTTATAAAATCCACATTATAGATTTAGCATTGTTATATTTTGATATTAATCATACTACACTTAATTTTTTTACCAACTACTAATACTTTAAACTCAATCTATGTACATCTTAGATCTTATACATATTTGTATTACATGTTCATGCATACTTTCATTTCTAGCTTTCCTAGTTTAGACTTGATTGTATCTATATACTTATTTTATTCGAGGGCATTTGAATATGTCATTATCTTTGGCTATATGCCACTTCTTTTCACAGTATGTATGCTTTGGACATATTCTCATGTCCTTATGTGTGCCTTCTTGATTATGTATGCATACATTTAAACATACCCTTCTATGTGGTTCTAAGCCAACTTACTTTTTGTTTGCATATATGGACATTTAAACATGTTATTGTATGTATTTATTTCTTAGATTTAGTGACATGTGCCCTTGTCCATTGTATTGTGACCTCTTAGCCTAATTTGCATGCCTCATGTGTGTTATATGTATGATTTATTGTATGCATCATGGACATGACACTTGTCTCTTGATTTTTTCACACTTCATTTTTAGATGCCATAAGGGACCTCATGCATCTCCCCTTCCTACTTGGGTATCATGATGGACATAATGCCTGATCCCCCTAATCAACTACTCATTTATTACTTAGATTTACTATTACATACATTGTTATATATATCTTAACATCCTTGTGAATGCTATACATAACATACATCACACATTAAAAACTTATGCTCAGATTATCTTGCATTTTTATGTTATGTATGCACACTATACTAGATTATTACATAGATATTATATATGTTTTGGCTAACACACATCCTACATAGATTTTTATTTTAAGGATAGTTATTTCACAGGCTCAACAACTTCCCTAAAAAAAATGGGAATTTACAGGGATTTTTCATACATATAAGACTCTCATAATGCACTTATATTACATTTTTCAACACACAAGATCATATTACAAAAATTAGACTCAGGTAAACATAGTGGAAAATAGTGACACAAATATCAGTATAGTTGCACAAAAATTAGAATATATGGACATCAGCACCCAAATAGGGATAGTAGTGCCACATGGTGCTACTATCTGAGATATGGTGCTATTTTTAAGTATCCTTAGTTTTATAAAAATATAAATTAGATAAAAAAGTACATTAGGTATAGTCCAAGTTTGCATAGGTTCAATTACAAATTTGCCAATTTTGGTCAATTTAGCTCAGATTCATATCAGTTTAGCTTAGATTCATACCAATTTAGCTTAGATTTGTACCAATTTGAATAGATTGGGGGCATAATGTGTGATATGACCATTCACATTTTTATTTTAGATACTCATATATAAATTATTATAACTCAGTCTAGAATCCATATGCTCAAATATCAGATTTGGGGATATGTGCACATCATATTATTTCCATTTGCTCACTTGCACACTAGTTTATCAAATGGAATGAAAATATCCATGTCATTCTCTATGATGTATACATTAGACATCATATTTTAGGTTACACACCAGTTTCATTCCTTATTCTAATTATAGTGGTTGGCATTCCTGAATGGCCCTCTACCTAATATATCTGAGTGGTTGTAAAGCTAACATTTTGAGTTAGATATCTCTAGTTAGACATTTCTATTTACATTATGTAATTTTTATTTTCAAATGCATATATTACACATGGGTAGGCAATGATGGAATAATAATCTACTTGAGTTCTTGAGCCACCTACATGAGAGGGTTAGACATATCATCAATCTAATCCAAGTTATTCACAAGTCTTGATCCACCAGGCAGGGGTGGGCAATGATGGATTCAAAATCAAATTGAGTTTTTAAGCCACAAATACATGAGTATTGAGCAAGATATCAGCTCAGCCCAAGATAGTCATTGATTGATCTTTACACACACACACACACACACACACACACACACACATGTTATCAGTAGGTTTAAGCATTGGTTAGCATACCCAATGAAGTGTATTCATTCCTTTTCTCTCTCTTATCTTTTTACTCAATTTTACTCAATTTTACTCAGTTTCACTTCTTTACTCAATTTTGTCTTTATTTTTTATATCTCTTAAGTAAAGACTGATCTAAGCATATTTCACTTATAAGACATGCATTAGAGCCTACTTCACATACTCAAATCTAGACTCATGAGATTTACCTCTTTGGTAAGTCTAGGTATGCTTATTTTTCCTTTATCCTATTCATTTCACTTTTCTACATTTATAGAATAAAGGGGGGGCAAATGTCATCACCTAAAAGTGACACTTGAGTGAGTGATACTTGAGACCACCTATAACTAGCTTAGTCTTAGACTTATCCTAGGGCCTATTTTCACACTTATTCATCCTTCATGTGGACCATAGGCATCCTTAGTCATCCCTAAAATAGTCTCAGACCCTCATTCTTGCATTCCAGACTTTTGGGCCTAGGGTTCTACCACTTAGACACTAACACCATAATAGGGACAATAACACCACATGGCACTAGTGTCCCAATATTGGTGCTACTTTATTTTCCTTCCTTTTGTCACAAACATATATCTTTTCAAATCTTAGACCTTCTAGGGTCAGCCTAAACCTCTTTATCACCCATAAAATCACTATAATAGTGTATATACATGGTTTTTAGCCCTTTATCCACTAGATGGAAATCAGGTGTAAATTAGATATGTAAACTCAAAAAAAGTTGTGAAAAATTAAGGTTATCAATCCATATTCTATCCTACTTCTGCATAATACCATCTACAACATTCCTAAGTTTAGGTTACTCAAATTTATAATCTCAAGCACATTCAAAGCACTCAAGTCAACTATCATAATAGTTTGACTTGCACTTGCACCAACACTTAGGTGGGGATAACTACATCGACCTTGATCCCTCTTCAGAGTATTGGTATATAGGCAACTCTCATCATAGTGGGGTATTGAGGATGTCTAGCCTACCCCAATAATAAAAATACTATTTAGATTGTATCAACTAAATACCCTAACAACATGGAGGATTAGGGTTTACTCATAAAATTAGTCAAAAAAGGCCACCTATAGGGTTTCAAAACTCATGCACGTAAGAACAGGTCTTGTAGATCTAGACATAGGTGCACCCAAAAACTCAAAATAGTCTTGCATAGAGGATGCTACCACCAAAATAAGGACACTAACACCACATAGCAGTACTATCCAATTAGGGAACTATTGTCTAAGATGGGTTTTGATGCCTAGATCTTATTTATAACACTTAGACTAACCTTTACCTTAGTTTTCAACCTCTAGATCATCTATCTCAATAATTTTCCAACTAAGTTCTTATTTACATTATTTATTTCTATTTTTAGAAAGGCTAAATTAATTCAATTCTATAACATATCAGTGGTTATATTTATTGTATATTTTTAACCTGATTTACTATATTTAGCTCTTTAACAACATAGGATTTACATTCGTTAAGTCCTAAAAATTTAAAATAAAAACACTCCCTTAATGGTCAAGTAGGTCTTATAAATGCCTAAGTTCCATGGCCACCTTTTCACCCTGGACTTGAATCTACATAAAAGTTGAAGATATCACAAACACCTTGTCATTAAAGGTAAAATGACAATATATTTATTCATTGGTAAAGGAATCAGAGTTTCTAGTTTTCCATAATTGAAACATAATAATAGCTTTGAATAAAATCCATGATAAAGCTAAATATGCTACCCATTAAGTAAAATCCTCAAATAGGGCCAAATTTCATGAGAAAAGCTTAAGATGAAAGGGATGAAATAGGTTGTGTATCCATCGCTAAGAAGAATTACCTTTGGGACATGTCCAAAAGATATGCTTGAAGGACTCTAATTTAGAATTTCTTGGACACTTACATTGAGCAATTCCAAGATGAAAAAGACACTCTCCAAGAGGAATGCCTTGATAAACTAGACACTAAAGATAATAAATGAGATTGGATTCAAGCTTAGTAGTCCATATTCTATTGAGTTAGGCAAGCCAAGTCTTGGGAAAGGAATTAAGATTCCAAATCTATTGAGCTTACCCAAATCTAGAGTGAATGGGCTCATGACTTGATATAGGAGCATGGACATTATTTATTAAAATAATTATCACAATTCCATTTCTAATTTTTTCATCAAGCATGTGGAGACTGCAAACCCTATTTTTGAAGCATAACATCCAACATTAACTTTTGAATATGAAGAATGATAGGAAATTCTAAATTATTAAAATTGAATTTATATTTTATCAAATTCTAAGGAATCCAATCATGAGCTGAGACCAAACTTAATTCCTTTCTTCAAAAGACTCATAGCTTTCATACCAAGAAACTCTGCTAGAAGGAGACTAGTATTTGTCATAATAGGAGATAACTAGAGGTTATAGTCATTGAAAGAGGCCACTATGAAATCCAAATCCAACCCATTTTAAATAGGGTTTTATAGGTTCAAAATATTTCCAAATAATTTTAACAACAAAATAGCCATCAATTTTAATTGGGGCAAGAGTGATCAACAAAGTGTGGAAACTAATGTTTTTCTAACTAGACTTACCATAGGGAGATCTATAAGGTATATAGTATTGTAGGATATTTTTTCAAAATTCATTACCTTTAACAGCTCTAAAAACCTATTTATCATAAAGGGTAGTGATTTTCCTTTAAATATCAATAATCCCCATATCTTGTTGGTGTAGGATATTACTTTCCTACTCTTTAGCTCACTTAGGTGTTATTTCATTGGATATGTTTATACCACATTCATGAGGATGATGGGGATATGCCTTAATTCCACCTATATTAGGGAAGTTAGTCCCAATGCATAGTATGGTGAGGATTCTCCTATCCTCTACCTATTTGTACATCTCTATTGTAAACTATTCGAGTTAGATAATAGAATGGAATATAGTTGATTTATTATTTATGTGCAATGTTAAATATTTCATGGCTGTGATAATGGATTCATGGAGAGATATTTGTTAAGATTATTCTTAACTTTATTATAGTATCAAAATATATCCATATCACACTAAAAGAGAATGTTGAATTATCAAAGAAAACAAGATGACATTATGATTCACCAATATAGCTACACTTCAAGAAGTGGGAGACTATCAACTATCAAAAAAGTGGTGTCAAAAATATAGATAATGTATCTCAAAGAGGATGGATCTGGCAGTGATGGAAGATACAAATAACTAAAGAAGTGAAAAGGTCCCTAGGATAGAGCACACAAATGCATGAAGGTAGACAAGGCTGAATCAATAAACCCCCCACCCATGGCACTTTATAAATTAGTGTGAGTACAATATATCCCATTCATAAAAAAATACCAAACAGAAATAGGGAAGGCACTAGGATTCACTAGAATATCTCCAAATAAGGATACTATCGACCTATTGAAAAATTCAACACCAATCATGAGAGTTGCTCCATAAACAAGGGAGTGAAAAGTGTCTCCATAGAAGAAGGCAAGGCACTAAGAAAGGGGCCTTCATGGAGACATGACATAAAATACAAATGTGTCAAAGTACCAATGCACAAAATAGAATAAAGTATGTCATGGGCTGATGAAATAGTGTGGCAAATGGCAAAAAATTCATCATGTATGCAAAAACACACCTAAAATGATCAACTAGCAAACATGACAACCTATAAAGTACATGCAAAGGATGTGGAACTTACCTAAAAATGCATGCAAGATAGTAAAAAGTGTGAGAATGGAATAAGTAATACAATGTAGGCCAAAAAAGAGAAATGTGCATTAAATATATGCAAATAGGACGTCAGTCGCAGTCGAAAATACATCCAAAATTATTATGAGAGACTAAATCCCCCATGGTTATTGTATAGTCCCCCCTCAAATTTGACACTTTATATTTTAGTGCATTTTTAAAAATTAGATGACACCAATATATTGGATATACAAAAACATATAATTTTAAAAAAATAACACTCGGTTTCAAGTTATCGATCAAAAGATATCATTTTTACAAGGCTATCCTATCATAAATGGGTCAAAAATAAAACATTGCACTAAAAAATATTAAATGTATGGATAAAAGTAAATTATTTCTACCAAATCTAGAAAAATTGGGTTTTAAATAAATTTACAACAAAGAAAAATAACAATCTTCCACATAGATCAATCTTCCATGCTGATTTTTCATTTTAAATACAAGATATAATTTTTTCTTGATCACGTATAAAAAAATCGTAGAAAAATATAATCATAGGATCAACTTCAGAGCCTCATTTATCCTTGGATATTAATTAGAATATTTATTATGACCACTTTCTAGAAACTTCTAGAATTCATTTTTCTAGTAGTGAATTTCTGAATCACACCTATGTGAAGAGAAAACTGATCTGCAAGATAGTCACAATTTTTTGGAAAAAAACTTTATAATCTCTCCAAAAAATGTATTGCAAGCATAACAGATTTAAGCAACTCAAATGTAAATTATTATGACTAATTATATCTAAACATAATAGATCTAAGGATACTCAACCAAAAACTCTCTACAATAGAGGTGTTTTGAATATGAATTAAAAAAACTTAGATCTGAAAAGAAATTGTACAACTTATCTAAGGAGTACACAAACAATGTGAAAAATGGCAATTGGATTCCACTTTGAAACCATGATGTATTTTTGAAAATTATTTATCCAAGACCTCATTACCATAGCCATAACCATTAATGAATTGCACACACAAATCTATGAATTATCTATATTACAAATGGTTGTAAAAGTGAATCTCCACTATTTCTCTATACAAGATGCACTACTAGAGTGCCTATAAATAGGAGAGAGAGAGAGAGAGAGAGAGAGAGAGAGAGAGAGAGAGAGAGAGAGAGAGAGAGAGAGAGAGAGAGAGAGAGAGAGAGAGAGAGAGAGAGAGAGAGAGTGGGTATGTCAACATAATGAGCACATTTATATTCACTCCCTAATATTTGCTTAAGGGAGGGTGTTAGAGTAATTAATGTAGTTTAATTACTTTAGTTAAGTGTTCTTAAGGTGTGCACATGCCTACATGCTCATTATGTTGACATACCCACTCAATCACTCTCTCTCTCTCTTATTTATAGGCACTATAGTAGTTTATATTGTATAGAGATGAAGTAGAGATTCACTTGTACAACCATTTGTGTTATAGATAGTTCATAGCTTTGTGTGTATAATACATTAATGGTTATAGATGTAGGTAATGAATTCTTGAAGAGATCTTGGATGAAGAGTTTTAATAACTATATCATATCCCTTTATCATGAGGAAGACAACAAATATCCCAAGTAACATCATGGAACCCTCAAGTTTGTTTGGAATTAGAGCAGAAAAATTCTGTAATAATCTTTGCCAACTTTTCATAGGAAGATTTAGAGGGGGCCCAACAGGAGGAATAATCAACATGATTAGTAGTTAGACTCTTATTACATACTTGTAATGTATCTACTAAATAGAGGGGCTTGGTGACCCAATACTCAACATTTTTATCCACTATATTCATGGAATATTTCCAAAGATCATCAAGGGAACTATCAAAGGCAAATAGAATGTCCAAATTTTTGAATTTCTCCCCTTAATGACTTTACCTCCACTTGTAGTGTTGTAACCACTCTAGTATGGACATCCTCTTTTTTTTTAAGCATTCGGTTTTGTTCCACTACAATTTGAAACTAAAATCTTTGTAAAAAAAAGTCTATGCAATACAAGGCCTCCTTAAAATTTTTTCATTACTCTTTAAGATTAAGACAAGTACCATCAACAAAATGGGAATTATTGTGTTGAGAAAATCTGATGAGAACTCGATCAAATCTATGAGCCAAAATATATCCAAGATCCTTAGCAAACAAAAAATATAAGACTAATGCAAGAGGAATACCTTACCATATAGATTGAAAGAGTCCAAAACTATCAGACTTGAGCCCATTGATAGTGAGATAGGTTGATGCATCCAAAAATAGAATTTGGACAACAAAAATAATTAATTGGCCATAGTCAAAATCTTGTAGCATAGCAAGAATAAAAATTCACTCCATCCTATCATAATAGCTTTTAAAATATAATTTGATAAATGTGGCTTACGGATGAGAATATCTCACCCACTATGTCCTTCCCAAACAACAATAAGTTTGTCTAAGAGATGTTCCCATTTGCTCTAGTCTGACAAAGCCATGTAAAATGATTCATAGGTGGTTATAAAGAGCTTTAGAAAGGATTCTATATCACATAATGAGGACATTAATGAGGGGCCAACTAGTGATAATTTTAGGGTCACTAGTCTTGGGAATAAATTTGATGTTTCCTTTATTAATAAGATATCCCAAATTTTTTTTTCTATAAAGCTTCTTGGTAAATCTTTAACAAATTAGGCCCAATAAAATCCCAAGTAGCTTTATAAAATTCATAAGGTAACCCATTAATTCCTGAATCTTTATCATTACTCATGTATTATAGAGCATGAAATAGTTTGCCAAGAGATAAAAGAGCATCACATATTTTTTGGTTAGTGAGACTAAGCTTACGAGGAACAACATCTAAAAAATATTTCAAAGCTTCAGATCTCTCCATTGTTTATGCTTGGACTTGAAACACTAGTTTATAGTGGTCCATAAAAGTAGTGAAGATGTTAGGGATAATAGTAAGTCTTAGTTGAGATGACTTGATGGCCGTGATCTAGTCTCAAGTTTGCTTAGCTCTAAGAGAATTAAATAATTCTTTTGAGGCCTTATCCCTAATTTTGAGCCAATGGAGGCGAGCGTGATCTTGTGCCCTCTAGTCACATGGTTGTCTACAAATTTTATTTGGTGTTTGAGAGAGGTAGGCAAGGTATGTAATTTCAAGTCAAATTGATTACACTCAAGGACATAAGAGATTATTTGGTATTATTTGAGCACAGTGTCATCTTATTTCTTCCAAAATCATGCAATTTGTTTACCATAATGGTGGAAAAAGGTGGTGATGAAAAGGATGGCCTCATTCCAACACTCAATATAATTGGAATTTTAAGGCAAACATGGTGAAATATTCCCAACTCTGATAATGATACAGATGGGAGGAGGGATGTGTTCAATAAAAATTGATTGCATTGCACTTTGAAGTGATTGTCATGCCACTCCACTCTGCAAGTGATGGGATTATGGTCTGATAGAACATATTTATAATGCATAAAGATGTGATTTCCATCATAAATATTAATAGATAAGGCATATTTATTTAAAATAATAAAAGGGTCCAATATTTTAAGGAAGTTATCAACTCCAGCATGATAGTTGGACTACCTAAACCAAGTGGTAGTTAACAATTGCTACCAGAGGAGAGGGTCCACAATACCCCACCAATTTTTAAAATAAAACAATGCCTCATGTTCTCCCATGCACCATCACATCAAGAAGGAACCAACCTTGTCTTCTAGACACTATATTATTAAATTATATGCACACAATCCAAGTGCAAGGGGTAGGTTGTCAATTAAATATCACCATAAAACCATTTGTCATGACCATCATTTTGGACATAAATATTTAGAAATCCTAATTAATGACCATTAATATTAAGGAGAATTAAAATAACTTGATGTGACATATTTCCCCCTAAAACAATAATGAAGGGGATACTTTTTGGGAAACTAAGATTATGGTGCCAACACGACCCTCCTCAGGCAAAGCAGAGAAGTGAGTTTTATTAAACCAAATAAATTTTAAAAGTAACTTGTAAATTAAATCCTAAAATATTAAATTCTTATAGGTAAATAAATTTTAGAGATCTCAACTATAGACAAGCAACTTGCATAGATAATATATGAGAGGACTCTATGAGACCTTGAACATTCTAAGATAAAGCATTCATTGGGGAGTATCATCCATGAAGAGTTCCCCCTTACCATATTCAATATCTTCTAGAGCTGTTAAACTATTTCTATTTTTTTTTTTTTAGTTTGGTAACACCAAATCCTCAAGTGATATAGAGTAGCATTTAATCCCATTTTCTTTTAGGGGAGAGTCCTCATCACCATGAGGTGGGTTGTATGACCACCTATAGGTAGGACCACTTGTAAAGTATGTCCCAACATGAGATGAACTCATGTGTAGCTAAAGAACTTGAAAAACTCATATTTGAGAGGTCATTATAGTATTAAGAGGCCCTTGTGAACTTTATAAGAGGGTTTTGGTACAAAATGGGTAATGACAAGTTGGTAATTTTTATTACCTTTGGAATAATTTTTTATTCATCATCATCCAATCATTATTTATTTTTTCCACCTTGGGCTTATCAAAGGGAAATTTTTCAAAAATTTTGATCACCCCATGAGAGGACAACCCTTAATCTAATGGTCAAGAGATGGAAACAGAAACAAATGTTAGGATGATTAAAATATATGACTTTTTTCCCCCAACATTCTGAATCAACTTGAATATCTATGGATTCTTTGAAATCCTTATTCAAGTCAACCTTGACATAGACACAGATGACAGGGAATGTAGAATAAAACTTATTTTGTTCATGGCATATAACATTCATTATGGACTTTATAATTTCCTTTAAAAATGCCCATAGGAGTGAGAGGTTGGTAGTTTAATCCAAACTGGCACCCAAAGGGAAGCCTAGTTAGAAACTTTGAAGGTATAGGTCTATGGGGACAAATTATTAAGAGTGTTCCTCAGGAACGAATTGATTGACTTAGAAAAGAGAGCTTGGACTAGGGTGGTTGATTAAAGGAGAAAATAAATAACCCTTTTGTAAGGTTTCAAACACCAATGACATGGACACCTGAGGGTTCCCACTAGTGTCATAACCAAGCATTGAGGCACTCCTCAAAGGGGATGTAGTCAACATAGTAAGCTATAACATGATAATTTTCATACCACTTATAAACATTATCAATGGTATCAAACTATAAATAAACATTAGGCTAAGAGGGAGATTCAAAATTTATACCTCATTGCAAACTTTTGGGACAAATTTCTTGGCTTGCTTTCACACCATCCTTCCCATTATTTATAATAATAATTGAAATAGAATGGACATATTCCATTATATATCAAAAATATAACTAAGGGGTTGTGATTAATGCATTATTAGATCTATAACTCACATAGACGTAGTGTGAGATACAAAGAAAGCAAGAAATTAGAACAAAACATGGTTGACATGAAACCCTAACATAGTAAATTTTTGCATCTTTTTGTGCATCTCTTTTTCATGATCACCCATTAACTTTTATTCTCCCAAAATGTTATTCTAGTGTGGGTATAATTCTCATGTTCTACTAAAAAATAACATATTTCAAGTTTCACAACTAACATCACATTTTCCACCCAATGACCCACCTTCATAGCCAAACTCCTTCATGGGAACTCTTATGTGATAGTTTCCTCTTAATATTAATGTTTCTATTTAAAATCCTTTAGAATCTAGTGGAAATTGTACATATATTATAAATTCTAATTTGTATCATAATTTAGGTGTTGAACCCATTATCTAATGTGGGTGAACTAGAAGAGATGGCCCAATAGTTGAGAGGGGTCCATTAGTTGTGATACGACATGTAGATAAAAGTACCAATTTAAAAATAAAGAGGGGATAATAGTTAGTATAGATAGAAGCATTAAATTTTAGTACAACTTGCACCCTATAATAGTTTGTAAGATCAAATCATAATATGTCACATAAGATGCATAATAATTGGTCACCTATTCACAATTTTAGGTCCAATTTATTTTGTGGTAAATCAGTTAAAATTTTGATTCTCCCTCAAAATAAACATATCAAACAAAAATGGTGATGTGGAAATTTTATATACTACATAATTGAGTAGTTTTATATACCAAGGAGGCACCTACATGGTTCTATACACCCATGAAGTTAGGGTGCACAATTATTGGTCACTCTTTTCTAATGGAATATGTATTACAACATATAGAAATACAAAGGGACACCCTTTCATCTATTATGAATTTTAAGCATGACCACGTATTTACAACAACATCATTATACTATTAGATCTTGTCCCATTTGCACTAATTTTCTATGAAAATTGGGCATTTTAAGATTTTTTATTTTTGACACAAAATTTTGAGTGATATTTTCAATGTCAACATTTATAACATTAATTAGTAGGTTTTATGTGTGCTAACATTTGTAATGGTCTTTTTGTCTGAATTTATGGTGACACAAGTTTGTGTAACTTACCCACATTAGAAAATAATGTTGGACTCTATGAGAATTTTTTTAATTTAAATATTTGATGTTTTTGTGGGATTATAGGAACCAATTTATTTAGTCATAATTTTTCAAATTTTGGCAAAAATTTTAGATTTGATTTGCATCATAAATGTGTGAATCATTTGTGTTTAACATCTAGCATCTAATAGTGTAGAAAAATATCTAACACCTATGCCATAGTTAAAGTGGAGGTGTATGACAATATCTATATGATAATCGTGGAGATGGTGATAGCCTTTCTTTCTCCAAGAGTTAACATATTAATTAATGAAAAAAGGAGGAATATGAGCCTAATGCTTTCTCCTTTGACCATGAAATTTAACTCAAATGATTTTATAGACTTAAGCATCTTTGCTTGTAATCCCTTTTCTATATATAATTCAGACTTATGAAGTGTGGGAAAATAAAATTGATCCATCATTGGTGATGTTTTAATTGGTTTCTTCTAAGAAGGAATGAAGACATTGAATAATAGATATGGATTCTTGGGAATTACTTGGGCCATCCATTACAAAGAATTGCTTAGACAGATATATCTTTACAAAGGGAATTCTTGACTAGAAATCTTCTTAAGACTTAGGCAAATTATGCACTACTCTATCAAGGCCACCTAATTTTTATGAAGCTTACTTATATGTTTCTTCCAATCCCTTGTTTGCAACATTTCCACATTGATACACTTTTTAATTTCTAATCAAACTCATAATGAGATAATCAAGGTCTCAAGAAAATCATCTCTTCATTCATTCAAAGTAAAATAATTACATAAGCTTAACATATATTCATGGCTCTAATACCAAACTCAAAGTAGATATCAATAATACTTAATAGATAATTATTATAGACTTAAATACTAGCATAATATTGTTTTTGATACCAGATCACACTGAGTGCAGGTAAAGAGCATATGCCAAATATGCAAGCCACATTTAAAATACATACTCAAAACACTTTCAATTCAACTTATGCCTAGAGCATTGCCCATTCATCTTATTTATAGTATATTGAGGAGGATAGACACATATCTCAATATTAAAAAATATTCTAAATCTAAGGCTAATAGAATAATGTCGATATATGTCAAAAGAGTGGGTATAGTAGAATAAATCCATAAGGTTTCCATAAAAACTCATGGAATCTTTAATTTTTTGTATCCTATATCTTTTTTTGATACAACACTACTGAAACATGCTAGTGATCTTCCTCTTGGGTCTCTCCTTGTACTAATTTCAACACATGAAATTGGGCTTCACTTCCACTAGTAATCATCACTATCAGTATCAAATTCACTATCAAAATTGGATGTCATTTGTCTGGTGTGTCGTGATAATTTTGGACTATTCCCCTATGTATTATATACATGACCAATTTATGTTTAATTCATTGGAAATTATTATTGTCTTAAGTATAACTAAACTATTTATGATTTTCACCTTTGGCCATAACTGAATTCATAGTTGAGGTTAACATTCATTTTTTGGAATAAAATAATTCTATAGATCTTTATGATATTCACTAAACTCTTTAACCATTTCTGTAGTCAAACATTTTTGGGGATATTCAAATAAAGAAACCATTTCATTATCTAAAACTAGACCTTTCCAATGGCATTAGCTTCAAATAGCCATTTTGGAAGATACGCACAATTTACAATTCCCACATAACATAACCTTAAAACTTTAGTTTTCATTTTTGGAGTACACCATTATGAATCAAATTGCCTAATAGCTATGTCAATTATTTAATGATTGAGTGTTTCAATACAGATAGGTGCCACTTGTATTTTCATGGCTTCACCTATGAAAATATCTAATTATCCTTCAACCTTCTAGTTATAAGCATTTATTATTCTGATTCACTAAAAATACATTTTTATCCATCTATTAGCATAATAACTTTCAACCAGTAAATCTTTGATGTTATATTGAATATCTTCCCAAGGGGTTAATGAATATCTTGATGAAGTACTAGCTTCAATCATCATATTTACAATTATTTCTCTTGTTAATGCATTGGCTAGTTCATTATCTCTCCCGTTGATCTAATTAAAGCCACTTAGCCAACTCTACCATCTTGTTATCCTTCCTTGTAAAATATCTTTGTTGACCTTTTTGTTCATCAATATCCTCATAACTTGGATTCTATTATTATGTTAGTATGAATATTTTAAACTTTATTACACCATTAATTCTAAGATCTATTTTTCATATTTAGGGTATTTTGTAT
Source organism: Torreya grandis (assembly GCA_037957365.1). NCBI lineage: Eukaryota > Viridiplantae > Streptophyta > Pinopsida > Cupressales > Taxaceae > Torreya > Torreya grandis. The sequence goes on along the minus strand of JARHVA010000226.1, from coordinate 5,582,481 downwards.
AAATATCAGTAAGTGTCCTTGATCTATATCTAAAATTATCTTCTTACCATCTACAAATTATTGCATGGACAAAATGGCATTATGTTCCATTAAAATAATCCTTGGGGAACTGAGAAGCGCATTTTGAACTTATCTTGTTCTCAAACTTTGATTTTTCAAAAACCTAACTTTACATCATGCTACCATGCACATGAGATCAGGACAATATGGCATGGGATAATTGAAAGTAATGATAATAGCATTGAGAGTTTGATAGTTTATACATATCCTCTTTTTACCTCTTACCATTCTAAATATTTTATTTATCATCTACTTTTACCAGCTTTATAATGTTTCTTTCTGACCAACTTCCTTTTGTTATATTTTATTCTCCTCTTCTTCATCTTCTAATTTATTATATTCTTATTTTTTTATAAATAATGGCACCATATAATCATGAGCTGTTGCTTTACTTCTGATCAATTCTTTTGAAGAATTAGGATGGATTGAAGCTTTATATTTGTCTATCTTCTACTTCATGATTTTATTTGTTGTGTCAGTTCGAATTCCTTTTGTTGAAGTCTGCAAGTACTTTACTCATTTATTTCCTTGATCAAGTATTTATATAAATTTATTTATTTTATTATAGTTCAAGTTGAATTTTGACATTAGCTAATTCCCTGTTTATCTTATAGAGCATTGGATTATCATCATCACTTTCTAATGACAATTTATTATTCTTCTTCTCTTTATTAATTCTTTCTCTCAAAACTCTATCTCTAGATTCTCACATCATATTGTATTTCTTAAAGATGTCTTGGAGTTAATAATTCTATATTTTTTATTTATCCATTAATTAAAATTATTACGAAGAATAGGAAGTGCTCTAAATGTTTTCTTCTTTTTGACATAGTTTTTGTATGGAGAATCCTAGCCTTAGAAGTAAACAATCTACTTTTAGTATAGACCATAGGATTAAACTTAAACTTAGGCTTAGTATGGGAGACATGATGACATTTATAGTCATATTTTTAGCCTAAATATTTACCTACAAAAGACTTTTACAAGAAGAATTATACTCATTCATATTATTGTTTACTAAATTTTGGATACACTAGTTTTTTATCTTTCTATATATAAGATATCTTTATTTTGTCAGTGTGAGGTTTTCTAGTCATTTCCCTTTCTTTGCTATAGATTAACTTGCAATGTCCTAATTTACATGTAAATTATGAAATATGGGATCTTTACATTTTTGGTTGATGATAGTCACCAACATTTTATGCAATCCTTTCAAAGGTTAAATAATACTCATAGAATTTGGCTAGATCACAGAGCTTCATTAAATACATCTAGGCTCTAGTTTTTTCTATCTTATTACTTCTTTTTGGATAAAATTATGACATAATTTAAAATTCTATTTGGGATAGACTTCTTTTAATTATATCTTATTTTAAAAAATCATAAGGTTTGGGTTATTCATTTTATTCATGGGGACCTTCTTCTACCAAGTTTTCCCATCAAAATCTAAGTTCCCCAGACAACAATTTGACTACATGAAAGACAGTTTTGCATGGTTGTCTAGCCTGGTCAAGATGCCCTAGCTCAAAGTTCTTATAGTATCAAACCATAACATTATTACATCATATGGGTCTACCAATTTATTTATATTATGTACCCATTAATATTTATTGACCTGAGATTACTAATGTTGGGAGTCTCTTTTAGGGTTAGTTATGCAAATATATTTGAGGATACACCAGCTTTAACCTTCACATATTACTCTATAAGGTTTTATTTTTATGCATAAGATTCTTTTGTTGATATTGTAGATGCACTTTATGTTTTGGAACTTGTTGATACGTAGTGCACTTTAGACTCAGGTTCAATTGCCTAGTCAACTTTAGACCCAGGTTCAATTGCCTAGTGCACTTGATTTTTTGGTGAGCTTTTTTCTAAAATTATGCCATCCAATCAATTTCTTCAATATTTCTTCTTTTACTACTTGAATTCTAAGAAGCTTTGTACCTTTTATTTTTCTAGGTTGTTGTGGGCATGTTGATGGAGCTCCTTTTATTCCTCCTTTTTGTCTAATAAAGTTTGATGTAGTCCATTATTTCTTCCATTATTCATCAAAGTTATCACGCTTGACTTATTCAACCCTTTTATTTTTCACGTAGGCTCTGATTTTGTCTGCTTTTATCAACAATACGAACTAAAAATTATGAATAAGCTTACTAATCCTTTTTCAATTCTTGAATATAAATGGACTAAGAAGAAAAACTTTGAGATAACTCATTTTTTATTTGTAACTACCTTTGACTTATAGACACTAGGGATTTAGAATAAGTGATGGTGTTGGAATTTACTTTTGATATTTCATTTTTAATCTTTGTAAACACTGATTAATATTGGGACAATAATTTAAATGAGACATATTCAAAAAAAATTATTGACTAATTCATACTAGAGGTTGATGATTTTATCTTATGTATAGACTATTTTAAGTGAGAAGACACAAACTCTACTTTATACATAGACTTTTTTATGTTATTAGTTAATATATAAAAATTTCTTACTTCATCTTGAATAATTATAACATCTATAGCATTATCAACAAATCCCCTTTCCAAATCTAATTCATTTATGCTTCTAAAGGTTTTCATTGTTTTCTTATTTCTCTGTGGAGCCTGGTTTCATATCTTAGTCATACATTCTTATCAGTATTATATATTGAAAATGAATCTATCATAAGCCATAACCCTGGTTCATAACTTATGACTTTTTTGAATTGTTAACCTATTTGGATGTCATATTCTAGTTTCTCATCTTGTTTCTATTATTGCTTGCATAACATGCTCTAACTTCATATGAAATCATGGTACCCCTTATTTTTATCTAAGAGTTTGGTCTTGCTTTCAGGTGGTTTTGGTGGCTTTTGTAATAAGTTTCTATATGTAGATGTAGGTCTTAAACTCTATTTCATTATTATAATCAATTTTGAATGACAAATTTTCATTATAAGCACTTGGTCTAAAAATAAACATATAATGCATTATAAGTTAAGATTTTTGTTTTTGTCTTGAGCTTATTCGTAACTTTTCCTTAGCAATTTAGCTCATTTTTGTATTTATTTTGGATAAATTTGGGTAAATTATTTATATTACTTTATAATTAACATAATCACTTTTTTCACCTTTGGGCTAAATTAACTATAAGTTAGGCAAAAGGGTTTTTATTAATAGACTTTATTTCATGCCTTTTGCCAACTTTTCAACTTTCTTTACTTAGTTTATTTTATCAAAAATCACAGCCACTTACTTTCCTTTATGATTTTCCATGAAGGCATTTGGATTTTTATTTTTTTTTCCATGCAACATTCATTTGGAGCTTTGAATATCAGACCAATCCATTCAAACCCTTCAAGTTTTATTCACGTTTTGATTTCATGACTTGTAAATTTTAAAGGAATAAACTTACGACTAAGTGAGGAGTTACCATTTGTCAAGATCTTGCACCATTGTAACACTTGGAAAGTAGTTTTTAATGACATAGGATCATGACCCTATGACAAAGTAAGATGTTTCCACCTATCAAGATCTCACTTCATCACAGCACCAAAGGCAAGTCCTCATGGACCCAAACCCTATGATTATGTGAGGAGAAACCACATAATGTGATTTAAGAGCATCACAAGTAAAGAGAAGATAATGCATTTTAGGTTGAAATCAAGTCACAAATAATGAGAGGATGCCACATATCATGACCCCACATATAGAGTACATGTCAAAATCTATGATATTAAATTTGACACCTATATATGCATGTCAAAATGTCAAAGGTCAGGTTCACTAAATGACATAGCAAAGAGAATCTCATTGAGCTATGATAGACTACCACATGGCAAATGATGTTAGGTGAATAGGACATGATGGAAACCTAAAGACAAGTCATCATTATTAATCCATCCCATTGATACAAAGGTCAAATTTGATGACTATCTTCACCCATCAAACTCTTAGAATCTGAGAATGGTCTATGTTATCCATCTAACCAGCCAAACTAAAATTTAGCTTATCTCATTATGGAAAATTAATCAGAAAGATGTGTGATTCATGTTAAACATGTCATCAACATCTAATAAATTTATGGTGTGTGCATTGGGATCAAGTAGAGAAAAAAAAGGTTGAACATTACCTTAAATAGGTATGAGATATGTTACACATGGTGTCAGAACTAAATTGCCTTAATGAATCCCCAAAACTTTGAGCTGCCTAGAATTCAATTCAAATTCAATCAGTGCAGCCTTGGCATTCATGGCCTTTTGATTTGGAATGATCCTCATTAAAGCCTAAACTCAAGTGGGTGAATCCTATTGAATTCCTAAAACTTCTTGGTGGGTGGAATATTAATGACTTGTTGGACTAAATTATCTATAAAAGACCAACTCTTAGAAAAAATAAGGGTTGGTTAATTGATTAACTAGATAGGAGATCAAAAAATCTAGCCATTTATTTTTTACTTATGCATTTTCTTATTTTTCTAGTTAAATTTTCTCTTGAAAGAGTTTGTGTTGTTTTAAACACACTTTTATGATTCATTTGAGTATTTGATCGATCTTAGCAAGTAATTCATGAATCATATTTTATTTTAAAAGTTGTGGAGATTGACATGCATTGCCTGCATATGTATATGGTGGCTCTATTTCCCTTTATCTACATAGTTAACTTTATAATAGGACTTTAGCACCTTCTTAGCCTTTAGTTGTGTATATTTTGTCCAAGCAAGAGATTGGTTTCCTTTCTAGAGATTTATCTACTCAAAAGAATTAGATTTTTTTATTTACAAAATAGGTTCATATTCTTTCCCCTACCTTTATTTTATTTTTTTATTTTAACCCCTATTGGAATAGCTTTAGAGTAGGATTAAATTGTAATCTATCAATGCATAATTAAATATTTGTTTTGAAATTTTCTTTCTTTACTAATATTAAAGCAGGGTTTTTTTAGTGGTGAATCTTCATTAATCTATGAATATTCCATTTTTTAAAGTTAGCATTTGGTAATTTTGTGGAGTGGTCGACAGGGTGGGATCAGCTAAATTTTTGGGGTCAAAGTTAATTTCGAGGAGAGGTTCACCTACATTTGAATATAAATTTATTCATAAATGTAATTCATCGATACCTCAAAAGCTAATCCAAAGGAATTCGCCATATACCATCAAATAACTTTAGGAATTTTTTTAGTGGTTTATATTTTAGGTCTAAGGAGGGCTTCAAGAATCAATAGTTTCCAATAAGGTATGCAAAAGAAAATTTACAATATAGTTGCTTAGAATTTTTAAGTTGTAATTCCATTTACTAATATTTAAGTGCCATCATGGAAATTAAATATGAGGGCATCTAACAATAGCTTGCAAGTGCCTGATGGCATCTTGTGAGTGTGGGCACCTGATGATAGCCTATGGGTGCTTAACTATAGTATGTTGATGCTCAATAGTAGCATATAGGTAAATTATTACAAGCTACAAGCAAATGATGGTAGGCTATAGGTAGATGATGATAGGTAGTTTGTGGGCACTTTATGACATCCTAAGGGTGAAGGATGGACATAAGCTATTAGTGTCCAATTGAAAGCTACATGTATTCACCCATAGGCTACAAGCCTCTACTTGTTGTCTATAAGTGTCCACCTACAGGCTCCAGGCACCTGCCTATAGCCTATGGAAGGATACCTACAGGCCTATGGGTGAGCACCTACATCATATGGGTGGATGCCTATAGGCCTATGGGTGGGTGCCTATAACCTATGAGTGTATGTCTATAGCCTATATATGAATGCCTACAGTCGATGGGTGAAGGCTTGCAGGTAATGGACATCCACTTATAAGCTAGAGTTAAACACCCATAGGCTATTTTTGAGTACCAATAAGCTACAATCAAATGTTGGTAGGCCTTGTGTGATTCACCACATGGCATCATATGATTTTTTTGTGTAATGATACACCTTCCAAATTGATTCACCACCATTTTAAATATGATTCGCATCGAGACCTCCACAAATTTTTTATATGGACCACTAAAATGAACCCTATATTAAAGTACTAATGATTTATAATGAAATAATAAGTTTTAATCAACTATGATAGTCATGTTAAATTTATTATGTTGATTCTTATGATCAAATAAAGTGAACATTTCCCTTATATTATTTAATATTTAAACAAACAATCCCATTGAATGGAATAGTAAACACATCAGCCACTAAGGTATCTAGTATTCCATGACCTAGTAATATAGACCTTGGGGAAGATTTTTTCCATTTTAAAAAGGTAGAGAGTAGAATTTTCTCTTCATGTTTCCTAAATTTGGTGTGGCCAAACTGCATGTCAACAATTTCCTTGGTAGTTTTCATCTTTCAAATATCATCTCATAGATTTCTTTTCTTATTGTTGTCTTTATTTCTTGTTTTTAATCCTCCTTTTTTCTATTTCTTTTACCATATCTTCCTTAGGAATGATATCCAGCTTTTGGATTACCCTATTGGCTAGTAGATCTAAGAATTGAGGTTATACATTATTAGAAGATGTAAAATTATGCCTATAAGGATAAGGATTGATGGGCTTAGATAATAATCTTCTAGAGGAATGTTGACTCAATCTAGATTCACCATTCAGAATACTTGTAGGATCTAGGTTTTTTAGCACTATATCATATAATATACTTATTTCTATGGGGAATGGATTGTCTTATACTTGCTAATCTAGATAATTTTTATGGTTGTTGTGAATTATCACCAACACTTTTAATAAACTCTAAGAGAGAGGTTATAGAAGTAAGGAGACTTATAAGCATGATACTAGCAACTTCTATCTAGATCATTTCTCATTCCTCTTATTTATAATACATGGAGGAGGGTGGACACATATCTTAATATTATAAGAGAATATAAATTTACAACTAAGAGAAGAATGCAAACATAAGGTGAGATAATGTGAATGTTGATATATGTAAAATATATTGGGTATAGTAGAAAGGGACCACTAGGCTTCTGTAAAAGTTTAAAAATATTTAATTTTCTATATTTTGGGTCCTTTTAAAACACAAAAATACTAACACATGGTAGTGGTCTTCCTCCTAGGTCCCTCTATAGCAGCATTTTTGACGAATGAAAGTGATTTTCACTTCCACTAGTAATCATCAATGTCAAAGTCACTATTAGAAGTGGATGCCATTATGTATTATGTGACATGATAAGTTTGTAATATTATATTTTGGGTTTCATACATGACCAAATTATGTTCAAACTATTTGGAAATGCTTGCTAGCTTAAGTATAATTCTTTTTTTTTTCACCTTTGGCCATCTCTGAATTCCTAGTCAATGTTAATATTCAAATTTTGGAATAGAATAATTCTTTGGATATTCCAAATATTCACTAAATCCTTTAACCATTTTTGTATTGAAACCTTTGTGGAGATTTTCAAAGAATTAAACCATTTCAGTATCTACAAATGGACCTTTTTTAATGGGGTGAGTTTTAAATGGTGATTTTGGGAGATACACACATTTACAAATCCCATATAACATAACCTTAAAATTTTCATTTTCATTTTTGGAGTCCACCATTGTGAATCAAAGTGCCTAATACCTATGTCAATTTATCTATGATTTACTAGTTAAATCCATATAGGTGATACTTCAAGTTTCATGGCTTTAGCTAAGAAAAAATAAAATTATCCTTCAACCTTATAGTTATAAGCATTTCTTATAATGATTCTAGTTTACTCAAAAAAATGTTTACCCATCTATTATCATAATATATTTCAACCAATAAGTATTTTATGTTATCTATAAAATCTTCCCAAGGGGTTGATGAAAAACTTGATGAATTACTAGCCTCATTCATCATATTTACCCTGAATTCTCTAGTTAATGCATCAACTAGTGTATTGTCTTTCCCTTTGATATATTCAATGGGTAAGTGCATATAATTGGGGGATAATTATATGGAAATTTATCATAACATGTACACATGATAGACATTATAGGTACATGTAATCTCCATAATTCCTACACATTATTTAAAACTAGGTTTGAGAATATTGAACCTAAATATGTATGTGTTATGTTCTTTGAACATAATGGATATGCATTATAATATGTACGTGTTATCTTCACATTGCAAAAAAATAATAAAATATCTATTGGAAATCATAAATGGTTTATTAAAATAAATTTTAAGTATACATTTATATTCCTTATATATAAATGTAAACTTAATACTTTAAATTTATTTTAGTAAATATAAGGAACTAGGGTCACTTTGCATCTAATAGAGTTGGTCTCACATTTGCACACCTTATGATGTGGGAGACAGTTTTTCAAAATCTAATTTGGTTAGTAATTAGGCATTTTTAATGTATTAGATTGAATCTATGGATTTTAGGGTATAACTTTTATAATTGATAAACATTTTTGGTAAACATATAGTCATTTTTAGGTTTGTGTGCCTTCCAGATTACTTCTTAACATTTTTAGGAGTCTTAAGTTTGTCAAAATTGAAGTTTACAAACCAATTTATTTGAATTCAATCCAAAATGGTGTGATTTAGACAACATAGGTCATACCGATGACTTTCACACATCAAACAACCACTTTATGTTAATTTGACTTGTTTATCATCCCTCTCTCATCCCCAATCACTTTATCCTCATCCCTTATTATATGTAAGCACTCCCTTATTGACCCTCACCATCACTCATCATCTACAATCACTCCCTCATTATCCATAATCCCTCCCTAATTGATCCTCACCATCCCTCAGCATCCATCATCATCCCTAAGCACTCCCTTAATGAACCTCACCATCCCTAATCATTCATTCATCAACCCTCACCATCCATCATCATCCCTAATCGTTTCTTCATCACCCCTTATCATCCATAATCACTTTATCCTCATCCTAAATCACTCCCTCATTAACCCTCACCATCCATAATCATCTCTAATCACTCCATCATCATCCCTAATCACTCCTTCACCATCCCTCATCATCTAGAATCATTGTTTCATCATCCATAATTACTCCTTCTTCATCCTTAATTATCCCTAATCACTCCCTTATTAACCCTCACCATCCCTCACCATCCCTAATCACCCCTCCATCCTCCATAATCACTCCCTCATTGACCCTCACCATGCCTCATCATCCCTAATAACTACTTTAACATCCCTCATCATCCCTAATCACTCCCTCCTTGTCCCTCATCATCCTTAATAACTCTCTCATTATTCCTCACCATCCCTCATCATTTATAATCACTCCCTTATCATCCCTAATCACTCCCTCATTGACACTCATCATCCCTTATCATCCTTAATCACTCCTTCCTCATCCCTCATCATCCCTAATCACTCCTTAAATGACCCTCACCATCCCTCATCAACCCTAATCACTCCCTCATCCTCCCTAATCACTCCCTCATTCACCCTCATCATCCATAATGACTCCTTCACCATCCCTCATCATGTATACTCACTCCCTTCTCATCCCTCCTCATCCTTAATCACTCTATCCAATACCTTGATGGTGGGTGTAGTAGCTTCATGCTTGTGATTGATTGGATTATTTTATAATTCTAAATTTTAATCACTTAAATAAGGCCCAAAGAAACTCTTATTTCACTCATCCTCTTTCACTCAAACAAGGAACTCAAATATATCATCTGATTTTTTGGTGGGATTTAAAGATATATATGGCTATCCATACCTAGACCATGGAGAGAGTATGTATATAGAAGCTTGGACTAGAATCAATAGGCAATAAATTGAAAAAAGGGTGGGATGAAATTATATTACTTACATATATAGATTGATATTTGGGCATCTAAGAATCTCAATCTTAGAGTCAAGGATCCAAATTTATATCTATATAGATAGGGGTGATTGGAGACTAGTTGAGAATTCTAATCCCAACCCCATAGTTGACCATATATCCATAGTATATCCATAGTAGACCAAATTAACAAATAAATAGATAGATAGCCACCAATTTAGTAGAGTGTGTTCCAATCAAGTACCCAATAGATTGTGTTTCACAAGCCAACTCGATCTATACCCAACCCTATTTATACCTAACTTGATATTTAAATGGAATGAAGGGCATATACCTTAATTCAATGTATCAAAGAGTGGCCACTTAGATTTTTGTCATGGCCCAGTGGGCCCTAATGGCCAAATTAGGGTCTTATCATACTCTGAGTATTCTCTAGTCCCTAATATAATATATTAAAGTATAACATATGAATAGAGGCCTCACCATAGATATATAGGAGTAACCATTCTGAAAGCCCTACCCTGATCTCAAATTTTCCCTACTTATTAAGGCAATAGAATATTTCCCTACGTACTTCATCTATGCCATGGATTAAGGCAAGGGAAGCTTGCCTTTTTGATATCTAGCTTTTCTTCACCTAATAATATATAAAGTCAAGATTTTCTTCTCAATGGATAATAAGGGTGTAAGGTACAACTATCAATGGAAGTTTGTCTTCTTAGTGTCTAGATTTTTTTTGCTTCTAGATTAAGGCATGGATATCAATGGAAGATTACTTTCTAATAGATAGCTTTGCTCTTACCCTACCTACTTAGTTATTCCCTACTCGATAAGGCAAGGGAAGCTTCCATCCTGATATATAACTTTGTTATTATCATACCTTATTTTCATTTCTAGAATAAATTCTTAACTATCAAGGGAATATTGTTTCCCAATTTATAGCTTGCATATATTCTTTCCCTACCTACTTAGTTATGCCCTACCTATTTAGTTTCTATTATTGGAAAGGGAAGGTTGCTTCTTGATAGATATAATGAGAACTCAAGTTTTTAATCATGTTACATATGTAATAGATTGATACCATTGATTATTCCCTACCTACTTTACCCACTTAAGTATGCCCTACCTACTTTACATACTTGTGTATGTACTACGCAATTGACTATCTAATGTATATCTTATCTTGAGTATACCCTATGATGAGTCCATAAAATGGTTCATTATATCAATAAATAAAACCATTCTCTCTTGCATAAATCATGTTTAAAAATTATACTTAGATGTATTTTAATGACTTATGCTTGTTTTAGAGTGAAATATAGGATAATATCTAGTATATTCTTTACATGTTATTGTAATTTGTATTGTTACTATTTTATAACAAATTATTGAGAAAATATGTCCAATGTTGTATATGCAAGCTAAAATGAATCATAAATTCATATATCAAAGTTTTAAGTGATCAAATATAAAATCATGGATACCCTTCGCATAGATCTAGAGATCACTAATATCTCTAGATTCATAATCTTCATGTAGCTTCAAAAATCCTCTCTAGTTTTGGAGTCCAATGTAAACCATCTTCAAGGTTATTTAGTTACTATTGATATGGATGTAATATTTATGCATAATAATCTAAGACATATAAACACCTTTGTATCAACCAAAAATAGGTCATGATTTTTTGTGTTGGCTTATTTGATGTTTTGGTATGTAAATATGTAAGGATAGATTCGATAGATTCTATAAAATAGTAAAATCAATCATCAAGAACATCTTTGATTATGAATCTAATTTCATATTTAGATTATTCTCAAAAAAATAGGCAAGTTTAAAAAAATAATTATCTTGATATAAAATCATATGCAAAAAGTTATGAGAATTTTAGTGGGCTCTATACATACATAGTTGAAGCTTCGGAGTTCATCAGTCTTGCTCTAGATTTCATCAGTCTAGCTCCAAATTACATCAATAAAGCTCTAGAGTTACCCATAATTGAGTCTAAAGCTACACATAATTGATTTTGAGGTTTGGGAGGCTAAAGGAGGCATGAAATGATGTTTTAAAACATGTTTTATAGTGTTTCTATATATATATATAGAAACTTCTTAAAATATACATCAACACTACAAAGGTCTGCAAATATAGACACATGCAAGCAAAGATGATTGCTACTTATTTTTAGATATTTATTTATAGTATTTCTAAAAGTATGTATTTCTAAATAAGACAAGATATTTATAGTACTTCAATTATGAATATCTTACACATCAAAGTTATTGGAGGAAACTAAATTCATTATATTATTATTTAATTGTTAGCCTACAATAAGAAATCATTTCTAATCTATTTTTTTAGATTTTTAAGGTTATTAAATAAATTTAAAATTGATTTGTTAGTTTTTAAGAAAAATAATCTAAGTTGTTAGGCTGTTACAATTATAAAATCAATTTTTTACTCTCCAACAATAGTTTTTTAAAGAAGTTATATTATAAATACAACCTTCTTATTCATTGTAAGATTAGTAGAGTGTGATTAAGAGTTAATAAGAGTTATACTAAGCATGTGTTAAGAATTTATAGATTGTAAATCACTCCTGAAGTTAATGAATATTTGATGTTCATAAAACTTTAAGAGTTAATCTACATCATATTCCAAGGAAGAGCAAGGACCACTCAACCAATGAAGAAAGATCTTTTATGGTATTTTATGTTGTGTGTTGTTTAAATATTTTAGTATTTATATTAATAAGTGTGGATTTATAACCTATAGTTCTATTTATATTGTGTGTGCATTTACTTTCAATTTATTTTTTACAGCATTATTATCATCTTTTCTTTCTAAAAGCATTTCCATTTCAGGAAAATTCAATTCTACAACTAGACTAGAGTATGCTTTCTTTTGATTAGCAAGTGTGTTTGATTATTAGAATTTTTATTTCAAAAAAAAGAGTGTTTTTTATTTTATCAAAGTGTTTTTTTGATTTTGTAATAAGTGTGTTTACTTCAATCAAAATAAATATTTCCCAATTTAACAAGTGTGTTTCTTTTCACAAGTAATAGAGTAGATTTTCATTCATATAAGTAGATTAGATCTTTCAGATTAAGTGATCCCAAAGACCTCTAAAACATACAATTGTTAATCTTTGTCCTTTATACCTTATTTTACATAGTGAATAAATATTTTGAAAAAACTTAATAAAAATCAAGTTAAATATGGGAGAAATCTTATAAATGTATTGAATCCACAAAATAGGCTTATGATAGATAGAGCTCAACTAGTAGGAACAACCTTTGCCTATTTTATTTTCTGAAACTAAGAAAAGAGTGATCTAATGAAGAACATATCCCCATCCATATTTCTTAATTTTAAGGAGATTTCAATAGAAGATCTCAATTAATTTCTATTTGATTTCAAAGTATTATGTCAAGCATATGACTACCAAACAAATAATCAAAAGTTGAAACTATTTTTTTTTACACTTAAAGAATCAATTATGAGGTGGATTATGATTTTTCATTTAAATTATATTCATTCATGGGATAAAATGGAAAATATATTCCTGGATAAATATCAAGACTATTTTAGGGTAAAAGAGGAATTCTTCTATATAAAACAAAAAGATGAATTTATATAAGATTATCTAGATATATTCTTCTTTGTCTATAGAAGATGTGTATATGAGTTTGATGAAGACCTTGGTAAGATAGTTTTATTTAAAGGATTATAATATTATATTCAAGACTCATTAAACCTAATGATAAAAGGTGATGCAACTAAACTAACTTTTAATAAAATTACTAAAGTGTAGGAACTATTCAAGAACAAATATTAGTACTAGAACATTGATAAAAATGAAAGAAAATAATAATTTATTCAATCAATAAATAATTTTTTCACCTCAATAAATATTTATTACTACTCCTACTATCTATCCTTCATAAACCAAATTATAAATATCTATGATAATCAATATTATTAACTATTATAATGTTCAGTTATGTTCAAGCAAAATATTGACTAGTTCATCACTCATCATCATAAAAATTTCCAAAATAAATGAAAGTTTAGACTCTCTCAATTAGAAATATAATGAAAAATAATACTTTCAATAATTATAATAGGAATTGATGGGTTTCATTGAAGAGCCTAATTTGGCTTCGAAAGCCATTAGTCTAGCTCTGAGACTAAAACTATCTAACCATATGAAGAAGAGTCATTTAAAGACATAACTACATGTTATAAGTTTAAACCTAATCATGGCCCATTGTAATCTCTCATAAGTTAATTTATGGTAGTTGATTCAATATATCCATAAATGAAACAAATTATAGTCCAACCAGGAAAAGCATTAAATATAAATAATTGGTTGATTGATAAACAAGAAATCATAATTTTAGAATTCTTCAAAAAAATATTTAAAGAAAAAAATGGTTTGACTAAATGTTGTTTTTTATATTTTGAGTGTGAATGATATGTTGATTTTACAAACATGGTGAACGTACACAAAGAATCAATGGTTAAAAAAAGCAGCATGAAAGTGATATTTGTTATTCAAAAGGAACCATGACCACTAAATCAAGAAATTTCAGGCATGTATTACTAATGTTTATATAAATATGAATATGTTTCCTATAAACATACATTTTATACTTGAATCAATTGATCTCAACCACATAAAATTTTATCAAATCATTTCCATCAACCATTCATCCAATTATCATAATATTAAACCCATTCATGGTGGCCTCTACCCCACCATTAATAATATGTTAATAATGAGAATTTTCAAAATAACTATTGTATAATAATTAAATGATAAATATTTTCACCTCTTGACTTCCATCTATTTATAATAAAGGTTATTTTAGTGTTTCTTGATTTCTCTTTTTATACATGCTTAATCAAGTAACCTTAGTAAACATGTGATATTAAGAGACTAAGATATCAGATGAATAGTTTTAAAATAGTTAATGTTCTCGGATATCTTTTTAACCTTTTATCATAATATTTTCAAACTAATGTTTGATTTTTTATCATAATCTACAGATATCACTGATCATTATTTTTAGTTTTTTTTAAAATAGCTTGGTTGCAACATAGTCTTCCCAACATTTTACGTTGATTAGAAGAATAAAAAGTAATGAATTTGGAATGGATTTTGAAGTTAATATCAAGACCAACGAGATATATGTGTTTATAAAATCAAATAGACTTCAAAATATTAGCTTAAGCCATCATGGATGAGCACAATTTTGGCTCTGGATTCTTATAGTTTGACTCTGAAGTCCATCAGTCTAGCTCAAGAGTGTCTCAAATCAGTCACAAATCTCATTGGAGAAACTTTTTAAGATTTCAAACTATTGATTAAATCATACATGCTTGACTAAATTTAATTTTCCCAATATATCTAAATATTATGAAGAATAATGTGAGATTGTTCTTCATATTTTTACACAAGCTGATTTTGATGCAAATGGCTCACAAAAAGAATTTTATGAGAACAATCAACTTTCTAATTGATTTCAATGTTGTAGAGGAAATATAATAGACACTTCCTAATTTCTCATCATATTATCATTTCTTTAAAAATTTAAAAAAATTACAAATAGAAAAAAAAATAAAAAATTCAAAAATGAAATCTTTTAGGCATTATTGGCCATGTACTATATAAAAGAGTCTTGATAAAAATAAATAAATAAATAAATAATCAAGGGAAAAAAAAGTTGAAAACCAATAAATGGTTGCTTTTACCAATCAGCAATAAAGTTGTACCTAGTTCACTTCGTCTTTCTACTCTCTTTTAGCATCAAAGAACTTTGGCTACATCAACATAGAGGCAATAGATAATTAGGAGTATGAATAAAGTATTTATTATTTGATTTTATTCCTAAATATAATTATAATTTTTTTAATTACAAATAGGTCCACTTAAAAACTTTCTGATCAGAGAATAAAAATAGTTCCAAAAGAAAAAGAAAAAAGAAAAAAAGAGAAAAAAATAAAAGAAAAATAAAAATATCTTCATGCATGAGGACATGCATGAGTCTAAGTATGAGAGAGAAGATATGAAAAGAGTTGAAAACCAAAATCATAGCTCTTTTTAAACACAAAGAATATGTTGATTCAAAAAACTATTCATTGAGATATTCAATTCATCATATATGACTTTCAATAAGAAATGTTATGAAGTAGTTAAATAGGATCCAATCTTCCAAACTAAAGATATATTTCAATAAGTAAAAATCATTGTTAAAATTATCATAAAAAAAGAGTATATCAAAAGAAGATGAAAGTATCCACTACTTCCCCATCATAGGCTACCAAAATAGAACAAGTTTATGAAAATTGAGAAAGATGAAAAATGTTAATTTTTTTATAGAATGAGTGGACTGATTTATACAAAGACCATTGCTACAATTAATTATTGATAAAGCCAAATCTATAAGGAAAATAGTAACATGCATGAGGACATGCATGAGTTTAAGTGTGAGAGAAAGATGAATCCATAAAATGGCTCTTGTATCAATAAACAAGACCATTCTCTATTACATAAATTATGTTTTAAAAGTGGACTTAGATGTAGTTTAAGAATTTATGCTTGTTTTACAATGAAATAAAGGATAATATCTAGCTTATTCTTTATATGTCATTGTAATCTAAATTGTTTCTATTTTCTAATAAATTGTTGGAAAAAGATGCTAAATATTATATGTGTAATATAAAGTGAATCATCAATACATATATCAAAGTTTCAAGTGACCAAATAAAAAATTATGGATAACATTCATATAGCTTTGTAGATCACTAGTAGCTCTAGAGTCACAATCTTTGTGTAGCTCTAAATATCCTCACTAGCTTTAGAGTCCAATGTAAATCATCTTCAAAATTATTTAATTGTTATTGATATGGATGAAATATTTATGCATGATCATCTAAGGCATACAAACACCTTTGTATCAATCAAAAATAGGTCATGCATTTTTGTGTTGGTTTGTTTAATGTTTTGGTATGTGAATGTGTAAAGACAGATTTTATAGATTCTATAAAATATTAAAATATTTATTAATAACATATTTTATCATGAATCTAATTTTATATTTATATTCTTATAAAAAAATAGACAATTTAAAAAAAAGAATTATCTTGATCCAAATTCATTTGTAAAAGTTATGAGCATTTTAATGGGTTTTGTACATGTATAATCAAAGCTTTAAAGTTCATTAATCTAGCTCCATAATTCATCAGTTTAACTCTGAAGTACATTAACTAAGATCTAGAGTTGAGTAGAATTGAATTTGAAGCTACAGATAACTTATTTTGAGGTTTGGGAGGCTATAGGAGGCATTAATAAATGTTTTGAAACATGTTTTATAGTGTTTATATATATAGAAGTTCTTTAAATAAAAACTTATAAAAATATACATTATCATTATAAAGGTCTACAACTGTGGACACATGCTGTAGACACCTAAATATAGCCACCAATAACCTCCAATTAGGCTTTTGACCAATTTCCACCTAAAGTGCACAATTTGGCCTAAAAAACTAAAATACATTAAATGAGTTGAAATTGATATATTCAAGTGCTGATTTTGGCCAAAGTATCATTAAATAGGGTAGTACAATTTATGTGCCAACTAACTTTGATCAGTTCATTTCAAGTTAAAATACCAATTTTGCACCTGGGTACTCTGGATTGTTCTTTCCTATCAAATCTCTTACACGAGACATGTGCCTTTATTATTTATTGTTGGTAACATCCTAAATGGGATAACAAATCCAACACATCTAACATCACCTTCCAATTTTAATTCAGTCAAATTTTAGACCAATAACAAGGTGTTCTGATCAATTTGAGTAATTTATGCACAAAGAGCTTAAACATGCTTAAGAGATAATTAAACCAAATTAGAGCTTAATCAATAATTCCATGGAAACTTGTTGAAAACCTATTTTTAGAAATGAATATTGAATATCTACATCATCAGGGGACTTCGTTTCTTGAGAAGACATCCCTAGGCTACAAATGCCACAAATATTAGGATTCATGCCCTCCATGCCTCATCAATACCTTTCATGCCTCTTAATTTCCCATTTTTCCAATATCATGATGAGGATAATTATAAACTTAATTCCAAAAAATTAAATTAATCTTCAACCACACATCTTCATCTCAGGATAGATGGTTTAGGTTGATTCTGATCAATCTTAAAAATCTATAAATAGAGAGGCCATGAACATCATTTTTAATCTTAATTTGTGCAAAGTTATAATCCAAGATTGGTTCCAAAAGCTTTATAAAAACTAGTGTTACCATGCCAAATTGATTCCAAGCCAATCCAAACCAAAGCCAAACATCCTAAGGAGAGGTGGAGGATAGCCAAGCTTCTATTGACAAAGACTTCATGAGCACAAACCGAACAAGCTAATCAAAGAATACTCTTAGAGCATCAAGGAAGGTAAGAAATGTGTGTTTTCTTGCATTTCAGTTGTGTTTTATTCATTTTTCTTTCTTCACTAAGCTCACCCTAGTAACTAGGCATGAAGATGTTAGTTTAGTGCATTTCTTTATTTGATTTCATTCACTAACACAATACTAATCTCCTCTTCTTAGTCAAATTCCTAGTTCACATAATGGCACACCCAGTGGGACCTTCCTAGCTTCACAAAAATGGTCACAAAGATCTTTCAAGAAACTTACCAATATTTTCCTTGTAGAAGCTTGGAGTAAGAAGCTATAAAGAGTGCAAAATTTAATTAAAAAATGTTTTTCTAGAAGTCACAGGTTTGTTCTGACTTAGTCACAGTATTGTCGTGCAAGTAACAGGATTGTTATTTAGACTAGCGATATTATGCTTAGCCATTTTTGTTTTTGGACTAACTTTGTGTTTTCATACAAGGTCAATAATACCACTACTAACCCAGTCATGAGATTGTTTTGCAACTCATGGGGTTGCTAAACTAAGTCACAGTATTGTCTAATCACTAGCAAGTTAAATGACAATACCACTACTTTTAAAG
Organism: Torreya grandis; assembly: GCA_037957365.1. Taxonomy (NCBI): domain Eukaryota; kingdom Viridiplantae; phylum Streptophyta; class Pinopsida; order Cupressales; family Taxaceae; genus Torreya; species Torreya grandis. Next base: position 5,563,643 of record JARHVA010000226.1, on the reverse strand, counting down.
TAGCGAAATTGTCTTGCAAGTAGCGGTATTGTCACTGTGAGTCACGGTATTGTAGTGTGCAGAATAGGCCATTTTCTAGAGCTTCATTTGGGGTCATCTAGACTCCATTTTCAATGATTTTATTTTTAAAACCATGTGTTTTTTCCTAAATTTTCATAATATGTTATTAGTTTAGCCTGAAGTTGTATAATTTTTTCACAAAACTTCATTTTATCCCAAGTAGTGGGATTATTGTTTGCAATATCGCAACTCACTAAGTAGCAGGATTATCTTGCTATTAACAAGATTATGAAATTGAGTCACGATATTGTGACTAAACCACCTACGGTTAAGTTACATTAACACAACTCTTAAAGTTGTGGGATTGTCTTGCAAGTGGTGGGATTGCTCTATCAAGTAGTGGTATTGCACTACTGTGACAACCTAAGAGCTCTTTTTTTCAAGTTTATTATTTCAAACCTAAAGAAGCTTCAAATCTAAACCTCTTGCTGACATTTTTCTTGTAGGACCAACTTGGAAATTTTTTAAAACATGTTTAAAATATCCTTTGCATGCTTTAAAATGAATTAGGAACATTATTTTAGTGTTTAATGTAACATTTAAGTGCTTAAGTAAGTTTTTAAAATCAATTTTCAAAGTTCACAATATTAAGACCAAGGGGTCAAATGAACACCACCAAATCTTTCATTGGGGCTTAAAATTAAACACACTTGTCAATTTTGTTTTCATTGTTTCAATTAACACTTTATTTTTGTAAAGTACAAGGATGTTGCGTGTATGATCTTCTATTTATCCCCTTTAGGGAAATTATAATCAAAAGTGATTTCCTTATTTTCAAATTGCCTAATCCAAGGTATAGAAATAACGTCATCTAAAGCACTCCCTAAAAACTCATCAAAGTTTGGGTGACCTTGAAAATGATCCTAAAGTCTTTCTCTTTTAGTCTTTTATTTCATGCAAACTTGGTTTGTGAGGGGGACTTCATTACCTTCCATGAGTTCTTTAGGGATGCTTTAACCTAGGGTTTCATCTCCTAGCATTGACTTCACTTACTCCTTCTGAGTTGCACATGGGATGTATCTGCATTTAGACATCACACTACACTGAGTGAATAATAGGATGTAGTGGTTGTAAAAAGGACTAGACCTTTTTACAAATAGCCAATGTCATAGTCACCTAATTTCCATGCTTATATTTTGCATCATTTGATGTGAAATTCATTATGTAATTGATTATCCTAAAAACATTCAAAAACTTGCTAGTTTAGTCAACCCCACAGTGTCATACCCTTATTAGGATTTGGATGATTGTACTTAACGTATTTTGGTCAGTTATCTTACTTGGTATTTTTGAGACTAAAACTTGTTTATTTGTTTATAAACTATGTCCAAACCACTTTTTTTATACATTACTCTTTTGTCTAAAGAGCCATTATGATGGCCATTTTACACCACACTTGTGCCTTAAAATTTTTGCTAAACTTGTTTGTGTGTGTATCATTTGAGTTGTGGAGGGTAGCATTATGCTACCCAAATAATGTCAAAACATTTTAAGCCTTTTGAGTCTTTGAAACATAACATTTACCACATTATTCAAGTATTTTTACACCATTAGGATGCTCAATTTGTTTCAAGACTTGTTTACCATTGTATGAAAACTATTTTTCAAACCATGTCATGTATACCATTTAGACCTTTGTCATGTGTCGTCATGTTTTCCAATCTTGTTTGGTCAAATATTAGTTTTAAAAGTTAAGTTTTCAATTAACCTTGTCAAAATTTGGATTCAAACATTGATTGACTTCTATTTAGGCCTCAATTCATGGGGCTGATACACTGATCTTTCTCTTTTGGTTTACATAAATTCGATTAATCAATTACCCAAATTTGAAAATTATTGATGGTTTGTTTATTCAGTAATTATCCTTATCACTATTTGTGCCTTTATTTGGGAAAACATAGTCTTTCTTCAAAGAGCCTTTTGCCTCATGCCTTATGCCAACTGATCATGTTTATGTTTAATTATATGTGTCGGGTCTATGTCAAAGTTGTTTCCAAACTTGTTAGATTAATTCAAATCACATCATGCCTTTGTTTCAAGTCTAGATTTTGATGCCATTTGGATAAAAGTCCTAGCATATTCTTATTTGTTTGAGCCTAGCTTTTAACTCTGTGTTTTGACAAAGGACCTAGTAACTCAACTTTTCCCTTTCCTAGTTTAGACCTTGTTTGGAACACTTTGACCTAGACTTTCAGCATACCAATTTTTATTTGAACACTTGACCTTTTGTGCATATGAAATTTGACATTAGACATTTGATGTTAGACTATTTTATGCCAAGTCTTAGCATAAATCATTTTAGAGATACAGCTCCACCTTCGACCAAGTTAGACCAAGTTTGAACCATTTATCTTTTGGACTTAGTTTTTCAGAGTTTGCAGAACTCTAAGCCTTTTTGTTTTAGAGATTTCATAATTTATGTGGATATGTCTAGCTACACTTATTGTGGAGTCACTTACAATATAACTTATGATATAATGGCTACACAAAATCCCACTAGGAACCACTATAAAGAAATATTTTCCAAGAAGTTTTATTATTCTCCCTACAATACTCCATATGAGGAACATAGTCAAAATCCACAAAATCCAAATCGAGACCTTGAGTAGCATGAAGAGGCCTATGAGGAGGAATTTGAAGACCCAGCTATAGATAATATTATTTGGGATATGGATCTATACCTTCTTTGAAATAATCAATACATAGAATAGAGTCAAGAACCAGCTTATGAGCCAACTCATGATTGGGATGATATGGTTTATGAGGAAGACTTGGATGTTTTGGCTTGTGAAAGTAATCAAGTTCTATGATGTCCTTTTATTGGATTATATTATCTATCAAGATCTTCAATATCTAAGGAATATCATTACCATTCTGACACCTCATTCTTTAGCTTGTGCAAGCAATCAAGCTCCAAAACACCCCTTCATCATTTCAAGACCTAGTCATTTGGCTTGTGTAAACAATCATGCTATACACCGCCCTATCTTTACCATTTTAGTACTTCATCCTTTGGCTCATGCTAGCAATCATGCTCCTCAATGCCCTACCCTTATCCAACCACAAACCATTCCTCATCCAGTACCGATCCCATAAAAACCTCAATCGATCTAATCCTTCAAAGACCAAGTTGTGTTCAGAATTGGTATTTTCTAACTCATTAGAAACTAAGGCCAAGAGAACCAACCAATCCATAATATTTTTTTTGACTCAACCATTTGTGATAAGTCAAACTATGAAGAATCGCCTATTGACCCTATACCATTTGTCGAAGAGTCTCACTCTTATGAGCCAATCTTTGTTGAGTCACTTCTTAATGATTATAACTGCCTTTGAGAAAATCATTACCTCGACCATGTGCCTATTTTATAAGAGCCTCTTATTGATAAGCTAGTCTTTAAAGAGTTGTCTCTTAACCTTTATCCCATTTTAGAGGAGTCTTACTTTGACAAACCATTTATTTTAGAGCCCGTTATTCCATCACAAGCTATTACTTATCCAATACCAGATATTCAATAAGACATCATTGTAATAAAGTACCCATTAGATAAAGAATCAGAGTTAGAGTCAGGTTCTATTCTTGAATCGACATTGGATTTAGCATCAAAATCAGAATCAACATTAGTCTCGACCTTAGATTCAGAGTCCCTTGAGTTAGAATCAAATTTAGAAGAAGCATATGTTCATAACTATTACAACATTGGTTCTGCATGCCTCAAAAATTAATTTGAATACATTTTTATCCTTCTACATTTTTTAAGGATGAGTACTTCAGCTACAACATGATTTATCCTAGTATCTTCTACGAGGATTATGCGGTCTTTCCCCATTCCATTACCATTCCATAGGCCATTACCATCAACTAAAATAGCCATATTATTGACATTCCATCTCCCATAAGTGTTGATTAGGATTGATAGAATCATAATTTATTGAATTGCATCCATGGTGACATAGAAGTTGAAGAAGAGCAAGGAGGCCAAGACCACATACATGTAGCAGAAGAGCACTCTCCTAGTGAAACCTTTTCAGAGGCACTAAGGGACAATCAAAGTCAAAACTCATCATCTTCTAGTGAAACTTTTTCAAAAGTGCTATAATAAAATCAAATTCAAAATCCAATGTTCATTATTGAAACCTTCTCAAAGGCACTACGAGATAATCAAGACAACTTCATTGGTGAAAACCTCATTAAGGCACCAATAAATAAGCATAAAAGTTCTTCACTACTTAATGAAGACAAAATAAAAGATCAAATCAAAATAGATTCCAATCTACAGCCTAATCAAATGGTAGTTACTCTCAAGATCAAATAACAAAAAAAACTAGTGGTCCCGTTGAGATAAAAAGTCTTCGGCCCCACCACATCCAAAGTTATGTCAAATCTAGCATCAGTAACATTATGTGTGACTAAAAGTCCCAATGTTCATTTGTTTCCCTACCATTCCACATTCCATTATCATTTACCATTTCATTTCACAAACAAACTTATCATCCAACTTTTATCCCTATTTACCATACATGGCCACACTTTCCTTTACAAAGGATACAAAGATACCTTATCTCAATGCTTGACGGAATCAGAATTAATGACCAAAAAAGATCACAAAATCATTCTTGACAACCAAATTTGTAGCCATTTCTTGATAGAGAAAATTTTTAGATGAGGTATGGGATAACTATTAACATGATCGAGTATTATATTTGTATCATTTTTTGATTAGGATGTGCATCTCCCCATCAACAAGAACAACAGAATTAAAAACCATACCCAGGCCAAAAATATGTACCATACTATTTTGTGTATCATACCATTTAATTGCCATTCCATTACCATTGTTACATATCTATTTACCATTGTCCCATATTCTTTTTATTCACCCTATCACTTGGGGTAAAATCCTCTTACCATTTTATCCATCCTATCATTCCATTCCTATCTAGACCAAAGCCTGTTTTTAGTCATCCTACCCAATCATGTTTTGATCTTGGTTACTTTGACTCTTCCTACACTTTTTGTGAGAGGATGCCAATCAAGTTTCAATAATCAATCCAATTCATGTTTACAATGACATTTTATTAAATTAGTGTGATATTTGATCTGGCAAGATATCTTTAATCCTATCAAATTTGTTTATGTGAGCCTAATTATAACTACCTATGGGCAAATCAGTGTCTCACATGTCTTGCTACTAATTATAACTACCTATGGATAAATTAGTATCATTGACCTATACCATTGTATCCTATTTATAACTTCTTATGGGAAAATTAGGGGCAACACTTGTTTACCATGTATTGTCACATCACCTTGCCATTATTATTTTCATTTGACTGGCTATTTGCCAGATTTGAGAACTTGTTAGGACCTAGTTGGTTTTTCCATATATTTTATGTGGATGTAATTTCTATGACTTGAGGTCATTTTAGGACTATGTGGGTCATGCTCAATTTATGTTGAGGTCATCCCAGTCCCCCTTTCCATACGCTCTTGCCATTTTGTGAGCAACCTAAGCTATACGCTCTCACCATTTTACAAGCACCTAAGATAAACACTCTCACTATTTTGTGAGTAGGTATCTTGTCATTCTCTAATGAGTTAAGATACCTTAAAATGCCAAAAACACTCATAATATTTTAAAAATCTAAAAACATTTTTCATGTTTAAGCCTAGTCAATTATCCTCGATCCACCTTATTGGGGCATGGTCATTATTAGGATGCTTTATTTTGATTTTTTTTAGGCTTTCTTTTTGTTTATTTATTTCAAGTTATTTGTTTGTTTATTTATTCGCTTGCCTATTTGTTTGCTTTCAGCATTATTGCCTTGACTCAATTTATATGTGTTCATTGGGTGATTCCTTGAAAATATTATTCTTGAGTCCATCCTTATTCATATGTTAACATTGTCATCATGGTTTTTATCATTAGTGTTTTGTTTTTGAGTGTTTATTGGATATCAAGAGTCAGTCCTTATGCATTTTTTGGCCTAGTCTTCATGGTGTTCTATCATGAAGCCTACCATCACATGATACAACAAAAATTAGCTTCAAGAATGTCTATAATCAATGGAGACACAAAAAATTTCTCCTTGGAACCTTGGCAAATCCTCCCACCCACATTTATCAATATAACTCATTTGACCATTATAGTTGTATCATTGTTAATCAAGATGAGCATCTCCTCATTAACAAGTACAACTGAATCATTCTATTTATCAATCTCATTCCTCTATCCATCTATTTCATCACTTTGTGCCCACTCATATTTAATTTGTATTCTAGGTTATATCCTTGAGTTATGCTTTTTAATCAGCCCTAACTGGGGCACCGTCATCTTTAGCCAATTCAACTCCTCATAGTGATTATAACTACCTATGAGCAAATCATTATTTTGACTTTTATTCCTAATTATAACCACCTTTGGGAAAATTAGCATCTTTTTTAAATCAATGCATGCAGGCATTTTCTCATTTGGTTTAATCTCAACCATAGGTTAATTCCACCTTTCTTCTTGTTTCTTTTCGAGGAACTATCCACCAACATATGTGGCGGCCACTCCCTCAAGGGGCATCATCATAGGCTTCCTAAAATCATTTGGAGCTTTATTCTTTAATCATCATCATCTTGTTTGCATATAGGCCATCTCTCATTATTTGAGAAGGCATTGCTTTGCCTATGGTTTGTAACATCTTCCCAAATAGGGGCAAACTATAGACACCTAAATCTGGCCACCAATAACCTTCAATTAGGCTTTTGACCAATTTTTATCTAAAGTGCATAATTAGGCCTAAAAATATTAAAATGCATTAAATGAGTTGAAATTGATATATTCAAGTTCTGATTTTGGCCAAAGTATCATTAAGTAGGGTAGTATAATTTATGGGCCAGCTAACTTTGATCAATTCATTTTGATTCAAAATACTAATTTTGCACCTCGGCACTCTGGATTGATCTTTCCTATCAAATATATTACACAAGACACATGCCTTTATTATTTAGTGTTGGTAATATCCTGAATGGGATAATGGATCTAACACATATGACATTGCCTTCTAATTCCAATCCTATCAAATTTTAGATCAATAACAAGGCATTCTAATCAATTTGAGTAATTTATGCACAAAGTGCTTAAACATGCTTAAGAGATAATTAAACCAAATTAGAGCCTAATCAATAATTCCATGAAAACTTGTTGAAAACTTATTTTTAGAAATGAATATTGAATATCTACATCATCAAGTGACCTCATTTCTTGGGAAGACATCCCTAGGCCATAAATGCCACAAATATCAGGATTCATGCCTTCCATGCCTTATCAATACCCTTCATGCCTCTTAATTTCCCCTTTTTCCAATGTCATGATGAGGACAATTATAAAATTAATTCTAAAAATTTGAATTAATCCTCAACCACACATCTTCATCTCAGGATGGACGGTTCAAGTTGATTCTGATCAATCTCAAAAATATATAAATAGAGAGGCAATGAACATCATTTTTAAGCTTAATGTGTGCAAAGTTATAATGCAGGATTGGTTCCAAAAGTTTCATAAAAATTAGTGTTACCATCCCAAATTGATTACAAGCCAAGCCAAAGCCAAAGGTGCCAATGAGAGGTGGAGGATAGCCAAGCTTCCATTGACAAAGACTTCATGACCACAAATCGAGCAAGCCAATTGAAGAATACTCTTAGAGCATCAAGGAAGGTAAGGAATGTGTTTTCTTGTATTTTAGTTGTGCTTTGTTCATTTGTCTTTCTTCACTAAGCTCACCCTAGTAACTAGGCATGAAGATGTTAGTTTAGTGTGTTTTTTATTTTATTTCATTCACTAACACAATACTAATCTCCTCTTCTTAGTCAAATTCTTAGTTCACACATGCAAGCAAATATAATTGTTACTTATTTTTAGATATCTATTTATAGTATTTGTAAAATTAGGTATTCGTAAATAAATTAAGATATTTATAGTAGTTCAATTAGCAATATCTTACACATCAAAGTTGTTGAAGGAAACTAAATTTGTTGCATTATTGTTTAGTTGTTAGCTTACAATAAGAAATCAATTCTAAACTAATTTTTTAGGTTGTTAAGGTTAGTAAATAATTTTCAAACTGATTTTTAGTTTGTTAGAAAAAAAACTGAGTTATTAGGTTGTTAGGATTACAAAATCAAGTTGTTACTCTCTAATAATAATTTGTTAGAGAAGTTGTATTATAAATACTACCTTCTTATTCATTGTGAGAGTTAGTAGAGTGTTATTAGGAGTTAATAAAATTTAGACTAAGCATGTATTAAGTATTTCCAAATTTTAAAGGACTTATAAAGTTAATGAATACTTGTTGTTCATGAAAATTTAATTGTTGATTTACATCCTATTTCAAGGAAGAGAAAGGGCCACACAACCAAAGAAGAAAGATCTTTTACGATCTTTTATGTTGTGTATTTTTGTTTAAATTTCTAGTCTTTATATCAATAAGTGTGGATTGATAACCTGTAGGTCTCATTTTTTTGTGTGTTTATTTACTTTCAATTTATTTTTTACATCATTGTTATCATATTTTCTTTCTGAAAGCATTTTCATTTCAAAAAAATTCAATTCTGTGACTAGACTAGAGTGTGTTTTCTTTTGATCAGCAAGTATGTTTGATTATTAGCATTTTCCTTTCACAAAAAAATATTGTTTTTCATTTTATCAAAGTGTGTTTTTTATTCTAAAACAAGTGTGTTTCTTTCAATTAAATTAGATATTTTCAAATTTTACAAGTGTGTTTCTTTTTAAAAGCAATAGAGTAGATTTCCATTCATGTAGATTAGATCTTTAGGATGAAGTTATCCAAACCACCCCCAAAACATACAATTGTTAGTGTTTATTATTTATACATTATTATATGTTATCATTGGATACGGGTCTTGATTTTATATGACATCAACTAAACTAAGTTGATTAAATGAAGGAATTGATGACACCCATCATTTTTGGTGTTGTTGTCGGGGACTTCAAAGTGTTAATAAGGTATAAATCATACGTTGATAGTTAATTAAAATAAGTTTACATAAATTAAATAAAATTTTTGAATAAATTAATATATTCATATGGAAGGGATATTCAAAAAAAAATCCAAAAAAAATCAAGTTAAACATGGGAGAAAATCTTTAAAATGTATTGATTCCATAAAATAGGCTTAAAACAAATAAAACTTAACTAGTAGGAAGAACCCTTGCCTACCCTATTATCCTAAACCATGAATAAAGTGATCTAATGAATAACATATCACCATTTACATTGACTAATTTTATGTGGATGTCAATAAAATATCTTGATCAATTTCTATTTGATTTCAAAGTATTATGTCAAGCTTATGACTACCAAACAGATAATCAAAAGTTAAATCTATTTCTTTTTACACTTAAAGAATAAGCTATGAGGTTGTTTATGGGTTTTTAACCATATTATATTCATTCATGGGATGAAATATAAAATGTATTCTTGAACAAATATCAGGACTATTTTAAGGTAAAAGAGGAATTCTATTATATAAAACAAAAAGAAGATGAAATTATAGAAGAATATCTAGGCATATCCTTCTTTGTCTATAAAAGATGTGAATATGAGTTTGATAAAGACCTCAATAAGATAGTTTTATTAAAATTATTAGATTATTTTTCTCAAGATTCATTGAACCTAATGGGAAAATGTGATGCAAATAAACTAACTTTCAATGAAATTACTGAACTGTGTAGGAATTATTTAAGAACAAATGTTTGTAGTAAAAAGATAAAAACAACAAAAATAAAAAATGATGTATTCAATAAAAAAATAATGTTTACAAATCAATTACTATTGATTTATACTCCCACTAGCCATTCTTCACAAACTAAACAAGAAATAACTATGGGAATACTTGATATTGACTATTGTAATGTCCAGTTATGTTCAAGAAAACATTGACTAGTTCATCATTCACCATCACAAAAATTTCCAAGATAAATGAAAGTTAAAACTCTATAAATGAGTAATCCAATGAAAAATAATACATTAAATAACTATAATATTAATTGATAGGTTGCATTAAATAGACTAGTTTGGCTCCAAAGGCCATCAGTGTGGTTCCATAATTCACCAGTTTAGTTCTTGTGCCTAAAATTGTTAAACTATATGAGGTTAAGTCCTTGAAAGACATAAATACCTTATACATGTTGAAACCTCAGCATGTCCCATTGGAATATCTCATAATTGAATTTATGGCAGTTGATTCAATATATTCAAAAAAGAAAAAAAGTACAACCCAACTAGGAAAAGCATTAAACATAAATATTTGGTTGATTGATGAACAAGAAATCACAATTTCATAATTCTAAAAAACAATATTTAAAGAGAAAAATGATTTGACTAAATATTTTTTTGAATATTTTAAGTGTGAATGGAAATTTGATTGTACAAACACAACCAACATACACAAAGAATCAATGGATTAAAAAGGAAGGATGAAATTGATACTTATTGTCCAAACAGAACCATGGCCACTAAATAAAGAAATTTTAGGTATATATTATTGGTTGTTATATAAATATGAATATGTTTCCTATAAACATGCATTTCATACTTGGACCAATCGACCTCTACCATATCAAAATTTGTCAAAATATTTCCATCAACCATTCATCCAATTGCTTCAATATCAAGCCCATTCATGGTGGCCTCCCTCCACCATCAATAAGCTGTTAGATATGAGAATTTCTAAAATAAATATTATATAATAATAAAATTATAATTGTTTCCACCTCTCTAATTCCATTCATTCATAATAAAGGTTGTTTTGATTTTTCTCAATTTCTATTTTTATGCATGCTTAATCAAGTAACCTTAATAAACATGTGATATTAGAAGACTGAGATATCTGGTGGAAAGTTTTAAAATAGGAAATATTATTAGATAATTTGTCAAACTTTTTCATAATATTTTAAAACTAACATTTTATGTTTGATTATAGTCTACAGGTATCACTGATCATTCCTTATAATTTTCTAAATCAATTTGGTTGTAACATAGTCTTTCTAGTGTTTTATTTTGATTAAAAGAATAAAAAGTAATGAATTTGGAGTGGGTTTTGAATTTAAGCTCAATACAAATGAGATACATATGTTTTTAAGAGTAAAGAGACTTCAAAAGATTATTTTAATCCATCATGGATCATCTCAATTTTGGATCTGGATTCCTACAGTAGCTCCAAAGTCCATCAATTTAGCATTAAAGTGTCTCATATCAATCAACTATTGCATAAATCATATTATGCTTGACCAAATATGGTATTCCCAAGATATCTAGAGATTATGAAGAATAATGTGAGACTTTTCTTCATGTTTTTACACAAGCTAATTTTGATGTAGATGGCTCACAAAAAGAAGTTTATGAGAATAATCAACTTTCTAATTGATTTCAGTGTTGTAGAGGAAATGTGACAGCGACTTTTTAATTTTTCATCATGTCATCATTTCTTGAAAAGTAAATTTTTTTTAAAAAAGTACAAAAAAAAAAGAAGAAAAAAAATTCAATAATGAAAACCTTCGATGATTGTTGACAATCATGGTAAAAAAACTAGCTTGTTGGCCAGCCACATACTATACAAAAGAGACTTGATTAGAAAAACAACAAATGGATGATTAAGGGCAAATAAAAGTAAGGAAGGAAAAAGTTAAAAACTAACAAATGGATGTTTTCCCAATCAATATAAAGTTGTACCTAGTTCACTTTATCTTTCTATGCTCTTTTAGCATCAAAGAATGTTAACCACATAAATATGAAAGAGAAAATAGATAACTAGGAGTATGACTAAGATATTTATTCTATTATTTTATTTATAAATATAATTATAGGTTTTTCAATATAAATAGGTCTACTTAAATAATTTTTTAACATAGAATAGAAATGGTTCCAAAAGAAAAAAAATGAAAAAAAGAAAAGAAAAAGAAAAATATTCATATGCATGAGGATGTGCATCAGTCCAAGTATGGGAGAGAAGAGAGGAAAAAGGTAAAAAATTAGTAAATGATGGCTCTTTTCAAACACATAATGTTACATCCCAATTTCACACTAATTAAATTTACTTAATGATCTATAGATTATTATGGTTGAAATTTTGATTTGATTATTATTTAACGAAGTTGTAAGTCATATATTATTATGGGATAGATTTATGATGCTTTGATTTCATTATTTCATTGTTATGAGTTAGTTGTATTGTATATTCTTTACATTGTGATTATGTTGATTTGTTATTATAGTAGTATTTAATGATATATGTCACGATGTTATGAACTAACTACCTTCTTGTCATGAGTTTGACGTAAGAGAGATTATATTAGAAGCACAACGATTGAGAGGGGGGGTGAATTATTCTTTAAAAATTTTACTACATTTCACTTAAGCATTCATGAACATTCATTCAAAAATGTATATCAAATAATGACTAAGTAACCATCCCCATATACATGAAACGTAAAAACACAAGATAACACATCATATATGTGGGAAACCTTCAAGGGGAAGAAAACCCATTGAATATTGAAAATATAATATATTCTTATAATACAAAATATCACAATTTAGTGAATCACCAACTCCACATGGAGTACCAACCCCAACTAGCTAAGCACAAACCTAGTTAGGCTTTAGCAAGCACCAACTTGGAAGGAGGCACCAATCCCCTAGTATTTAGCACCAAATCATCCACTTAAAACACTTAATCACCTTCATAAAAACTTTTATATTATAAAATATATAATGATCACCTTCTTCAACTCTTCACACACTTCTATCCCTCTCAAAATTGTGTCTAGGATTTTTCGCTCTACTATATCTCTTCAAGACATATTAGGTCATATGACCTTAATCCTCATATTCTACAATATATCTATTATATATTAATTATAGTTTATTCACACCTATTTTATGGTCTAGAATACTTCATTCATCTCTTCAATCTTCTATTTCATTTGCTCATTCACCCAATTATCTAACTCAATTAGGCCTAATTAGTCTTGCTCTTATACAAGTCACTTGATCTCACACACCTTGATCATAAATACACACTTGAACACTTGGATTAACCTCAAAATAGCTATTATAACACATTTAAAACATTAATAAAACAATTCATTAATTTGGCCATGAATTAATAGACCAAATCATCTTTTAGGCCTTAAGGAGACCTAATTCAATTAGGCTTACTTTGGCAACACGTTACCTCATGACCCCTTGGAAAAAAATACACTTAATTGAAAAAATATATCCTTTATTAAATAAATAAAATATACCTTATCAAACTTAATTTTAATTTCATAACACCTTTTAGGTCTAACCACCACTTGAACCCCTTCTCGAAACATTGTTCACAATAGGCCTTCATACACACAGAAAGTTTGTCTTAAAAAATTGAAGCATAAACATATTTTTTCCAAATAACCATAAAAATAAATTACATATTAATAAAACTCATGACATCAATATCATAAAAAACTTTATTATATACTTCATCTCAGGTTATACAGGCTCATTTTGAATTGTCAACTAGCCTCAAAACATAGTCATGGAAAATTAAATTTATGACACCTAAAAAAACACAATAAAGAAATTAAAATGAATTAATATGATCCTAAAACATCCTCATAATAACAATCAATAAAAATATCATAATCTCTAATGGCAACTATTGGTCTTGCAGACCAATTTGTCAACCTTCTCTCTCATAGGCCTCACTCAGTCAGATAAGCCATTTTGGCTTCAAAATTTTCACTAATTTCACTAGATACAAAAACTTATAAAAAGAATTAATAGGAAATATAAGTCATAAAAAATATAATAATTCACTTAGATCCATCACTCTTTCATTAAATCACACCAAAACCCACCTTTTCATACTACTTAAGTTTTGCACTACTTTTCTTCATTAGGCCTACTAGCAACTGGAACTTAGATCACCAAATTTGCACACTTGAGGGATATAAATTTTTCATAAACATTCATGGACACAAAATAAAATTCTCAAACTTTTTCCTTCATCCATTTAGCAACTTTGAATTGGTCAACTCTGACTGCTACAACAAATCTTTGAGAAATAAGACCTTTCTTGTAGGGTCCACTCACTCACCTGAAGACTCAATCACTCATATAAATGTTTGTAAGATTTTAATACAACCTATAATCACTAAACTATCCATACCAATCCATTTTGAGAACTTTAGAACAACTTATTTCATATCAGATCACTATTAGGGTTCTTTGAGGGTTTAAACCATCTTTTAATGTTAGCAATCATTCATAAAGTTTAGCCCCTTATTCCAAAAACTAATGCTTAAAACTTTGATCTAGGACCCTTACCCATCTACCATGAATATATTATGTCCTCATGTAGATGTTTCGCATGCCAAAAAACACTTTAAAAGCCTTTTTAGGTAGACAACTCTTTATCTTATACACTCGAGAGACCTTAAAACACTTCTTCAAGCCTAAACCTTCAAATTTTAACCTCAGACTTGGTCAACATAGCTGGGAAAATATATCACACCACTAAAAATACTAAAATTCTCATTATTATCTTGAAATATTAATTGCATACCTCATTTAACTACCATCTCTCTCTCTTTGCTCTGTAGACCTTGACTTGCAAACCACATTAGTCCTTAAAACTAACATTTTAACCACTATCCAAGCTCTCAACACCTCATATACATGCCATACAACTTATTACCATGCTCAACCACTACCATACATCTTATCACATTCTTGAAACTACTCATCTCACCAAGCAACCAAGCCCATACCTTTACACAATGTCTCTTCATGCCATGACTAGACCATGACAAGACTGTTTAAGCTCTTGATACTTGACACAAAGATTTTCTTCTTAAGCACTTATATCATCACAACAACACTCAACTATCCACAATAAAAATCTCTTTAATTAAATCATACAATCTTTGCTAAGAACTTGAAAAGTGACCTTGATCATCCTTCACTAGAGCAACATCAACCTTGATCATATTTCACTAGAGTAACATCAAACTTGACACAAGTGTAGACACTGTAAATCCATACACTACGATTATGAGTGCTAAGGTACCCTTAACCATATTAGGACCCCCATGGGACCATTTGACCTTCCAAACCCTAGCCAAACTTAACCCATAGTTACTTTAATTAAACTATCTTAAACCTAACTTTAACCTATTTTTACCCTTTAATCTTGATTGTTGACAATCACCTTGATAGTCGATGGTCAAGTTGCACCTCCTCAACCAATAGCATGCAACCACCCACATTGTTTTGCTAAATATAAGTTATCTAAATTATGTTATGAGCTTTTACATAGACAAATTATAATTAGATAGCCTAGTTACACCTTGACTTTCACCTCTTTCTTGTGCCTATAAGGAGAGAGGATCTAGAAGGTCAAAGGCATCTACAAATTATTATCAGGAGCTTATGTATCTAGGACTTTCTTTTATAGGTCAATCAACATCATCAATAATCTATCAGCCATATCAGAGATCTGACTTGTCATCACCCCTCAACCAAGTTCTCAAGTACCATCACTCTGTCAGAATCAAGCCAGATTCTACCAATAGATTACCTTCTTCAACCACTCATCCAAGTAACTTCTAGTAAGACAAGTACTTGTTTGTCAGTATTCATCTACTTTATTCCTATTTTGTAAACAACCTAGGTCTCACCCATATCTTAAGATCCATCTTTCAAATCTCGTTAATTAGTAATTTACTAATCTAGATCTTCACAAAGTAACCATCGATGATTTACTCAATCATCGACAATCTATCCAACTTCTGATGATCACCCTGACAATAGTCACCTTAACCATTGATGGTCATCCCAACCATTGACGATCACTGTGGTGGTAAAAATTAGTAAGTTATTTTCATCTATTTACACCCAACCAAACCTAAATTTCCACATTCCTACTTATTCATAGACACCTTTCTAATTTTTTGAAGCATACCCCAACCCCCTAGCACTATTGTTAATTAGTTTAGTACTAATTTAATCATTTTTAGTCCTTTTTTAGTAATCATTATTGTATTCAATTTTAGTATCTTTGATTATTTGATGCAAGTACCTTCCTTTCAATTTATAAGCCTAATTATTAAAAATGTTTGGATTGATAGCCCCTAAGGAATCTCTCACTTTCGATATCTTGCTATCACTAGGCAATCTACTCAACTATTTGTCTAAAATACAAGTTTGATTTAGTGTTTTCTTATATACAAGTCATCCTCCCAAGACAAAGAGGATTTTTTTGCAATCTTCTGATTCAACACGTGCACAAACAAACAAGTTTTTCAACATACACGTATCGAGTTTATTTTCTCTCTTTTTTTAGAACTTAAGCAAAAATTTATGTGAAACATTTTGGCACACTCGGTGGGACAGAGAGGTCTCCATTTACATTTTATTTTCATTTTATATTATTTTCTCTCTATCTGTGCTCATTAACAAAATTGAAATTTATTTTAGGCTTAAAATCAACTACATCCATTACTTACATTTAATTTTAGCTCACTTTGAATTAAGACATAGTAATCTTATTGTAGCACCACTTTTATTGCACATAATAGTTAAACCACTTTCATTAATTAAACATCAAAACAATTTAAGATAAGGCCTGACTAGGATTTCATCACCAAGTGGTCACCTTACCCTTTCCTAAAAATCCTACGTGTAAGTCATTACTAAGCGAAGGACCCACTTAGCTCTCTGGTTGAGTATAAACTCTAGAATTTGGTATATACTGACAAAGCACCGGACACCCTTATCATTGTGGTATGTGAAGTGAGGGGGTATGCCCCAATACCAAGCCATGTATCAAATTCCAATACAAATTATTTTGAGAGACTTGAACACAACCTAAAACCATCCTTAGATTTCTCTTCTAGTACCTACCCCACAAGCCATTTTTGAGTCACATATTTCTTCAAAACTAAGGCATAATCCAAAAGTGAGATTAAAAATAACCTCTAAACTTAATGTACTTTATAGTGTGTGTCTTGACTGCCTTGATCATTTTCTTATCTTCTTTTTATTTGAGTGGTGAGTTTATTTTTGTATTCTCTCCCCTTTTTTTACATGGTTCTGACTCACCAGTAGCGAAGAGACCTAGCAGAGAAAAACCCATCACTTGACCAATCAACCTCTTTCACCTCCTCATGTATGGAATACATCTCTGAAGTAGAAGACTCACCCCATCCTTTTGGAAGCCCTAAATTTCCTTGGGTATTTTCCTACGGAGATACAAACTTTACCATTTTTTTGGATAACAACCCAGTTGCCCTTTAACATTAGCTTAACACCTCCCCTCAGCATGCCCTGGTTTCAGCTCCATCTTGAGATCCTCCTTATGGTATGTCATCCCACTGTATGGGAGATGTTTCTATTTTCATGGTTACTACCCAACCTTTAACTATCCAAGAATCTTCATCTACTAACCCTTTTGATGCCATAGATAAAAACTAACCAACCACTACCCTTACACCTTCCACCCCTACCAACAAATCCTATACCTTAGGAACAACCCAACCATAAACCCATTATACTTTACTCATTATTAGAGCTCCTACCACCAGCATTACTAGCCTTCCCCCTATCAACCCTAACCCATTAATCAATACCCCTCTACTAAACTTGGTGGTATCTATGCCCTCTACTTGATTGCCCATTAGTAAGAAGGCCACTACTTCACCTCTTGTCACCAACCCAACTACCATCCATGCCCAACCTAAGGAATCCCTCAATAGGTACTCATCGTGCCCAACCTAAGATACATACCTAGCCTAAAAGGGTGTGTACCCACTACCTAACCATCATCATCTACCTACCCTTACCACCTACCCAACCTCTAGCATCCACATTCTAATATGTGGCAGCCCCTCAACCACCAACCAATTACTAGTATACCACCCAACCACAACTAAAATATACACTTTATAACCCTTTAGGTGCATCACCTCAAAACAACCTAATGAAGATGCTCATAGACAAGATGACAAACCTTGAGTCATCCATATCAGGGGCTCATAACATCTTATCCTATGATTAGATTTGCAATGAACCTATCCATCCTTCTATCTCCATCAGACCTTATCCTTCTCAGTGGGAACTTCAAAAATTTACTAAATTTCAAAGCAAGGAAGACCCCCAATAACACCTTAGAGAATTTAGGCATGCATGTTATATGATTGCCTCCAATTATTCCCTTATCCTCTAAACCTTCCCCATGTCTTTATCTGGCATGGTACTTGACTGGTATAGTGCCATCACCAAGCATTCAATTTTTTCCTTTGCCCAACTAACACAGGTCTTCTTGGATCACTTTTCCATTAACATTTCCAAGAAGGTCTCTATCACCAACCTCTATTTTATTTGGCAATTCGATGATGAATTCATTATTGATTTCATCACCCATTGGAGAAGCTTGATTAATCAGCTTTCACTCTCCTTGCTTCAACCTAAACTTATAGAACTTTTTGTTCAAGATTGTGCCAAGCATATCTCTTCTACACTACATGTCCAAAGCTTCAAAACTTTTGATGAAGCTTTTACAATGGTACGTAAGTTAGAGAATCGAGCCATAGATGAGGGTAAATTAAAGTTACAAAATAAGAAATCTACCTTTAATACCAACAAAACCTCTTCCTCCAAACCAAGTAACCAATCCAATATTGGAACCAAGAGCAAGGGAACTAAGAATGTAGTTGTCCTTAAAACTGCCCCTCCACCCAATGTCAATCAACAAAATTCTCCTAGTACCTCCAACCAAAACACAAGGGACCCAAACCATAGAAATGAAAAATAGTTTACTTCACTTAGAGAATATTACACATAAATTTTGGAGAAGTTATTGAAATCTAACCTCATATAACTTTCTCCCATCAAATCTCATTAGCAGTTTGATTCTTCTCATCCCTCACTTGCTTGTTACAATGACAATGAGCTCTATGCTTTCTATCGAGTAATTGGACATGATTTCAATTGATATAACACCTTCAAGAACATTTTCCAAAGCCTCATTGATAAGGGGTACTCATGTTAGATAACCCTAATGCCCCTCAAAATCAATCTCTTGACATCTTTAGGAAAACTTTTCCCAACCATGCCCCCACCAAAGATGATAACACCTAGGATGAATGTTCCCATGATGCCCACACAGTCAATATGGTCCTTGATACACTTAATGATGAAGATTCTATCATCTAACCTACTTTTTCTTCCCCCACCTCATCTATCAAAGTGGTGGAGACACCTTCCCTCCTTTTGGATACCCAAATTAAGGAGATTCCTTTCTCTTTATCTTCACTCATAGAGGCTTTGGAATCATCAAGCACTCCTTTAACTAGCATACTGAGGAAATAACCGTTCCTAATTCACCATCTCTCCTAACTATGGAATAAACCACTACTCCTATGGACATTGTCCCTAGGGAAGATATTTTGTCACAATCACCTCTTATGGAGGAGCCACACATCCCAACCTTACATGCTTTACTTGAGGAAACTGACCAAGATACCAACCATCCTCCCAATCTATGAGTTTATCTTTCATATCCACTATTCAAGAAATAAAATTAGTATACAAGCCCTTCTATAAATTAGTTCAAAAATTGGATATTATCACAAAAATGTATATGGAGCAAGCCACTTTTTGAAAAAATTTTGGAGCTCCCTTATTCCAATAAACACTAGCCTTCTATCATCCCTTTAAGCAACCAATCCATCATCTTTCCACCTCCTCTTAAACCAATCAAAACCTCTAATAGCTCATCACCCTCTCAACCAACCAAAACAACTACACCTCAGACAACTAAACCACCAACCAAACCCTTCAAAAGTCTTAATGCCTTCCCTACCAAGAATTAGACCCGTCAATCTCTAAAAGTGGAGTTACTCCCATCTAGCCCTACACCTAAGCCTCTAGCCAAATCAACCAAAGGTTTGAAACTATTAAAATGCCACATGGCCAAGATTATACCTCCCTCTACCTTACCCTCTATCTTGGGGCCTCATCCCTCAACTTCACTTAAAAATTAGGCTCTGATCAACATATGTTGCCTACCATTGTTGGTGACACCAGCTCACTTATTGTCTAATATGTCAGTCTTTCCCAAATTACCAATAACTAAATCATCAACCTCAAACCTTTCACCCACTAGCATACTCAAACCAAAACCATCAACTAAGAACACTACCTTTCCAAATCCCTCTCTCATGAAACCCATTACCACAAAAGCATCCACCATCCCAACCAAAACCATGACTTTTAGACCCTTCCCACCTCTAATTGAGTCTTACTCAGACATTTTTCAAAGGTTTCTCCAAGCTTCTTGCCTCATCTTACCTCTTATAATACCTTTTGATCCCCTTGGTTTGAAATTAGCCTGGTATAATGATTGTCAAGTTTATGCCTATCACAAGACACCTAGACATGATACAAAGAACTACAAAGCTCTCTAGGCCATTATCCATCAGTTATATGATGAAGATGATATTTTATTAGATGAACCTCCCTTGACTCGTCTACTAACTCACCCACAATCCTTTTGCTAATGAGTACTTAATCCTCCAACATCACCTCAGAGTGATGGAGAACCTACCTAATCTCATAGCACATCTTTACCTTTTATCCACACCATTAATATGGTCACCTGATCACAACAAAAGGATAAAGGGAAGACCAAGGTATCCATTCCATGGGCATACCCATCTTCTCACCCTAAACTAAACCAAATCTAAACCTCTTTTCCCTTAGCTAAACCCAAAGTTACCATTTTAGGCACCTTTGAGGCTAACCCCTCTGAATCCATCAAGAGGATCATTCTTAAGTAGCTCCACTAGACCCCAACCAATATGAGCCTTTACGAGCTCATTTCCACCTCACCTCACCATCACCAAGACATTATAGAGGTCATGTAGGCCATTAACATTAGATAAAGGGACTCCTAACCTATAGAGGCCTTCATTGATGCTCTCCAACTCTCCACCCTTATCACCTTCAAAGACTCAAAGATACCTTCTATCCACCAAGAGGACCTAGATCCCCCTCTCTTTATTACAACCCATATCAACCAAACCCACATTAAATGGGTTATGATAGATGGGGGAGCTAGTATCAATATCATCTCTTCCCATGCCTATGACCAACTCAAATTACCAAACAATATCATGTCCAAAAAATCAATCATCCTTAGATCCTTTAATGACACTATGACCACTACCTTAGGAATTATTGTTCTCCACATTCAACTCAAACCATGCATGTTCCCTAAACTCTTCTATGTGGTCGAAGGTGAATTATAATACAATGTTCTACTATGAAGACCTTAGATTCATGCTATGGATTGCATACCTTATACCCTTCATCATTGTGTCAAGTTTGAGTATGAGGTTTAGGTTGTTACCATATAAGCTAACCCAAGCCCTTTTGTAGCATGCAACATGAACTATCACCCTAATGACATTATCTTACCTCCTTCAAAGGCACCCCTACCATCTACAGGCAAGGCCTCAACCATAGAAGATGAAGCCCTTACTCCCTCTTCTATAGAGACATCTACTAGCTCATCTATTCTCATGAATAAAATACCCACAATTGATCCCTTGGAATCTACCTTCCATCGCCTTACCCTTGGATAATACCGACTCCTTACCCTTGATGATTTCCCTACTCCCCAAGAGTATAGGAAACTCAACCACTAACTAGGTTATGACCCCAACATTGGATCCATTATTCCCTTGGGGCCTCTGAGCTAATAAACCCACTTTATCTATGGGGGATTGGACAAGTTATTTAATGCTGCCACCACCTCCTCTCCACCACAACCATTCACCTCTACCTTCTCTTATGTAGACAATATAGGCTTCACCAAAATATAACTTCACAAGTGTGCCTTGAAAGGGTTTGGCTTAGGACAATATGAGCATGGCCCACACACATTAATTTTGATTGAGACTAGGAAACCTCATGAGAAGCATGGCCTTAGTTTCATTCTACCTAATAAGAATAAATCCAAATAACCTGTCATTACCATTTTTGAAGAATAATCCCCTTCCTCACTGACTTCCCCTCCACTTGAGTGTGATGATAATGACATCATCCCACCCAATTTTTTTTTCATCAACATGATCAACCTTGGACCCCTGACTTATTAGAAGGAAGGGGCAACTATATCCATCCCTTTGACTCATCCTAAGATGATAGGAGAAGACTCTCCTACCATTCACACTATTCAATGTTGGGATAATGATTCCATTCTCACCTATCTTGGTGCACCTAATTCTTCTATCCACAAATCCCTTCCTCTTGAGACCTCAACCATGTTAAATGAATCCACCATATATATCAACTTGGGCACTTTGGATAACCCCCACATTGTCAAGTTGGGCCAATATCTACAATCCAAGGAGCTTCAAGACTTCTCTACATTCCTCTAAGACCATAGTATTGCATTCTCTTGGTCATATACTGACATACTTGGTAACAACCTAGACATTGCCACCAATAACATCATAACCAACCATGAGTCCAAGATTGTTCAATAGAAACTTCAATGAATGCATCCTCATATATCCCTCATTATCAAAGAAGAGCTTCAATGTCTCCTCTTCATCAACTTCATCCAACCCATCGATTATCCCCAGTGGGTTTCTAACATCGTACCTATCACCAAAGCCATAAGGAGACCACATATCTATGTGAACTTTCATGGCCTCAACCTTGCCTGCCCAAAGGATAATTTTTTTTACCTAGCATTGACCAACTTGTTGATCTTACAACTAGCCACAAGATGTTGTCTCTCATGGATGGATTCTTGAGTTATAATCATATTTTGATTGCCCCTAAAGATCAACACAAAACTACCTTTATAACCCCATGGGGTACCTTTTGCTATAAACTCATGCCCTTCAATCTTAAGAATGCTAGTGAGACCTACCAATGCATTATGACCTACATCTTCCATGACCTTATCCATAAGATTTTTGAGGACTATGTGGATGACCTACTCAGAAAATCCAAACTCTAAAAAGACCACCTAGCCATCCTCAAGATTATCTTTGAAAGGCTTATCCATTACCATGTCCACCTCAACCCTAAGAAATGTATTTTTTGGGTCTTGTCGGGCAAACTCCTTGGCTTCATCATTTCCCTTCAAGGAATCAAGGTAGATCTAGATAAAATTAAATCCATCCTTGAGATGTTCCCTATGATCAATCTTAAACAACTTCACAGCTTGCAGGGGAAGCTCCAATCCATTAGCCACTTTATCTCTCATCTTTTCAACCGATGTCAACCCTTCCATCACCTCTTGAAAAAGGATATCTCTTTCAAATGGAATCTTGACTATCACAAGGCCTTTTATTCACTCAAAGAGTACCTTTTGCCCCCACCTATCCTAACCTCTCTTAAAGATGACCAACCTTTTTACCTTTATATCTCTACCACTGACCACTCCCTAGGGGTAATGTTTGCCCATCAGGATGAATAACACAAATATCAAGCTGTATATTACATTAGCCACACCCTTGTAGACTATGAAACTTGGTATACTCATACCAAGAAACTTTTGTGGGCTCTAGTCTTTATGGCCACCAAACTCTGCCATTATCTTCTCAACCATAAAACCTATGTCATAACCAATACTGACCTACTTAAGTACATGCACCCTATGCCATACCAAAACTAGTGTATATCCAAGTGGCTCATGCTTTTGGTTGAGTTTGACCTTGATTTCCTTTAGTAGAAGTCAATTAAGAGGAAATTTATTGCTGACCAATTGGTTGATGCACCTCTAATAGACAACCAACCCCCTCCCCTTGAATTTTTAGAGGAGTCTTTCATAGCCTTGTCTCAAGTGAATTTAACCTATCAGGTCACCATGTTCTTTGACATATTGAAGTGTCAACATGGTGGAGGATCTGGTATCATCCTTATCCCCCTCACTAGTGAACCCCTTCCTTTGTCTTTTAAACTTGACTTTCAATGTACAAAAAATATGGCTGAATATGAAGCCCTAGTAATAGGTCTCCAAACTATCTTATCCTTGGGAGTCAGAACAATTAATATCTTTGGTGACTCCCAACTTGTGGTCAATCAAGTCAATGACATATACCATTGTAAGAATGAAATTTTATAACTATATAGATAGTTAGTCACATAACTCTTGACATCATTCAAATGTTATTATATTCAAACCACTCCATGATCTACCAATAAATTTGCTAACACCATGGCTTCTATTGCTTCATAGATCCCATCAACACCCTCAAACTCCATGTTGTCGATCATTGTCCATCACCTCACCAAGCCTTCCTACATTAATTTGGACACCCCAACCATCTTTTATGTGGAATAAACCCAACCTAAGCTTTGGTATCAACAAACCTTTGACTACCTTAACCTTGGCATAGTTCCCTCTAGCCTCTCTAGGAATGCCCATCGAGCATTTAATCAGAGTACATCTCATTATACCATTATGGGAAGAATCCTCTATAAACATGGCTTTGATGTCCTCCTCTTCTATTGCCTACATGATCAAGAAGCCTCTCAACTATCAAGGAAATGTATGATGGTATCTATGGAGGTCATTTAGTGGCCTCATTATGGCTAAGTGCATCCTCCACCTTGGCTATTACTAGCCTACCCTTAACAAATATTATTATGATTATGTTAAAAAATTTGTTAAGTGTCAATAACATACTAATTTGCATCATATACCGAACCATACCCTTTGAGTCTCCATCAAATTCTGGCCTTTTTCACAATGGGGTTTAAACCTGATTGGTGAAATCAACCATCATTCCTCATAGCGACACCATTCTCTCATTACTACAACTGAATATTTTACCAAATGGGTCAAGGCTATTCCTATTATCTTGATAAAATTTGAAAAGATTATCAAATTTATCGTTGATCACATCATCTATCATTTTGGTGTTCCCCATAAGATCATCACCAATAATGGCAAATCCTTTAAAAATAAACAAGTTCAAAGTCTTTGTGACGTATTTGGTATCAAGCTAAGTTTTTCATCACACTATCATCCACAAGCAATTGGATAAGCAGAGGCCTCTAACAAAACTCTTAATAACATGCTCACCAAAATGGCCAATGCCTCAGGTTGATATTGGCACTTGCATATACCTTTTGCCTTATAGGCTTACCATACTAGCATTTGAACCCCTACAGGTGCTACACCTTTTTCTCTTGTGTTTGGAGTTGAGGCTATTTTTCCTCTTTAAGTCCAAATACATTCTCTTCACATATATTTTTATGACCTTATTTCAAAGGATGATTATCATCAAGAACATTTAGCCTAACTTGAGATACTTGATGAGCATCATTTATCTGCTCTCACCCATCTTTGTGTCTATCAAAAATACATCAAATGTGCTTACAACAAACACCTGAAAGTGTGAGAATTTAATATCAAAGACCTCATCCTTAAGGAAAATCAACATGTAACTAATATGGAGAAAAGCAAAAGGGGCAAATTTTATTTCAATTTTACTTGGACCCTACATTATAACCCATAAGTATGGATCAAGAGCTTATCATTTGTCCTTTCTCAAAGGCAAACTATAACCTGAGCCTCTCAACACTTCACATCTATGTCCTTTCTATTATTAAAAAAAGGGTCATAATCATCATTTGTCTAACTTAAGCTCATCCCTTATAAGCCACATTCATTTCCCTCTTTTAGGGGTGATAAACTAGAATTGAATTTGTGATAATCCATCACAGTCATAACCTAATCTTGAATTTTGGGTACCACAGCTCTACCCATGACATGATTCTCATGGTACTTCTCATCCCTCTTCGAGATTAGTTCACTTAACCCTCTTTTCACCTATGTAACCTTCTTATGATCTTAGTTTTACCTTCATAAAGGTAATCCCCTTGAGCATGTACAAACAAGTCTATGTCAATCAAAATCAATCAACAACAAAATCAATATCAAAATTCAAACACAAATCATGAGTCATTATCAAACATTCCTAGACTACTCCTTTGAAGGATAGCTATGGAAAACTTTATCTAAGATTGCAAGATGTAAGGTGGATTGCTCCCTTGAAGGATAACTATCAGAAGCATTTGAACTAAGCATATAAACTTAGACCACTCCCTTGAAGGATGGTTGAGTAAAGAATTTGTCAAAGCTAGCAATTTATTTGAATCTTCCCACATCAATCAGCTTCCCTAACCTTAAAGCAAAATCAAAATAGTAAATGACCAACAAGCAAAAACAAAAGAAATGAGAAAACCCACAATCGGCTCTCATAATGGTAATAACTAGAAAGTCAAAATCAGCTCTCATCAATAGACTTCTTGCATCAATTAGTCTACACTTTATACATATGCATGGGCTTGTTTATGATACCTCTTTAGAATTCTATAGAAGAGGCATGCTAATCTCATAAGAAGGTTCCATTTTCACCCATTTTTTCTCCATGCATCATATGCATGGGATTTATGAGTTTATTTGACACAATGTGATCAAGATACCATCTTTTCACTCAAAGTATGCTAATGTGAAGCATTCAAAAGGCTTATCTTCATTAAACCAATCCAACTTCGAGTTTTTTTGTTAGATCCTTACCAATAAACACATCAAGCCTTTCTTTCTTTCCCATTATTAGTTCATGAAGTCATGTGTCTCATAATTCTTTCTATTTTTTCCACATAGTTTGTTATCTAAACTTATGTATTTTCATCACATCCTTAATTATAATCATTTTACATTTTCATGATCATGCACAATAAACATCAATGATAACTAAAACATTATGAACTATATCTATGAACCACATTATATATCTATCAATGATTAAAACCACATGGACCACATCATACATCACCTATCTATCTACATATCATCCTATCCATCTACCATTACAACATCATGTAAACATACATCATCTCATGAACAACCTTAATTAAACCACTCATAAACATATCCATAATCATAATCAATTATCAAAATGTCATAAACCACATCATCTATCTATCTATGTATCATCCCATCCATATACTATAACATCACACTAATCAAAGCTTGTAAACATCAAATCATAACACCATGTTAGCATAACCATAAACCAAATCACCATCATCATAACATCATATGAAATAAAACCATGAACCATAAACATAAGCATCATAAACATAACCACATCATGATCATAATCTATATCTATATCATCATTTACATCCACACATAATCAAATAAATATCCTAAACATCATAACATAATCATCATATCATATATAAACATGTCATAAGTATAATCAAATAACAATAATATAATCAACACATAACCATCATATATATACATAAATAAGGTTATACATGTCATAATGTCTCAATCTCTCTCATATACATCTCATGTCATCAGCACATAGGTCGGTATGAAAATAATATACATCCATAACAATAAAAAACTAAACACATCAATCCCCTAGGGCACTTAAACCACTGTAACCTACATCACCAATATTGGCTCCACCCACACTTGCACTCCCATCTGGTGGTGGTACCCCTGATACCCCTGCCTAACCAACTATGGAGGCCCACTATCCTAGAGTTGTTATGGATGGCCCACCTACCAAATTGACCCTATAATCCCTATATCTCATCACCAATGGTAACTATGCCAGCACCATCACCTTGTAATATCTTAGCTCCTCAATGGTGGTTAGGTACCACGTCCTTAGAACTATATCAGGTGGTCCTCTTGCTATTATTATAGATGCTCTTAGCTTTTATCTCAAGGAGTCCCTCTCTTGAGTCACTAAATCCAAGGAGGTCCTCAACATATCATGCTCTCCCATTAGGGTCACAACCTGATCCTATAATGTAATAATTTAACCCTATAGTGTGGCCACCTATCCCTATAGTACTTATACCTATCTTGTGTAGTGACTAACACTGCCCCTGCCTATCTACCATGGCCAGTTGGGACCATGGCCATTGATCTCATACCTCCATTATCTCCACCAATGTCTATAGCTACGTATATCATTTAGTACCATGCCAAGTACCTATCTACAAACCTATCATCTTATATCAAACCCTTAACTGGTAGCTACTCATATGTACCATCTAGAACTATAGGAGTTGGTTATGGCATTAGCAACAGGATCTCTAAATCCTCTTTCCTATATTTGGGGGATGGGCTTGAGATACTTTGTATTAGGTCAAACTAATAGTGTACCCTATCAAATGGAATTAGCTTCACCTCTCCATCTCACTGACCAAATATACATCTATAGCTCTAGAGAGAGAGTGCCCACCTCCTATACCCTATCCATATCAAAAACTAGATATATGGCCTCCATGTGATATCTCCAATCATTAGTGCACTCAATGCACCCCTAAACCATTCCACATCATGGACACCACCCCTTTCACCTGGCATATCCATATCACCCCTCGATCGCATGAAACCAATAAGGAACTCTATCTGTGTGTATCCTACCCATGACAATCCCACCTATTTTAGCACCCAAATATGCTCATAGGCCCAGCAATATAAGACCAGGCCAACACTAATGCTATATCTCTTGTGGGCCATAAACCCCCATAACTCTCTATAGAACTACATAAGCAAAATAGGAACCCAACCAAATACTATCTGACCTAGCAGGAGCTCCACCAAAACCCCTAATAGAAAATAGGGAAATCTCCCACTGCTCAAATCTAAAATCTCAAAACATGTCACAAAAATCATGAGCATAGTCATGAGTCTCCTCTCATTTAGATCTCTTTGATATAATTTCATGTACCTGAATCCCCCTGCATGTCATCTAACTTGATCACTCTCATCTCCGTATAAATACTTGATGTGATCATTTCACTCCTCACAGTTGATATGATAGATCAGATCACCACACAGTAAAAGTTGGGTAATCTTATGCACATCCTCCAAAAGAGTGGTCATCTCCCTAATCAAAAATAGGAAGGTGTTCATTGCAAGATCCCATCTCTCAATGAGTGTTATGACCATAGATACATCTTGAGGCACATGTTATTAGTGCCTCATAGCTCCTAATCCCACCTCATCCATGTGATCCTAGTTGTTTGAAGTCATTCCTTATTATATATTGATAAATATGCATGGTATGTAGTTGTACATCTATATCTACTCCCTAGCCTACATCACATTAGACACCTGGCTTAGTTACCTACACTATTATCATCTACCCTACCTTTTACATTATTGGCTTATTTCCTTATTCCTCTTAGCCATCTACCCCATGCCTACTAAGTTGATTTCTATCATGAAAAACTTACCTAATAGAAAACATCTTATTAAGCATTTAAAACCTCTCCTTAACCCAGTTGATCATTGGCAATCATGGTGACCATCAACGGTCAGACACCCATATCTTCTAGGGTATCAACCATTGATGGTCAGACCTGACCATCAATTATCACTATGGGTTTTCCATGGCTAGAATTCCCACACCTTGGCTACCCCCAAAACCTACCCAAATGGAAGCTAAGCCCCCTCATTAGCTAACCTAACCCCTCACCTAGCCCAACTTACCCACCCAACCCATCTATTCTAGACTTCACCTATCCATCTACCCATAATCAACAAAAACCCTCATTAGGGCATACCATACCAAACTAAGCATTTCAACTTCAGCTACCCTCCCAACCATTGTAATTACCAAACTCAAGATAAACTATCAATTTAAGACACTACCTACCTCATTACTCAATCTCTGCCATGGTTGAAGCCCATGTACAACTGCTCAACCACATCCATGTGCTCCCTATATCTCAAGCCCATAAAGATCACCTCCACATGCCTCCAACCAATGATCAATTACCACCTCAATCCAACCTCATCAATATAGATACTGCTAGTGTTAAATTTTTTAGAGCATAAAGTCAAAAAAGTAATAGTTATAATGGGTAAAACGTAAATCCACTTTCAATTTTAACCCATAGACCTTTTGGGGTTTCCACCCTAACCATCGATAGTTAGGGTGACCATCAATAGTTACCTTTAGGGAACTTGACCGTCAATGGTTAGATGGTCTCACTTTGATGTTTGTACATTGTTAAACCCCTTTAGCATACATCAACTATTTCTCACCCACCCTTGGAGATTACCTTTCTCTATCCTACCATTAGACCACATCCACCTTGATGTTGGTCATTTTTGACCCATATTTTTCCATATTTTTTGATGACCATGTTTGGTCTTTTTGATCGTACCGACAAACCTTGCCATGTTGACCATTTGCATTTACACCACCTAGTGCACAACTAGATCATTTGTGTCTTTTCAAGAGCACTTCCTACCTTGGATACCTATGAAAATACTAACCCTACCTAGGAGACTCACATCTACAAGTGTTCTCAACTACCACGCCTACATATGGTCATGTAGTTCACTTGTCACTTGTCTTTTTTAGCACTGGCCCTTATTTTTACCAATATTGGTAACTTTAAAATTTGCATGATCTTGACTATCGTACTCAGTCATATTTTGTGTGTAAGTTTGTATTTCAAATGCTCAACCCCCTTGTCACCCAACTCATAAATCACCATATACTACTTATCAAACCCATACCCAATTCTATCTTCCCTCATCAACTCCTAGTTTGAGGGGGAACACCTCCTCCTACTCTCGAGGCAACCAGACCTTTGACCCATACTCTATTTTTGTTTTACAGCTCATTGTTTAAGCTACACAATAAAAAGGGGTAAAATATAGACTTTGAAAATCCATAGGCTATGATTCTAAGTGTCGGGGTACCCCTAGACCATCTTAGGACCCCCGTAGGACCATTTTACCTTCCAAACCCTAGAAAAACCTAACCTATAGTTAGTTTAATTAAATTATCTTAAATATAGTTTTAAATTATTTTTGCCCTTCACCCCCCACCATCGACAATCAAGGTGCACCTCCTTAACCAAGAGCATGCAACCACCCATGTTATTTTTTCAAATATAAGTTGTCTAAATCCTATTGTGAGCCTTTACATGGATAAATAATAATTAGATGGCTTAGTTTCACCTTAACTTCCACCTCTTGCTTATACCTATAAGGAGAGAGGAGCTGAGAGGTCAAAGGCATCTATAAATTATTATCAGGAGCTTATATATCTAATACTTTCTTTTGCAAGTCAATCAACATCATCAACAATCTAGCAGACATATCAGAGAGCTAACTTGCTATTGCCCCTCAACCAAGTTCTCAAGTATCGTCACTCTACTGGAATCAAACTAGATTCCACCAATAGTTTAACTTCTTTAACCACTTGTCCAATCGACTTTTGATAAGACAAGTACTTATTTCTCAGTATTCATCTACTTTATTTCCATTTTACAATCAACCTAGGTCTCACCCATATCTCGAGATCCATCTTTTGAATCTCATCAATTAGTAATTTACCAACCCAGATCTTCACATAATAACCATCAATGATTTACTCAATCATTAACAGTCTATACGATTGTCAATGATCACCCTGACTGTTGATGTTCATCTTAACTGCCAATGATCATCCCAACCGTTGACGGTCACTATGGTATTGTAAATTATCAAGTTGTTTTCATCTATTTACACCCAACCAAACCTAACTTTTCACATTCTTGTTGTTCACAGACCCCTTTTTGATTTTTTAAAGCATACCCCAACCCCCTAGCACTAGTATTAATTAGTTTAGCACTAATTTAATCATTTTTAGTCCTTTTTTAGTAAGCATTCTTGTATTTTATTTTAATATCTTTGATTCTTTGATGCAAGTAACTTATTTTTAGTTTATAAGCTTAATTTTTCAAAGTGTGTGGATTGATAGCCCCTAAGGAAGTTCTCACTTTCAAGATCTAGCTATCACTAGGCAATCCACTCAACTATCTATCTAACAAATAAGTTTGCTTTAGTACTTTCTTATATGCATGTCATCCTCCCAAGCTAAAGAGGAGTTATTCACAATCTTTTGATTCAATGAGTGCATAAACAAACAAGTTTTTCAACCATACCTATATCGAGTTTCTTTTCTCTCTTTCTTTAGAACTTAAGCAAAAATTTACATGAAACAACAAGTA
This sequence comes from Torreya grandis, assembly GCA_037957365.1. Lineage (NCBI taxonomy): Eukaryota > Viridiplantae > Streptophyta > Pinopsida > Cupressales > Taxaceae > Torreya > Torreya grandis. The sequence goes on along the minus strand of JARHVA010000226.1, from coordinate 5,531,457 downwards.
TTTAAAAAACAAAGACAACACTAAAAAACAACCTTGACCATTGATCACCTTTGACAAGCTTATGGTGATACCTTAACTATCCTTGCTTACTTGGACATCAGCCTTCACTCATTCATGCCTCAAAGACCACTCACCATACATCTTCATCAAATGCATCTAGACATCAATGAAAACACACTTTGGCATTAATGACATCAGACTGACATCAATGACAACACTATGCTAACAGATTTATCCCTCAAATCATGATGGAGGGAGAGCATCATCAAAGAGGGTGACATTGATGGAGGTGTTGAGGGAAGATAGAGGAATGACTAGAACCCATGCACACACCATATTAAATAGTACACATTAAATGCATAGTTTGAATAGTTAGCATTGGTATGTTTCTGATGTTGTCTATATTTAAATAATCATTTATGCATGTTAGTTGTGTGTTAGCTCATTTTAATACTTATGAAGAATTAATCTTGTGTGATTGTGTTGTGGTTGTTATAAGTATATTGGATGTATAATGTCATTTTGCATTTATGTCATGTCATTGTATTCATGATTATTAATGTTTTTTAAAAATGTAAATTTAAGTAATTAGTATTTGGTACTAATGTATATAGACTAACCCTTATGTCTTTGAAATGTTAACTAGTTATCTTTATGATATTTGGGAATATCATTATATGGCTTAACAACTTAATATAAATAGATAATAAAAGATATTAGATAATATATATAATGTAGTAATAACACAATAATTATGTTTTTATAATTTGAATTAGTATAATAGTGTGTGATTTACTATTTTTTATAAAGGAATATAATTGATTTTATATTAATCATATTATCATTAAGTCATGATGATTTAACAAAATTATATTTTTAGTTTTTTTATAATTAAAAAATAAAAACAAATAAATCAATTATATTGAATTGAATTATAATTATAAATATATATATAGGAAAAAGGTAAAAAAATACAAAAAGGAAAAAGGAGACAAAAACAAGCTTTAAAGGAGAATGGTGAATAAGAGAAAAGTAGAAAGCTTGTTGACTTGAAGAAGTTTTTTTTAAAATAGAAGCTAAGTGGATTTTTTATTGCATAATAAATAATGATAAAGAGGTGTATTGGAGGATAAGAGAGCATGAATTGGAGAAAGTGAGACAGCACGTAGGAGAGAAGATAGGGGGAGCCATGTGAAGGACCTTCTAGTTCATTTCATCTTGGAAGCTTTTATGAGGTAGGTAATGTTATTAAATTGGGTGTGAAATCTAAGATAAATTAAGGAACAAATAGGGTCAATATAAAAAATTTATGTTCATAATTTAAAAATAGCGAAGAAATATATAGGTATGAATAATGTGTCTTTTGATAAATTCAAAGCATGAGTGATTTGAGGAAAAAACAAAGCAATATATATCTCCTATGTATTACTTTTTTTAATGTCTGCTTAGCATTTAAAACACATAGGACTATATAGATGGTTTGATTTATATAGAGACTGAGTTTTGTTATAGAAACTATATATATATATATATATATATATATATATATATATATATATATATATATATATATATATATATACCCAGATAGATGTTTGTCTAAAATTTTGTGTATATAGATATAGTAAACAGGTCTATGTATATTTTGATAAATATGATGTTTGAGTCAATTTAATGATTGAAAGAATTTTTCAAAGAATTTTTGTGCACTGATAAATTGAAATCGATTAAGATTAGCATATACATATGATAATTGCAAAGAGTCTGAAGTCTGAAATGTGTGAGTATCCAAAATAGTGAACTAAAACCATGACTTTGACAAATGAATGGATTGTTGGAAGTACATTATGAATTACATGGACTGTGCACCTTTCTCATTGAAGTCGATTATATATCCATAAAAAGTTTGATTTTAATTTGTTTTAAGACATGAGCCTTTATAAGAAATATAAGGGATGGCATGTATGTTTTAGTAATTCCTTTATTAGTTATAAGCTTTATATTATATAGGATTTGTGATCAAAGAAAGGTGATTGTTTTAATTACATATACATATAGTGAAACATAGTATCAAAATAGGGAAATAGAATAAAATATCTAAGATAGTGTTGTATGTACTATATATATATATATATATATATATATATATATATATATATATATATATATATATATATATATATATATATATATATAAAGAAGAGAGATTTATATATATATTGTGTTAAAAGAGCTCTGATAGTGTATCAAAGTGATTTATATATTGTGCTTTATAGATAGTGTATTATTACACTATCAGAGCTCTTTTAACACAATATATATATAAATCTCTCTTCTTTATATATATATATATATATATATATATATATATATATATATATATATATATATATATATATATATAGTATATATATATATATATATATATATATATATAAAGAAGAGAGATTTATATATATATTGTGTTAAAAGAGCTCTGATAGTGTATCAAAGTGATTTATATATTGTGCTTTATAGATAGTGTATTATATATAAATATCCTTAAGAGTGATTTATATATTATGTTGTATACACACAATCAGAATATCAGGTGGTGAGAAATAAGGGAGAGTAATTTATATATTATCAAAATAAAAACCATAATATATACTTTATAATTATTATTCTGATTAATTGTTAAGAATCAGGATGATTTTGATTAAATTAAACCTATTTTTTATTTTTGATTAATTGTCAAAAATGGTGATCTTTATGTATAGACTGTTATAAGAAACTGTGTGAGTGTCGTATGTTATAACTAAAGGGCAATTTGATATGGATATAAATAGTCTATTAACTATAATAATCTATTCATTAATATTCTAGGAATATTAATGTATTATAATAGAATGTCAATGTATTTTGTGAATAAAAAGGTTATAATTATTGTTGGAATCATATGGAGTCATTGATTAAAATTATAGATAACTGGTGACATTTATATATAGTATTTATATATTATTTGAGTACTTATATACAGTACATATTATGATTATATTTAGTATATACTAGTGCTCATATATAGAAAATAGATCTATTTGAGGGCTTAGTTATTCATCTAAAAATATAACATATATTTGTGTAATGAGGTCATGTGCCTATAACTATAGTTTTATTGATTGTTAAACATAGGTCATAGGATCCTGAGGGTCAAGAAACTATAGCTATATGAATACAATCTCCTAAAGACATAGCAAAACATATAAATTAAAAAAAATGTTCATACAAGATGTAACTTAGTTTATGAGTTATTTGATTCTCTAAAATTATTTTGATTGGTTATTTATAATTAAGCAATTATACATATGAATAATGGACTGTGATATTATTGTTCATCATATAATATATTATAATCTACTTATATAAATTAGAAATATGCAGTCTAAATAAATATTATACCCGATTGGTATAAATTTTACTTGTTATGCTTATTATTATTTATGTGATAAATAATATATTAGAGGTTCATTCATACGTTTGATGGATTAAATGCATGTATTTTGATTATTCCTATGTTGAGCATATTTTATGTCTACTAGTAGGAAGTAATGTATGTGAATCTATTGGTTACTTTTATATTAACCAAATCTCATATTGTTGGTGCTAAGTAAGTAGTGAGATAGAATTCACTAGCTTACTAACATCACCAATGCCAAATGAAGGTAATCTGATAAAGTGGTGTGTATGAAATTGACAGATCTTATAGATCAATTACTATTGAAAACTTTGGCCAAAGTAATGTTTAGTTAGACATTGTCATTTTATATGTATGATTTACATGTTTGTATGATATCATGTTAGAACATATTTCCTTTATGTTACACGTCATGTATTAGAATCTTATAGCACATGGGTAGTAGCTTATCCTTTTGGATTCCCGTACCATCACTATCTAATCATTTGAGAAGGGAGGGACATTCCCTCATGGGATATTGTATGAGGGATTGATGGTCCATGGTTGGTGTGGAAAAGTGATTGGATAAAATTCTCCCTCCCCATAGTAGTACTTATTTGGAGACTACACTTGAGATTATCATGGATACTGGAGTTTGGGAACTTATGCTTTTTGGAGCCTTGTATCTTGTATCTTGCATTTTGTATCTTGTATCTTATATTGTATTTATTATTATTGAAATATTATCCATGATGAGATGTAATTATTTACTAATTATACATTGATAGTAGTGGTTGTATGTTTTTACTAGTCATGGCTAGAAATTTGTAATTATTTTTTATATTCAGTTATTATTTATTTCATCTAATGATAATGATCAGTGATAGATAGATGTTACATGCTTATTTTATAGTTAAAATACTTAGAGTGTTTTATCTAAGTCACTAATTAGATTCTTGTAGTTAAATATAATGAAAGAATACGTTATTTAATTTTTTTTTCAAATCACATTAATCTAAGTCAATCCTAATGGGGATGTTACATATGGTATCAGAGTTGTGGCTCAAACTCTATGACTTAATGATTCCACTAAAAATTTGGTATCCTTCTATTTACTAGAAAAGAGAATGCTGAAAGTTAGAGTATCTGATGAGGGTCTTTAAAATATCAAGGATAATAACCCTCAATTTGATCCTAATCAATTTGTCATTGAGAAAGTAACAAATTTGGATTAGATTCTTGCATCCATGAATGAAACCAAGGACCAAATATCAGTCCTAGAATAGGAAGTTCATGGCCATAAAGAAGTACATTAGGATGTACCTGAAGAGAATCTTGCTAAGCAAGAAATCCTTTAGGATGTGAGAGCATAGATAGCTACAAATTTGGCTAGAAATATGAAAAGGTGAATCCACTTAAGTTTGATTAAACTATTTTAGGTGATGGAGTTTAAGCATGGTTAACTGAGATGGAGAAGTATTTTGAGATTTAGAACTACTTAGAAGTCACTAAAGTAGTTTGGGGAGCATATCATTTGGCTAGTGAAGTAGATATATGGTGGGCCAACAAAAAGTTGGAAATGAATCTCAACTCGACCACCACCACATGGGGGCAGTTTGTGAAATTATTTAGACATCGATGGCTTCCATGGTTATACTTTGATCAAAAGCTTACAAATTTATAGAATCTAAAGTAAGGAAACTTATTGATGAATGAGTACTGGGAGTATTTCACCAAAATTTTGAATTATGTACCTCAGTATTAGGTAGATGAGAAATTTAGAATTAGGAAGTTCATCATGGGATTCAAAATCCAAATTAGTGGAGAGGTGGATATCCATGGACCAGGTCTTAGAGAAGGCAGTTAATAAAGAATAGAAGTTGAAAACTCTTACTCAAGCCAGGGACAAGTTTAAGAAAAAATATGGAAGTTTTAAACTAACTTTCAAAAAGAAGAATTGGAAATAGAGGAGTGGAGACTCTGAGAGTCAATTCAAAAATCATAATGCTAGACTCAACAATGGTTCAAGTAACAAGAAATTAGGTAATGATTTCAAATGTAGTTTCAAAGGAAACCAATAGTTTGATAAGAAAGGACCACCTAGAGGTTCCTTCATTTGTGGAGGTGACCATTATGATCATGAGTGTACCCAAGATAAGTCAAAGAATAAAGGTTATAATCTTTATCAGGGAATTTTTTAGTAATGTATTCATGCAACAATTGATAATCAATAGGCTTAATTCCAAGCTTCACCCATAGAACTATCAAGTGTTTTATTTGAACATCCAATTTCTATTTTGATAGATAAAGGGGCTACATAATATTTTGTAGTTTCTAAAATTTTAAATAAGTTATCTAAAAGAGCTAGAGTAATGAAAATGCATGGTCAGTACAATATGGGATTGATTCAAAAGTCACATTTGACAAGTGTTTAGTTAAAGTGGAGATTAGGTTATCCATATTCACAATAGTAATGGATATTTGTGTAGCACCACTAAGTTCATATGATGTGATCCTAGGGGTTAACTAGCTTGCGAATCATAAAGCCAAGGTTGACTATTATCTGAAGAAGGTTGAGTGTCTAAATGTTTTTGTAAATCAGACACAAATTCAAAGTGAGAAGAGAGAGTTGAGGCTTAGGCAGATTTCTATAATGTAACTCAAGAAGGCTCATGCAAAAGGATGCTAAGCATTTATTGTCAAGATAAATTAAATGGAGGAATCTATGGAACCATCCCTTAAACATTATCTATTCATTAAGAATTTTCATGATGTGTTTCCAAAGGAATTACTAGGATTGCCTCCCAAATAAGAATTTGATTTCTCTATCTATATCATAAATGGATCAGAACCATAGTCTAAGGCACCATAAAAGATTATAGCCACTGAATTGGTTAAATTGAAGGCTCAACTCCAAGAATTGTTGACAAAAAGGCTGATCATGTTAAGTGTGTCACCATGGGGTGCACCAATTATCTTTATCAAGAAGAAAGATAGCACTCTTCAACTTTATATAGATTATAGAATGTTGAGTAAGGAAACTATCAAAAACAAGTATAATTACCTCATATATATGATCTTTTCAATCAAATATTGGGGGAAATAATATTTCCTAAGATTGATCTTAGAGTAAGATACCATCAACTGAGGATAAGGGATGAGGATATTCTAAAAATAGAATTTAGAACTCATTATGGGCACTATGATTTCACAATGTTACCATTTGGGTTGATAAATGCTTTGATAACATTCATGAATCTCATAAACAATGTGTTCAGAGATTATATAGATCATTTTGTTTTGGTCTTTCTTTTGGCATGTTGTTGTCATTGATGTCAAATATGTATCATGTCAATATTGTAATGTTAAGGTTGATGTCAAAGGTGACTAAGGATAGATGGTAGTATGTGATATATCAAGGCACATAAGAGTGTTTCATTAATGATAAGTGTCATAAGTGGAGTGATATTGAAAGGTACTAGTCATGGAAGATTTTTGAAGATAACTAATGTCTACATAAGAAGCCATTTGACAAGATGTAAGAAAGAATTTGAAGGTAAAAGAGAATTTGAAGGAAACTAATCTCTTTTTTATTGATTGATGTCAATGTTGTTGTCAAGGTTTAGGTCAGCTTGAATTTTTCAGTGTTTTCATTGAAGGTTCTTTTGAAGGTATGATGATAAGTAAGTCTACAAGAGTGTTGTTGTGAGCAAGGCTAGTTGGCAGTGTGTGTTATGACAAGATTATGAGCATTGAAGGTATGTAGTGTGAAAGAGAGTATTGTAGTGGTTATGAATTTTTTTGTCTTGTTTCCATTATTGAAAAATGCATAGGTAATAGATATTTGAGGTCAAGTGCTTAAGTAGCCTAAGCCTAGTCATGACATGAAGAGACCTTGTGATAAAGTATGATCATGGTGGCTTGGTTATATGAGTGAACCTAAGCATGATTGGTTGTATGAGGTTGGTTGATCATGTATGTGAATCATTGGATCACTCATGAGAGTCTTAGGGTGAACCTACAGGGATAGGACCTTTAGACCAAGTCTGCACCTAGACCACTCCTAAACTATGCCTGGCATAATGAGGTATCATGATATGTTATCAAGACATGTGAAGGATATATGGTAGTGTTTAATAATTAGATAGGTTTATTGAGTATGTGAGTGAGGTGGAGAGTGCATGGAAAGAGGCATGAAGGTCATTTTTTAGGCTTAATGTGGTTTACAAGTCAAGGTATAGAGAGCAAAGAGAGAGAATATGGCCTAATGAGGGGTAATGAAGGACAAAGCATGAAAAGTGGTTTTTAGGTTTTTTGAGTGTAAAGAATGAAGTTTTCTTAACTTAAGAAGGATTTGGTTGTGCTCATTAGCTCATAAAACCTTTGAATGGGAACTTAATATATTCATGAGATATGGTGAAGGGTCTTAGGTGAAATTTCTAGGCATTAGTTTGTTAATTGAGGGGATATAATTTATGAATGATTGTTAACACTGCAGACAGGTTTAAACCCTCTTAAAACCCTAATAAGGACCTAAAGTTGAAGATGTTGATCAAAAGTTACCATAATGGATTGGTATGTCTAATTAAGTGTTTTTATCTTGTATTTTTCTCTTTTTAGTACCTCCAAGTGGTGGTGATTAGTTTGATGAGAGAGAAAATATGTAGATACATGCTTGTTTTTGAAGAAGTTGTTATAGCTATAAAAAATTGTATTGGAAAAAGTTTTAAAATTATTAAATGGAGAAGGTAGAGACTTTTATTTGATTTAAATGGTGTTTTTTTATTTTTTATACTCCTTAAATGTCTCACTTTGGTAGTCCAATCACTAACAGGGCTAATAGAGCAAATTATGTAAAACCCAGGCAGTAATGAAAACTTAGTTATAAGTGTCTTTTTAGGGTAGATTTATGGATTAAAGTACATTTAGATGTTTTTAATGACTTATAATTCATTTAAATGTATTATATGAGTTTTACATATAGTGTAAGTGATGAAAATGATGAATCCAAAATGGCTTGTCTAGCTTAGTGAGGTTTGTGTATAGTGAGGTCAAAAAATTAGTTTGTAAGACCAATAGTTGCCACTAGAATAGATGATGTTTATATTTGAAGATGGTATGGATATGTTATAGGATAATTTTCATGTATTTTAATTCCTTAAAATTCCCTATACATGTGTTATAAGGTCAATATTTCATAACTATGTTTTTAACAGTCTTAGTAGTTCTAAGTAAGCAAGTGGTGGTGATGAAAAGTTAGATTTTCATGAAAGAGTGATGAAATGTAGTGCATGGTTTTATTTTTTATGAATTTAAAGTCATTTTATTGTGTTTTAAAATCTTAAAATTCAATGTAAGAGGTTGAAAAGTTGAATCCAAAAAAGCTTGTCTAGTTCAAGCAAGATTGTGTGAGATAAGGTCAGGAGATTGGTTTGCAAGACCAATGCTTGCTATTAGAGCTTATGTTTTTTGTGATTGAAGTTGTTTTTAAGATGTTATAAAATATTTTTAATGTATTTATAATAATTTAAAGTGTATTTTTAGGTGTTGAATGTCAATTAGTTTCATGAGTGGTTTTTCACAGTTCTGGCAGTTTTGAGTGAACATACTAAAGAGATGAGTTTAAGCCTTTTTGCCTTAAGTTGAAGTATTTCAAGCACATGGTGATGACCCTGAGGTTATATATATTATTTTTATGTGTTTTATTTATCATTTTTTAGTGGCTTAAGTGATTTTTATCTTCAATATTGAAAGGCATATTTTTGGTGTACACAGGCCTAATAGGACTAAGTACTAATGAGGGGTTTCAAGTAGTGATTTGTGGTAAAATGTATTTTTGAGCCTAGAAGACATAATTGGGAGTATATTTTATTTTTATATGATATTTTCCTTCCATGTGTGAATTTTTAAAGTGTTATAAGGAAGGCAAAGTGTAACATATGTCTAAAGAAGGCCTTGTAGGTCTCCATGAGACCCAAAGAAGGAGTGTATCATATTGAGTTGTGGCCAACCTAAGACTATGATTGATTCTTATTTTACATGTCATAAGGCCTATTATTTGGCCAATTTAAGTGTATAAGTGTGTGTGGCTGACCAAGGTGTGTATGAGCATGAGGACTGTATTAAAGCAAGGTCTAATAGGCTTATTTATGTGAGTAAGAGGATTGGGATATATGAGTGAATGAGATAGAAGATACTTGAGTGGAAGGATATATTATATACCATAAAAAGAGATTATATGTATTGTCATGAATATCTAATAATAGGTCTAAATATGAAGATCAAGGTTATATGACCTAATCAGTCTTGAAGAAACCTAGTTGAGCAAAGAGGTCTAGAAGGCAGTTTGAGAGGGATAAGAGTGTGAAGAGATGAAGAGGTGGTCATCATATTTTGATTAAAAAACATAGTGTTATAAAGGTGATAAAATAAATTAGGTGGTTGAGTTGGTGTTGAGTCATCTAGGGGGTTGGTGCCTCCTTGCAAGTGGCTATTTGTTAAAGCCTAGTCAAGTTGGTGCTTGGCTAGTTGGGGTTTGTGCTCCATGTGGAATTGGTGCTTCACTAAATTTTTTTTTTGTCCTATATTAATATATTCCATTTGCATATATCAGTGTTTTTTATTCCTCTTAAGTTTTTTTCCACATATGTGATGTGTTCTTATCTTTCATGTTCATATGTATGGTTGTTTATGCCTTAATTTATCTATATGTTTATATGAATGGATCATGAATGTTAAGTGGAATTGATTGAATGTTTTGAAGACTATTCCACCATACCCCTATCAATAATTATGATTCCAAAAATTGGTATTAAATCTATGGTTATTTGAAGTAGGCCTAATATCCTAAAGGAGATCCTAGAATCATAAGTATGGATTGTGATGATGACAGTGTTTATCATGATAGTAATGAAGATCAATTCATTTCACAAGCTAACTATGTAAGAGAGATTTTGAATAAGTAATCTAAGGTAATAGATAATAATGCTTCTTATGATGATGATTATGTTGATCAAGTTAGAAATAGATTTTTGTTCTTAGTTAAAGAAGTAGGTTGCTCCAAGGAAGAAGACAACATGTATGATTAAGAAGTTTACTATGATAGTGAAGAAGGAGAAGCTAAATTAGACCTTGAAACTAAGCTCATAAATGACCTAGATGATTTGAATCATCAAAATAAGAAGAATCATGAGTTGATATCTATGGTCAAGAATTTTAAGGAATAGATATGTACCTTGAAGAGTGACATGGTCAAAGAAGCCAAAAAGGATAAGAAGACCATAAAGGATCTCAAGAATCAATTAGAAGATGTCAATACAAAGTTTAGATCAAAATAAGTTGAGTATGATCAGTTAAAGACAAAGGTATATTCTTTGAAGGTTGATCATAAGCAGCTCATAGACAAGATGAGCAAGTTTTAGAAAGAGCTTGAGAAGCTAGAACAAGTTAAGAGCACTAACATAAGAGTCAACATGAAGAGACCAATCAAGCAACCTAATGAAATGAGGTATTCCAATTCTTTCAATGGTTGTTATTTTTCTTGTCACATCTTTGGTCATAGAGAAAATGATTTTAGAATGGTCTCAAGGGATGAATTATCATGGGACCATGGGAGTAAGAGTGATCAATCAAGAGGTAATAATAATAATGTTGTTTGTTATAGTTGTCATAATGTGGGACACATTGCAATATTCTATCATAATAGAGTTTGAAGGAACTTGAGACATAACAAGGTATATGGAGCTCCTAGAATGCATGAGAAGGGTCAAATATTTATGTGTAAACTAAATACAATCAATGTGAGTCATGATCAGTCTACTAGTCAAAATGAACTATTTTGTAAGGTAGAGCAAGGATCATATGTGAAGGAATGTCAATAACATGTGTTATCTGCATGTATTGAAAGGCCAATCAAAGAGAATAATAAAGATGACAAGGTGGAGTAGTCAAATGATTCAGTAAAGCCTAAGTGGATTCTAAAAAGGGACTATCAGTCTCATGATTGTAAGATGGCTGAGAAGAGTGGATTGGAGATCTAGGAATCTCCTAAGTTCATGGTGTTTTAGTTCCCTCTAAAAAGGGGTGACTATATTAAGCCTCATGGAGACACTCCTCTATCTATAGATACATGAGATTGTAGTCAAAGAAGTATTCATCTTGAGAGGATTCCAGGTTTTCTATGTTATAGGTCTGAGAGTCCTAATGACTCATGTGGTGAGCTCAAGCTATGAATACAAAGGGGGAGTCCCTAATTCTTCAATTGATGTCAAGAATATGGTGACCTAGTGTGTGATCAAAGTCTTGAGTCACGTCAGTCATGTTAAGGATAAGGTGAGTGGTCTTGTGATCTGAGTTCATTTGAAGGAGGCATGCATGAAGTAAGGGGGAGCATGTTCCCGTAATGCTTCATATTTTGTGTGTTGAGTTTTCATGACAAAAAGGTGTGATTCTAGATGTTCCAGGTGTGATCATGTTTATTTGAGAAAAGGGATAGTTATGGGAGAATGAATACCAAAGGAAAATTTATCCTTTTGATAGAATTATTAGTTTCTAAGAGTGGTTTTCATCTAGTGTCTATGAGGAGAAACATCATCTTAGGGGGAGATTTGCAGCTCTATGTTGTGAAGTGTCAAAGTTTCTTGAGATCTTATGATCAAATGTAAATTTTTGGAAGACATTTTTTCATTAATGTCAAATGGGGAGAAATATTAGAATGGAGAGATGAGAGTGATCAGGTTTTAGTGTATTTGCCATCAATGACAAAGGGGGAGTTTATTGGCATGTTGTTGTCATTGATGTCAAAGATGTATCATGTCAAGATTGTAATGTCAAGGTTGATATCAAAGGTGACTAAGGGTAGATGGTCGTATGTGATATATCAAGGAACATAAGAGTGTTGCATTTATGAGAATTGTCATAAGTGGTGTGAGCTTGGAAGGTACAGGTCATGGAAGATGTTTGAAGATAACTAATGTCTACATGGGAAGCCATGTGACAAGATGCAAGAGAGAATTCAAAGGCAACTAATGTCTTTCATGTTGGTTGATGTCAAGGTTGATGTTAAGTTTTAGGTCAACTTGATGTTGCTAGTTTTGTCATTAAAGGTTCCTGTGAAGGTATGATGACAAGTACGTCTACAAGAGTGTTATTGTGAGTAAGGATAGTTGATAGTGTGTGTTGTGACAAGCTTATGAGCATTGAATGTATGTAGTGTGAAAGGGAGTATTTTAGTGGTTATAAATTTTGTTGTCTTGTTTCCATTTTTGGCAAATACATAGGTAGTAGGTCTTTGAGGTCAAGTGCTTAAGTAGCCTAAGCCTAGTCATGGCATGAAGAGACCTTATGAGAATGTATGAGCATGGTGTATTGGTGAGATGAGTGCACACAAGCATGAGTGGTTTTATGAGGTTTTTTTTATCATATATGTGAATAATTTGAGCACTCATGAGAGTCTCAAGGTAAGCCTATAGGATTAGGACCTTCAAACCAAGTCTGCACCTAGACCACTCCTAGACTCTACCTGGTCTAATGAGGTATCATGATCTATTGTCAAGACTTGTGAAGGATATATGGAAATGTTTAAGCATGAGATAGGTTTATTTAGTATGTGATTGAGGTGGAGAGTGCATGGAAAGAGGCATGAAGGTCAGTTTGAGGCTTAATGTGGTTTACAGGTCAAGGTTTAGAGAGCAAAGAGAGAGAATGTGGCCTAATGAGGGGTTATGATCATATTTCAATGTGTTTTATCTCATTTAAGAATTTTAAAATGTGATTTATGTTTTTTCAATATTTTTCATGTAGTTTGAGGTCATACTTTGAAGGACAAAGCATGAAAAGTGGTTTTTAGGTCTCTTGAATGCATAGAATGAAGTGTTCTCAACCTAAGAAGGATTTTCTTGTGTTCATTAGCTCATAAAAAAATTTAATGGGAACCTAATCTATTAATTATATATATTAAGGGTAATATGTGAAATTTATAGGCATTAGTTTTTGAATTTAGGGGCTATGCTTTATGAATGATTGTTAACACTACAAACAAGTTTAAACCCTCTTAGAACCCTAATAAGGACCTGATGTTGAAGATGTTGATCAAAAGTGCCCATAATGGATTTTTATGCCTAGGTAAGTATTTTTAACTTATATTGGACTCTCCAAAGTACCTTCAAGTTGTGGCGGTTAGTCAGATGAAAGATAAAATATGCAAATATAGGCTTGTTTCTAAAGAAGTTGTTATAGCTATCAAAAGTTGTATTGGACAAAATTTTCAAATGATTAGATGGATAAGGTGGAGAATTTTATTTTATTTCCATGGTGTTTTTTTATTTTTAATAGTCCTTAAGTGTCTCATTTTGGTAGGCCAATTGCTAACAGGCCTAATACAGCAAATTATGCAAAACCCATGCAGCAAAGAGAAGTTGGTTCTAAGTGTGTTTTAAGGGTAGATTTATGGATTCAAGTGGATGGAGTTATTTTTAATGACTTATAATTCATTTCCATGTCTTGGATTAGTTTTAAATATAGTGTAAGTGGTGAAAATTATGAATCTAAAATGGCTTGTCTGGTTTAGTGAGGTCTATGGATAGTATAGTCAATAAATTGGTCTGTAAGACTAATAGTTGCCTCTAAACTAGATAATGCTTATATTTAAATATGTTATATATATTTCATAGGATAATTTTCATTCATTGGGATTACTTAAAATTCCTTATACATGTGTTATAAGGTCAATGTTTTATGACTATGTTTTTTACAGTCTTGGCAGCTCTAAGTAAATAAGTGGCAGTGATGAAAAGTTGGATTTTCATGAAAGAGTGATGAAATATAGTGCATGGTGTTGTTTTTTGTGACTTAAATTTCATGTTCATGTTTTTTAAAATCTTTAAAGTTAGTGTAATAGGTTGAAAAGTTAAATCCAAAATGGCTTGCCCAGTTCAAGCAAGACTGTGTGAGATACGATCAAGAGATTGGTTTGCAAGACCAATGCTTGCTATTAGAGATTATGGTTTTTGTGATTGAGGTTGTTTTAAAGATTCTATAAAATGTTTTTAATGTATTTATAATCATTTAAATTTTCCTTTTAGGTTTTAAATGCCAATTAGTTTCATGATTGGTTTTTGATAGTTCTGACAGTTCTAAGTGAGCATACTAAAGAGATGAGTTTAAGCCTTTTCACCTTGAGGTGAAGTGTTTCAAGTATATGGTGATAACCCTGAGATCATATATATTTTTATTTGTGTGTTTTATTAATCGTTTTTGAGTGTCTTAAGTGATATTTAGCTTTAGTATTGAAAGGTAATTTTTTGGTGTACATAGGCCTAATAGGATTGAGTACTAATTAGGGGTTTTCAATAGTTATTTGTTGTAAAATGTCTTTTTGAGCCTAAAATAAATCATTGGGGTTATATTTTATTGTTATATTATATTTTCCTACTATGTGTGGTGTTTTAAAGTGTTCCAAGGAAGGCAAAGTGTAATGTGTGTCTAAAGAAGGCCTAATGGGTCTCCATGAAACCTAAAGAAGGAGTATAGCCTATTGAGTTATGTTCGATGATAAGCTATCATTATACCTCTCATTTAACCAATCAATAGATTGGTGTAATTTTTTACCATTACTAATATCCAGGCTATATTCAATGAGATTTTTGGATATTTGAGTTTATAGTTCGTTGTTTGGGGGGGTTTACTCTATCATGATGTCTAAATCCTAATGACAGCAAATAAGATTCTAATTATATATTATAGAAAAGTAAATCTTAAAATTGATTAAATAAATATCTCCTATGGCATTCCTTATTAAAGGATTATTTAGTTCACACCATCAACATCTAAAACTTAAACATATGGCATAAGACATTATGATGTCCTTACTCAACTTGCCCAGTTGTGTAGGACAGTGTGATATTTTAGAATGTGGGAATGTTGTCTATTGTCATCTAAATTTCTTCCTAACAAATTATTAATATAGAGATGAGTTAAAAAACTTTACTTTCGATGAAATTTAAAACACTCTCTTGCATAAATAAAATGCACTTGTTTTGAATTGAAACAACCTTTGTATTTAATGGAAACACACTTGCATTAAAAGGAAATTCACACTTTGCTTTAAAAAGGAAATCACACTTGAGTTGAAAAGGGAAATCACACTTGCAAAAAAATGAAATAAACCTGAATTAAATAAATATACTTTAAACTATAAACTAAAAATACCAATTTGTCTTGATCTTCGGAGAGAAGTGGGCCCTTGTTCCTTCCTAAGAACATGAACAACTTTACTTAGTAATGAAAAGGAATGCTAAACTTTATTTCATTATCAAAGGAATATATATAAATAAGCAAAACTACACTGGAGTGATTCTAATTATTATCACTATCTATTCATTCCTTAATTCCTTCATTTATTATCTGGAATGTAGGAGACATGTATGTAAAGCATATCTCAATAACTATTCATAGAATACAAAATCTGGCGATATAAACAGCCAAATCTACTTATTTACAATAGAAGATCTAAGAATTAGATCCACGATTAGAGGGAAGCATTATAATTGATTCAACTAACAATAGACCTAGAATAACTAACATAGATGATATTATGTTTAATTTTAAAAAACAGAAGTATATTTATATCTAGATCATTTTAGACCATTACTATGAATAATAATGTCTAATAGAAGATATCTATATATGTAAAGTGTATATATATATATATATATATATATATATATATATATATATATATATATATATATATATATTTGGAGTTATTATCTTGATCTATAGGATCTAGTTGGACATCTGTGGAGCATGCTTAGGCATCTTCAAAGCTGCATATCTTTGGATCTCAATGTGTTCTCCAAATATTCAAAATTGTTGCCAAAAAGGATTGCCAAAACTGTTTGATGTCTTCTCAAAATGATCCTACCATAGGGATGTATTTTTGTATAGAAAACTATGATCATTTCATCCAAGTTAGACACAAATAATAAGATAAAGAATTAACAATGTATCACACACGATCAAAGAATAATTGTACTCATTTCCTACTTAGATAAGATCTTAATTATTAAATGTAATGCAACATTTAACCAAAAGGCAACACTTATGGACAGTTTATATGAGCTATAATGAGCTATATGAAATTTTCATCATTTTTCCTCCACATTTTACTTTTTTCAAGTCCTCTTGAAAACCAATGGAAGAACTATTCTTCAATCCAAAATTCCAGATTCTAACCACTAATTGAGATCATAGATCTAAAATTGGTTCCCCCAATCACAATGATTTTTGGGTAGGAATTTCAAATCTATTACCATTATATGCAGTCATGCCTGAAATTCAATTTATTCCTGATTATGCCAAGTTTGCCAAGGAGACAGAGGACAAAGAAGAATGAGAGGACTAAATCTCATTCCAATCCACACATCTAATCTTCCCACATCCAAGAGTTGAGTAATAATCTTAGCTATGATCCTATCTCTCTGAAGACTCCACTTGATGGTGGTGGGACTCATAACTTCCCTACATTTTAAAGCAATAGATAAAGTCTCCCACCTAGCTATATTGGCATTGATGGATCTGGTGGAATGTTGGATCATAAAAACTCTAAAAGTTGCTACATTTTTTCTCAAAAATTCATAATATTTATTTTTCATGTACATATGGTACATAGGCTAGAAAGCAGTAAGGAGTTTATGGGCCTTTGGAAATTGAGGTCTCATGCACAGACCTGTAGTGCTCTGCAATTCAAGGAATTTATTGTGTGTTTGTTCCCATGTTGTTTGATTTCTCATGGTATAAATAAAATCACGTAATTGTGTTTCCCCTACAAATAAATTCACTAAAAATCCATATTGGTAACCTAACAACATGTTACAAAGATAGAATTCACAAATTTCATCCTATCTTTTTGTGGTACTTTTTAGAAAGATGTTCATAAATATATGCTCATCCTCAATAACAAGAGGGAAACCAAGAGAAATTAACTACATTTTCCATTTGTAAAATTATTCATGAATAAATAGAACATAGAAAGAAGAGGGTTGTCTGTAAGATAACATTTTTTTAGAAATTTTACAAATATCTAGATGGAAGTCTAAGCTTTCTATAATTGTTGTTGAGAATCAAATTTGATATTGGCATTTTCTTCTTCCAATTTTTGAATCTTATGCTGAGATTTATTATATATTAAAATCATTTTATGAATTGGGAGGTGTAAGGAAGGAATAGCCCTTGTGTGTCCTTCAATTTGTACATCTATTTCCCTAGTTTCCCTCTGCATAGCTTGTAAGGATGCTTGTAACTCCATAGTCTGAGTGGTTAACTCTTGTATATGAGTAGTTTGTTGAGAAAGCAATGTATTTTTACCAACAATAGAATGTTGAAAATTATTAATCTGAGTATCCTTACCACCAATAGAATTTTGTAAACTAGCAATGTGGGCATCTTTGTTTACAAGGGAATTTTGTAAGGTGTTCAATTCATGAGACTGGAAAAATAATTGATTATGTATTCTAGTATGCTCAGTATTAACTATTATAATGATAATTTCTTGTGGCCTAACTTGAGCAACAGAATCTTCATAACTTATTTCCAAACTAAAAATAGTTTGATTCTTACCTTGTAGTGTCAAATGGAGAGAATCCAACTCTATTGTTGTCAAATGGTTTCCTCATTCTAGGACATATTCATGACATGCTGTAACTCCTCATTTTCATGAGCAGGCTAGAGAGAAGATGATCCTTCTTCTATAAGTGGATATTTACCCTTTTTAGTTATAGTAGGTAAAGGTCTTTCTTCTTCTTCATATAAAATTCCATGTGCAAGGGTTTTTTCTTCAACTATAATTTCCTATGCAGGGGGTTCTTCTTCAACTATCTGTTTAACATCCATAACTTCTATAGGATAGCTTAGACTTCCCAAAATTTTGGTTGTTTATACATCTTCTTCTTCCTCCTAAAAAATTAGCTGACAACTTCATCAAGCTTTGACTACTGGTGGAGTAGGGTTTCCTAATGAAATCCACATTTTTCCTTTTAAACTTTGGCATAACATCTTCAAAGTTGAGGGAATTGAATATAGGCCTTCTTCTATTTGTGCTATTATGGAAGGAGGAAAAATAGGACGTGGTGTTTTCTTACCAAAAATTTGGGAAGATTTATGCAAAAATAAGGACCAAGCTTTTTCACCCTTAGGTTTTTGTATAAATTGATGCCAATAGATGAGGTTAATCAAACCATGATGTCTGACTAACCCAATTCTCCTTTTTAATTTCTAAGCTACATTAATTATATCATGGTGAAGAAAGGATGGTAGGTTTACCTAGTATTTTGGTCTAGTGGATCCTTTCCTTAAATGAATGAGAGGCCACATGGTATCTCCACTAACCACAGTGAATTGGCCGTCACAAGTAAGATAATTCATGACCCAAAATGCAACATTATGCCATGGTGGTGGTAAACTATCTTGCATGATTCCTCTAGCCACACCTTATGGAGTTTTAGCCAATATAAGATGGAACTCATTTCCATCAATGAACATTTGAATTAAATCGATAAAAATTAATTTATCATTGACAACCACACCTTATTTAGGAATTTCAGATTGTGCACTGATCACAGAGGAATTCATAGTAATATGCTCACCTTTGACAACAGAATGATCCTCATCAGCCATCCTATTATCTCAAAATATCCCTAGTTGATTAATCTTGTAGCAACATGTCTATTGACTCTGGTTTTCTTTTCTTCTTCTTGCATCCCATCTTTTGAGTTGTTCACAGTTTGCTCAAAAGTCTACTTGTACTATAGAAAATTTAGCTCAAAATTATATAGAGTACAGAGGAAGGCAAGGAAATGAGGATGTGATGTAGCAATGAATACCAAATAAAGGGTGTATCACAAAATTATGGTAAAAATTATGACCAAGAACTTCAAAGCATGCAGAGTTTAATGAGAAATCACTTTTTAAGGTCATTATTAATGATGTGGTGTGAGGGGTCATAATTGGTAGCACTTGAAATAATATCTGCAATGATTTTTGCATCAAGTCATATCTTCTTAAAAAGGTCCTTTTAAAACAAATTCACATTAAATATTGATGTGCAGAGATGGTACTAGTTTTAAACACATCCACATGGCATCACAAGATCTTATCCATTTGAAGTGTTATCCAGATAATGGTCATATATGCAAAACATAGAACAAAAAATGCCTATCCTTTTGGGAAAGAAGTACAATTGTACCTCTAATATATGGGTACATGCCTATATCCTATAGTTGCCATGTTTCCTTCAAGAATAAAAAAGTTTGAGAAGATAAGTTAGTTTAAAATAATTCATATTTATTGCAGAAATGTTTTTTGAAAAGTGTCATTTCTGATTTTCACCTTTTAGTAGTTTTTTTTTTTTTTTTTTTTAATTTTTTATATTTTTTGAATTTTGAAGGGAGAAGAACCGCCATTTTTTGGTTTTCAGCTCACCTCCTTTATTAGATGTCTACTACAAAGATCATATGACCTTAATGGAAGAACTAGGTTCTTCCACAAGGTCAAATTGGTCTTAATTCTTTTCAAAGAATTATTCCTTGTTGAGAGGTCTTTTATACACCTTAAGTCTATGACCATTGACCAAAAGTGTCCTTTGATCACCATCAATTGGTTAAAGTTGTACAAAGCCATTCTTATGAATAGTTTTGATCAGGTATGGCCCTAACCATCTCGTCTTGAGCTTGCCTTTGAAATGCTAGAATTTAGAATCAATTATAAGTGCCCAATCACATTCTTGAAAATATCTTTCTATGATGTGAGTATCATGCCACTACTTTGTATACTTCTAGATCATGCTAATTTGAGTGAGTGCATCTATTCTTAGTTCATCCAGCCCATTTAGTTGCATGATTCTTTTCTTTCTATGCTTTATCAAGATCAATTCCCATATCAGTTATTGTCGTCAATGCCTATAGTTCAAAATCTATTGGTAACAAAGGTTTTTTTATAAAAACAAGTTCATATGGATAAAATCTTGTGGAGTCTTCCATGTTATATTATATTATCAAACTGCTTCAGTTACTCTATTTGCCCAATCTTTTTTGTTGTTGTTCACTATTTTGGCCAGAATATTTTCTAGCTCTCGGTTAGTGACCTCCACTTTCCCATTATCTATGGGATGATATGGTGAGGATTTTCTATGATTGATCTAGTATAATTTTTTAAAATCCTTGATCATGTTAGACATGAATTGGGGCCCTTGATCAGAAATAATAGATCTATGAGTTCCAATTCTTAACATGATTCTATGATATAGGAAATTGGTAACCATTTCCTCTCTAGCAAAGGGGAGTGCCTGCACTTTAGCCCACTTAATAACACAATCAGTACATACTAATAAATACTCTTTTCCATGAGATGGTGGGTTGATTGGTCCAACAAAATCCAAACCCCATTTCTCAAATGGTTCTAAATTTATTTGAGGATGGAGAGGCATTTCTGAGGATAAAGTAGGCGTACCCATCCTTTGGCAAGGATCACATTGCCATACAAACCTTTTTATAGTCTTTTATAGAGATGGCTAGTAATAACCTACAACAAAGATCTTATAAATGGTCATTTTTTTTTAATATTGTCCTTCTTTTGATTCACTATGGCATGCGTTGATAATGTCAAATACTTCATCTTATTTGACACACTTTCAAAGTAAATGATTAGGTCTAGATTTAAACAACATGACTTTAAACCATTTGAAATGAGAATTAGATCTAACCAAATGTTTTGTTTCTTTAGAAGTAAAGGAATGAAGAAACTTCCCTATTACAAAGTAATTTTCCATGTCTATAAACCATGGGGAGTATGTACATATAGAAAATAACCATTTATCTAGAAAAGAATACTCCACATGTTCATCTTCACCTGTAGTGATTAATCTAGACAAAAATTCATCAAAAACATTATACTTCCCAGGTTTGTCTATGATGGTAATGTCAAATTCTTGTAACAGTGGTAGCCATCTAATTATTCTCCTAGCTACTACTATTTTATTCATTAAGTATTTAATAGTTGAATGATCTATATAGATAAATACCTAATAACCAATAATGTAATGTCTAAATTTGTTTATAGCATAAACAATAGCAAGAAATTCCTTTTTTATGGTAGTGTAGTTTTTCTCTATCGGAGTAAGATTCTTGTTGATATAATAAATGGCATACATTTTTCTGTCCTCATCTCATTGTCCTAGAACTACTCCTAGTGAATTATTGGAAGCATTAGTATAGATATGAAAAGGATTTTCCCAATTAGGTCCTTTCAAGACTAGAGCAGTCATGAGTTTGTTCTTTACTATTTCAAAAGCTTTTTGACACTTATCATTCCATACAAATTCACTGTCTTTTATTAGCAAATAAAATATAAGTGCAGCTATCTTGCTAAAGTCTTCAATAAATATTTTATAATATCCTACATAACTGAGAAAACTTTTAACATATGTTTGTGTTTGAGGAATGGGGAGATTACAAATTACCTCAATCTTCTTGAGATATACTTTTTTTCCTTGAGAAGAGATATGACATCCTACGACTATCCCTTCATCAGCCATTATGATACACTTCTCATGACTCAAAGATACTTGGTGTACCTCACATCTAGTAAGCACTTA
Source organism: Torreya grandis (assembly GCA_037957365.1). Classification (NCBI taxonomy): domain Eukaryota; kingdom Viridiplantae; phylum Streptophyta; class Pinopsida; order Cupressales; family Taxaceae; genus Torreya; species Torreya grandis. Next base: position 5,509,378 of record JARHVA010000226.1, on the reverse strand, counting down.
ATCCAAATTGTTCAGAGTTTCATCAAATGTAGTGCCATTTGTTGGTCCTCAAATCTACACCACATATTTATGCCATTTTCTAAGGAAAGAACACATGGAAAATATTAAATCCCATGTGGATGGCAGTAATTTGGTAGAACATATGTTTTAAATATAGCTGGGCATTGAAACCCATAGAAGGATATAAGCCTATGTGGACATAAACAACACTTAGCTCCATGCCACAAAACACCCCTACCATGTGGAAAGAAATCAAGGAATAAAATAAAGTTTCAATTTTGCTTTGATTTGGGAGCACATGGCAGAATAGTAGAGTTTTGAGGTCAATTTTTAGGTTTAACTAGATTGCAAATGAGAGGTAAAATCCCCACAAGAAATATCATGGGAAAAAATACTTGCAAAAACCACTTGTGAAAAAGACAAGTTGCAATTTGTTATTAAAACTTTGGATCCCAGTTGAAAGATTCATGTAGTAGAAAAAGGGAACTTAGGTGCAACTTATCAATTTGATAAATTTTAATTTGTTGTCCCACTTTTGGATCCCACAAAAAACAAAAGAAAAGGTGAATGGTGGAAAATAGGAAGTGCAATGCAATTTAGCAACTTTACCACATTGTAAATTACTTACATATCTTTGGATCTTGCAACATGGTAAAATGCGCATGTTGGGAAAAATACAGGTTTGAAACTCCTACCCACATCAAAACATAAGACACATGTTTTTTTGTATAGTATCAAGGTAGAGGAAATTTATACCTAGAACGTTCCCTATTTCAACACACTTTTTTCCAAGCTGTAAATCAATCAGTCACTAATTTCCTACAATTTTTTTAATTGAGTGGAACTCCTAGCAAGGAAAATAATGGAGCTTGGATATTCTTGTTTTTACATACACATAATCTATGTTTAGTCTTGAGCTTAGACCCTACTTTAAAGGTAACCTTTTCATTTTGATAATATGGCTAGAGTTACAACCATTACTTCAATGTGTGTCCAGCCTGAGGTTTCACATAGGTCATGTATGGGTGAAGATGTACAAGCCTTGAAACTTGTTTATAGTAATCCAAATTCAAGAAATAAGGGTGGATATCAAAACTATAGTCAAGTAGAAGATTCACCTAATTTTTAAATTGAGCTTAAGGTAGACTCTGATCACACACATTGGCCTAGATCTTAGTACATACTTGATGGTACATCTTTTGTTATGATTGATAATAATTTTGGTCCACTTCAAGCATAGGGTTTAGGAATAGAGAGACTAATCTCAACATTTTCCTTGATCCCTTTTTCTGGGTACTTTATTATGGAGTCATCAAGGTATTTCAGGAGGCACAATTGCTCTGATCACTTGAGAATGAATAGAAGTAAACCTTCTTGTATAGGATCCATGGCCTAACAAGAGGTAGCATGAGTGAGCATGGCCTTACAAGGCACTTTGGAATTGGTTTAGATACAGATGTTCATAAGCTTTGGCCCTCATTGTTTTGTTAGTAATGTTTTTAGCCTAGATATGTACATAAACTTTTAAATCGGCAAAATAATCAGTAGAGGAAGCATGAAACACTGAATGATGGCAACACTTACCTTTTACAAAATGAATATTTGGTATAAAGGGTCTTGTAAGGCCAAAGGAATTAGCTATTATGATGTTTTTAAATTCCAAAGTGACCAGAGGGATTTTAAATCAGAACTTAATAGAATATCTCTGGGAACATTCTAGAATGAGATTGTTGACATGGTGGAGAAGCATGAATTACCTAGCGATATCCAATACAAAAATAAATGGATCAATGTTGGCACCGCATATAGAATAAGATTGTATAACTTTGGAAATGCTCCAATAAGATACCCAATATAAATTAATGAATGCCCAACTGAAAGAAATCCTTGAAAATTTTGAAGATTATGTGTTTTTTAGAGCATCATATTTACTTAGCCTAGTTTCAATGGATGAAGAATTATTTGGGAATATGGCATCTCAATGTAACATTTCAGAGATAGATTATTGTGGAGAATCAAATAATTGATAAGGAAAGGGTTGGATTCTATAAAAATCCTCTACAAATCAATTTCCAAACTAGGATGGAATGGAGTTAGGTGAAGTCAAGAAATTACAAGTTTAAAAAGTTGCATTTGAGGCTCCATAGTCCCCGAGAGATTTTGGTGGGAGAAGCAACTTGAAAAATGTAAGTCTTTAAAATGTAAGTTGTAAATTATGGTCAACTCTCCCAATCTCATCGATCAACTCAATAAGGAGAAAGTCAACTCAAAAGGAGCTTCAAAGAGATTTTGAGGAGGAATGAATTTTTAATTTTTTAAATGTGCAAATTGTAAATTGCACTTGGATATCCCAAACCTACTAGTCAATGCTAGTCAACATGAGGTCCTAGTGCAAAAGGGAACTTTCAAGACCAATTACAATTTTGCATTTTTCAAATTTACAAATTGTAGTTGGAGTTCTCATTTCCTTGTGAGAACTTGTGAGGGGAATTACAACCACAAATTTATAAATTACAAATTGTAGTTGGGTTCCTCTTTCCCTACAAGAACATTTGAGGAGAATTACAACTACAAATTATAACTTGCAAATTTGCAAATTTCAAATTGCATTTGGGGTTCCCATTTCTGTATAGGAACTTTTGAGGGGAATTTCAAATACATTTAAATTGCAAGTTAAAATTTGGCAAATTGCAAATTACAATTGGAGTTCTCATTTTCCTGTGAGAACATTTTAGGGGAACTGCAACTATGAATTGCAAGTTACAAATTTTCAAATTGTAAATTGTAGTTGTTGTTCTCATTTTCCTATGGGAACTTTTGAGGAGAATTAAAACTATAAATTGCAAGTTATAAATTTCAAATTATAGTTGGAGTTTCAAATTTATCCCAAACAAAGAAAAGTGAAAATTTGCTAATGGGACCCAAATTTTCCCAAAAGGCTAAAAAGTGAAAAGTAATGCATTTAAGCATTAAAAAATTTGGAGGCAACCTTCAAAATTCATAATGTGAAGAAATCAATTATGGAAAAAGCAAGTTGGAGCCAAAAAAGTAAAAGGGTAAAACTGACCTAAGTGTTGCATTTTCCATTATTTTTCGTGTTTAAACACCTTCATGGGATAAATATTGTAGGTTTACAAGGCCAAGGTGGTCCATTGGAGGAAGATCATTCAAATGGACATGGATATGGAATATTCCCATGCCATCATTACAAGGCAAGGTTTTTCATTAGCATGCATAAAAGGAAGGGCAGTTGTCCAAGAAGATTCTAGATTTATAAATGAGTGGTCAAAGGCATTTACAGGTAGTTGCACAAGAAGATAAAGTGTTTATTTGGCTCCAAAGGTGAATATTCTCTTTCTAGCTCAAGTAAAATGAATTTCCAACCTAGAAATCAAAGGGTTTGTTTCAAATATTCATCATTACATGTAGATTCAATTACAAGAATCATTTTCCTTACAAAGGCATGAAGACTTCAGGCATGGTAAAGAGCATATTCTAGCTAGAAGCATCTTGGCATAACTTTAAGCGCTGACTGTAATTTTGCAATATTGAAAATTACAACCCATATTTCTAGATTGCAAATGGATGAGAAAATTGTATAAAAAGAGGGCTTTTCCTCTTTTTCAAAGTTGTTGTTGGTTGTCATTTCTTCCTCCTAAGTTTAGGCTCTTCCAAATTTTGAGACCCATTGTTGTGTGTGAATTTTATCTCTCTTACTAAGGTGGTTGTAGTTGTACAGCCATTAGTAAGCTCTGGGAGCATTATAATATGTCTCCCCTGTCCAACAAGGAGTAAACTCACCATGTTTATCCCCATGGCAGCATTTAAAAACAATGATGTATGTAAGGTTTATTGAAAAGTTAATGAAAATAATTATGGTTTTCTTTCCTAATAATGAAGTGCAATAATATGTTTTGAAAATTTTGCTGATTGGATATCTGGTTCAATGCTTATCATTGGTTGTCATTTTGGGCATAGATCTAATATTATAAACCATTTTCTATAGTTTGATTTGAAAATATGTTATTGAATACCTCTTAAGGGCACCTTGGGTTTATGAATCTAATAAGAAAAAGTATATGAAATTCTAGTTGCAGTGTATGTTCTAGGGTTTCAAGAATCATTTGGGTATTTGCGTTTCATTGGCACCAATAAATGCAAACCATTCCTGGTATTTCCATTAGCTTGCATCTTAGTATTCTACATTTTTGAAAATGAATAATGTAATGTATGTTGAAATAATCCCTACTATTTGAAAAACCACACCACTACACCACTTTTTTATAAATATCTAATTATCTTATCTTGTTCTACCCTACAAATAATATAATTATTGCATATTATAAGTGTTATTTTCCTGTAGATGCATAAATGTTTCATACTTAAAATGTGTCTATATTTTGTGACTTAAAGCTCAGCATTGTAGTCTTCCATTTACCCCCTATTGTTGAAAATTCTTTATAATGAAGGTTGTAATCAATTTTATATGTCTTCAGTAGCTTGTGTTTGACCTAGTGCATTCATGCATTCTATTTTACAACCCTTCTCGGGTGGAGTGTTCAATTTTGGTTATGCCCTAATCATATTTGTGTTCTTGTGTGCCAAAAATCCCCATGGATATTGAATTTTAGTATCACTCCATGTGATCAAGTTACCCCTTAGGTCCTCTCACCTTAGTTCAGGAAGAGCTAGAAGTAGTAAGGAGATGATCATACCCTCTATCAGTGCCTCCCAATAATTATTTGTATCTGATCCATCTGTGTGCTAAACCCTTCCTTGGATATAACAACATATCAATGGATTTATCATCCACATTTGCCATTTTCCTCAAGTGTGAAATGTCAAGCAAAAAAGGTGTATAACTAGGAACTAACACCATGGATAGTGAAATTATCCATGTACACTTCCACACAATCATTTATAAGATCAAAAAAGATGGCTAACACTACTCTCTGAAAGGTAGCAGGTGCATTGCATAATTCAAAAGAAAGAACTATATAATCAAATATTATCTAGGGATAGGTAAAAGTAGTTTTATCTTGATCTTTAGTAGCTATTCTAATTTGGTTGTATCTACTAAACCCATCTAAGAAATAATAATATTACTTTCTCACCAAATTGTCCAAAACTTGATCAATAAAAAGCAAAGGAAAGTAGTCTCTCATAGTGGCTTTATTCAGTTCTCTGTAATCAACACAAACTCTCCATTTTTCATTATTTTTAGGCATAATCACCAAAGGTGAAATCCATTGACTATTATATATGGGGTAAATGAAACCAACTTCTAATAGTTTTCTTATCTCTATCTTTATAATTTATTTCAAGGCTGGGTTAATCCTCTATTGTGGTTATATGATTGGTCTAACATCTTCAGTGTAGATGTGATGGGTACAGACACTGGGATGTATTACTTTCATATCACTGTAATTTCAAATGAAAGATCTTATGTGTTGTACCAATACATCAAATGTTTTTCTTTCATGTTGGTCAGTTAACCAGTTATTGGTATCCAACAATTTATCAAGTTGGATTGAAATCTGTTTCATACCTAGAACAATGGAATTTAACTATTTGTATTCACTCATCAAGGCATTAAATGAATATGTGTGTGGTAGTAACATGTGAAGTGTAGCTACATGTTTATAAAAAGTGTTACTTGTGGAGAGAATATTGGTCAATGGGCAATGAAAATCATGTAAAAATGAATTTTGGCCATTTTGACCACAGTTAATTATGGCTTGTTGGATGTCTTTTGGACTAGATAAATTGTTTAGAGAACTTATGACACTGTATGGGTTCTCAGTAATGGAATTGTATTTTTCTCATTTATGATTTTTCATCTTCAAAACTAAGCTATCAATATTCAGAGCTAAACTATCAATCTTCAGAGTTAAGCTATCAATCTTTAGAGCTAAACTATTAATCTTTGAATCTAGGCTTTCAAAATTTAGAGCTAGGCTCTCAATCTTTGGAGCTAGGTTGTCGAACTTCAGAGCTAGGTTATTTTGATAAAAATATTTTATTATTTGTTCTTCAAATTCTTGGGTATGTTCTTTGATGGTAACCATGGCTAAGGAAGACACACTAGCCTAGTTTTGTTCAGGTTGATCCACCCATTTCTATTTAGAAAGACCCATTGAAGGTCTAGAAGGTGGATAAAGAGATATATATTTAGCATGAATTCTATTGTAAATGGTCATGTTTCCATATCTATAGTTAATTTGTGTTGAAATTATAGCTAACCAAGGTCTTCCAATAATGATTAGATATCTAACCTCTTGGGTTTAGATTGTAGGATCATGAAATCCATAAGATATTCCCAAGATTCTATGCTAACTGGCACATTTTCTATGGTTCTTACAGGGGTAGCAATGGATTAATCTAACATTTTCAAGATTGTAGTGGTAGCCTGAAGCCCTGTGAAGGATAAATATTATATTGTGTTGACATTAACTATGTTGATGGTAGCACCTAGATATACAAGCATATTTGGAATAGACTTGTTTCTAATTGTCACAGTCATCATGGGATTGTTAAGATCTCTATATTTAGGAACAATTATGTTTTTTGCTAGTAAATCAGCAATTTTCTTAGTTACCTAAATTATTTTAGGATATTTATTTTTCCTTTTTGGTGATTTGATTCACAATCCTTTAATGATTTGATTTAATTTAGGAATATCCTTAATGACTCTTAATAGTGGAATTTATATCTTCATCTCTTTTAATCCATGCATCAATTCAGAATCTTCCCTAGGTTTTTCTTCCTTAAATCTCTCAAAAAATGGAACAACAAGGGGATCTTGAATTGTGGTTGGTATGAATGGTGTGGTTGAAGATTCAACCTTGTCTTAATTTTTTTCTTATATTATAGGTAACTCAAGAGTGTTTTCATCATTAGTAATTTCAATTATGGTAATGGGTGATTCTCCTACTACTTTTCTTAATTTGAGATGAATATTATTACACTTAGTTGAACCACTTGCAACATTACTTTCTTGATCAACTCCATAAATAGGTGTATTTTACCTATTCTTAGGATTTTCCCTAGTTGAGTAGGTAACTATAGTTGGTTAACCTCCTGCTCAATTGGTGGTGGCTAAGGTTATGAAAGCATCAAGGCCTATTGTGAAGGAAACCTTCTTTGTGTTTGATATTGTTGATTTGACCATTGATGTGGTGACTATTGTATCTAGGGTGGTTGTTGGTTTTTTTATGTACCCAAGGTTGTGAAGGATTTTGAGACATTCCCCACATATATGGCATCCATTATTGAGTACCCCATAGTTTTGGTTGTTATGGTCCCCATATTAGTGGTGTGAATTTTCCAACCCATGGTGTCATCCATGGATTGGGAGGAAATCTTGGACCAAAATGATTTGAGGCTGGGAATATTGGTTTCCTTATCTTTAGATAAAGTTTACTTCTTAAACTATATATATTGCTTGTTTTACTTGGTTTCTCATGGTAGGAAGATGTTTAAAATTCTTGGTGTCATGGTCTAGGTCACAAATACCACATACCTCTATTTTATCTAAAGGACAATCTTTCACCACATGTCTGAGTCTGCATCTAGGACAATATATTAACAACTATTCAATGTTGATGGTATTGGATTTTGCTTTGAGGCCATTTAATTTGGATATAAATTGTACTAGAATATCTATATTAAAATTAGCAAATTATTTAATTAATTGACCAACTTTAGATGATTTTCCTAACTTGGATTTCCTTATGCTAGGTCTTATCCTAGAGTAGTTAGTACATAATGTTGAAATCTGATGAAAGGTTAACTTGTCAATGTCACCCTTTTTGATTAGGTTCAAAGCATCACATGCATTTTCATCTAAGCCTTTAATAAATATTGTCTTGATGACATCCTTAGTGAGTTGGTAACCACTCCATTTATGAGTAAATATAAACCTATCAAGGTAATATTATAAGATTTCATCTTCATTTTGTTTGATCTTGAAAAAGTCTTCTTTGCATTCTCTAACTCTACAATAATCCTAATATTTTTCAATAAATGCATTCTCCATTTAATCCTAAGTGCTTATGGAATTAAGCTCAAGACCCATGAACCATCTCATGGTTACATCCTTAAGTGTAGATAGAAATAACTTCAATTTTGATTGTCTATGACATAGTCATATGTTTGGTAGAGAACTTAAAATTCAAAGAGGGACTGATCTAGATCCTCTAAGGATTTACCTCTAAAAGTAGGTAAAATAGATGGTGAGATATTTTTCATGGAAGTTCTATCATCAGGACCTACGCTGATTAGACAAAAAAAAAATTGTCCTATTGAGGTTGTCAATCAAGGTTTTCCACATGTGCATGTTCATCTCCCATACTTTCTTCCCAACTTTGTTTATCAATCCAATCTAAATTCTCTTCTTATATGCTCAATCTAGAGTCTACCTTAGGAGGAGAATCTTTGTTGATGATTAGATCTTCTTCTTGTAAATTTTGTGGATCAAATTTGATTATTCTAGAAAGAGGATTTTCATGATCAATTCTTCTTATAAAAGAAGATATCTTGAATAGGATTCTTCTTATAGAATCTATTTTTTAGGATGAACCTTGTTCAAGAAAGGAATAAAAAAAATTGTATATGGCTTTCAATTGCCTTTCTTTCACTTCCTGGTCTTTCTAGCAAGGATAGGATCCTATCTTCTTATTATTTTATTTGGGATCCTTTAGATATAAACCATACTTGAGAATCTCTTAGATGGTTCATAAATCTAAGGAATCCTGAATTATTTTTGTGTTTTTGAGTTTTATAAATGTTTTTGAATTTTTTTTTATATAACTCTAATATAGGATCTCACTAACACTTATTGATGAGTCCAAGAAAATGGTACCAAAAATGATTGGATATTGTTATACGTCTCATTTAACCAATCAATGGATTAGTGTCATTTTCTATCATGACCAGTGTCCAAGGTTATATGCAATGAGACCATTGGATATTTGAGTTTACAATTCACTATTTGAGGGGGTTTACTCTGTTGTGATGTCTAAATCTTAAGGATAGTAAATAATATTCTAATTCTATATTGTAAAAAAGTAAATCTAGAAAGTTTGACTAACTAAAGATCTATTATGATATTTCTTGTTAAAGGATTCTTCAATTCACACCATCAACATCCAAAACTTAAATCTGGTATAAGACATTATGATATTCTCACTCAACTTGTTCAGATGGGTAGGATAGTGTGATATTTCAGAATGTGAGAATGTTGTCTATTATCATTTAAACTGCTTCCTAACAGATTCTAAATATAAAGATGAGTTAAAAAACTTTACTTCCTATGAAATTGAAAGACATTCTCTTGCATAAATAAAATTCACTTGCTTTGAATTGAAACAACCTTTGCATTTAATGGAAATACACTTGCATTAAAAGGAAATTCACACTTTGCTTTGAAAAGGAAATCATATTTGCATTGAAAAAGGAAATCATATTTGTATCAAAATATAAATAAATCTAAATTGAAGAAATACACTTTAAAATGTAAACTAAAAATACTAATTTGTCTTGATCTTTAGAGAAAAGTGGGCCCTTTCTTCTTCCTTAGAACAAGAACAACTTTACTCAATAATAAAAATGAATGTTAAACTTTATTTCATTATCAAAGGAACATATATAGATACTTGAAACTAAACTAGAATGATTCTAATTTATTATCATTATCTATTCATTCCTTGATTCCTTTAGTCATTATCTAGAATGTGAAGGAGACGTGTATTTAAAGCATATGTCAACAACTATTCACAGCATACAAAATCTAATGATCTAAATAGCCAAATTTGTTTATTAAAAATAGAATATCTATGAATCAAATCCATGATTATAAGGAAGCATTAAAATTGATTCAAATAATAATAGACCTAGAATAACTAACATAGATCCAAAGAGATTATGTCTGATTTTACAAAATAGAAATACATTTATATCTAGATAATTTTAGACCATTACTATGAGTAGTAATGTCTAAAAAAAGATATATAAATATGAAATGTATATATATATTTGGAGTTACTATCTTGATCTGTAGGATCCATCTAGACATCTTTGAAGCAAATATGGGCATCTTCTGAGCATTGTTGTACAGGTCTTCAAAGCATCTTTGAAGCATCTTCAGAGTGTCTTCAGAACTTCTTACGAACTATAGATATTTGTATCTTGATGTGTTATTCATAAAATCTTCAAAAAATTTGCTAAAAAGGATTTCCAAAATTGTTTAATATCTTCTCAAAATGATCCCGTCATAGGGATGTATTTCTATATACAAAACTATGCTCATTTCATCCAAGTTAGACACAAATAACAAGATAAAGAATCATCAATATTTCACACACAAACAAAGGATAATTTCACTCATTTATTACTTAGATAAGAATTTAACTATTAAATTTAATGCAATATGTAACCAAAAGGCAACACTTATGCATAGTTTATATGATTTATAATGAATTATATGGAATGTTCATCAGCCGACCTAAGAATATGATTGATTCTTGTTTTAACATGTCATAAGGCCTATTATGTGTCCAATTTAAATGGATAAGTATATGTGGACAACCAAGGTGTGTATGAGCATGAGGCTTGTATAAAATCAAGGTCTAATAGGCTTATTTATGTAAGTAATAGGATTGGAATATATGAGCGAATGAGATAGAAGATCCTTGAGTGGAAGGATGTCTTATAGACCATCAAAAGAGAGTAGAGGGGCTATCATGAATATCTAATAGGAGGTTTGAATATGAATATCAAGATCATATGACCTAATCAATCTTGAAGAGATCCAGTTGAGCAAAAAGGCCTAGAAGGCAGTTTGAGAGGGATAAGAGTGTGAAGAGCTGAAGAGGTGGTCATCATTTGTTGGTTTAAAAACATAGTTTTTTGAAGGTGATGAAAGTAATCAGATGGATGAGTTAGTACTGAGTCATCTAGGGGGTTAGTGTCTCCTTGTAAGTGGGTGCTTGATAAATCCTAGTCAAATGGATGTTTGGCTAGTTGGGGTTGGTGCTCCATGTGGATTTGGTGCTTCACTAAATTTAGTTTTTGTCTTATAGGACTATAGTCCATTTTCAAATATCAATGGGTTTTCTTCCCCTTGAAGGTTTATCATATATGTGGTGTATTCTTATACTTCATGTTCATATGTATAGTTGTTTTTGCCTTGATTGATCTATATATTTATATGAATGGCTCATGAATTTTAAGTGGAATTGAATGAATGTTTTGAAGATTGATTCAGCCCCCTCTCATTCATTATCATTCCAACACTTTATTGATGATATTCTTATATACTCTAAGAATGAAGGGCAACATCTTCAACATCTGGAATTGGTTTTACAATGGTTATGAAAGCACAATTTTTATGGAAAATTGTCTAAATATGTATTTTTCTAAAAGAAAGTTCACTATCTAGAATATATTATCTCTATAGATGGTATTTTGATAGATCTGGTAAAGATAAGAGCCATTATGGAGTGTCCAGCACCAAAAAATATCTACAAGGTAAGAATTTAATGAGATTATCAAGCTATTACAGGAAGTTCATTTCAATTTTTTCTAAGATAGCTAATCTAATTACCTCTCTACAATGAAAGAACCAAAGTTTTATCTGGTTAGATAAGTGTGAAGTATTTTTTTAAGAATTAAAAAAGAGTCTTACTTTAGCATCAATACTAAGATTTCATGATCCCAATGGTCAATTTTTGATGATCACAGACATGTCTATGGATGAACTAGGAAGAGTCTTTATGCAAGATGGTACAGTGGTAGCTTATGAATCAAGGAAGTTGAAGCTTTATGAGGTGAACTTACCCCTTATGACCTAGAACTTATAGCAATTATGCATGCTTTGCAAGTCTGGAGGTATTATTTATTAGAAAAATTATTTGAGCTTAAGATCAATAATTTAAGACTCAAGTACATCTTCACCCAACCAAATATTAATGCTCATCAGAGACATTGGTTAGAGTTCTTATCTGATTATGACTTCGATATCAATTATATCAAAGGAAAAAAATAGAGTAGCTAATTTTCTAAGTTGTAGGAGGTAGATAGCAGTTATGGCTACTATCAAAAGTACTTTTAAAGGTCAAATAATCAAATTATCACCAAGAGATGAATTCTATGATTAGATTAAAAAAAAAATTATCTAATAATGCTCAAAATCTTAAGTATAAAGGATTCAAATTAGAGAATGATGATATTTTACAATATAATGGAATGATATATGTGCCAAATCAAGAGAATATGAGGATCACAATGCTAAATAAACTACATAATGCTCCATATTTAGGATATTTATGAGTAACAAAGCTTATGGTGGAGCTTATACCACTTTATTTCTAGAAGGGAATCAATAAAGATGTAGCAGACTATGTGTCACATTGTTTGAAATATCAGTGTGTGAAATATAAACATGTGCATCTAGCTAGATTGTTATATCCACATGATATATCAGAATGGAAGTGGAAGGTGATCAGTATGGGCTTTGTCCAAGGTTTACCATTGTCAAGAAATAGGTATGACATGATCTTGGTTTTAGTTGATAAGCTAACCAAGTTAACTCATTTTATACCAAGAAATTTAACAGATGATGCACCCACTCTTATGAAAAGGTTTGTAAAGAAATGTATTGATTGTATGGATTTATAGAGAAGATTATTTCATATCATGATCTGAAGATGACTTCGAAATTTTAGGTAACTCTAAATTAAACTTTGGGTACGCAACTAAACTTTAGCACTACATATCATTTGCACATTGATAGTCAGACTGAGCAAGTTAATCAGGTGTTAGAGAATCTTCTTTATATGTATTTCATAGATCAACAATACAAGTGGAAATATTATCTTCCATTGGTTTATTTTGCTTACAATAACTCATACCAATTAGTTTTATATATGGTACCATTTGAAGTATTATATGGAATAAGGTGTAGGACACCAACCAATTAGGATAGGTTAAAAGATAGGGTAGTCTTTGGACTTGAGATGCTTTCAAAAATGGAAGATCAAGTTAGATCAATTAGGTAGAGATTGGTCAAGGCCAATGATAGGTAGAAGAGTTATACTGATTTGAAGAAATAGATAGATAGTTTTTAGTAGGTGATAAAGTGTCCTTTTGTGATAAGTCATAGAAGAGCTCGATTAAACTTGAGAAGTTAGAAAAACTTTTACAGAAATATGTGGGACCTTTAAAGGTTTTAAAATTGATCAATCCTATAGTGTATAGGCTTGCATTTCCACCAACCCTAGCTCTATTGTATAATGTCTTTCATATTTCTTATCTTTAAAAGTATATAGTTGATCCTTCACATGTGTTGGATTGGAATGCTTTGTAGCTTTTGGATCTCAAGGTGGTCATGGTAGAACCAATCAGATTAATTGACACTCACAAATTTTGTTTGCATAATAAAGAGATGTCACAGTTCAAGGTCTTGTGGGACCAATACTCTGAGAATAGTGTTATTTGGTAGGACTATGATGAGTTCTATAAATGATTTCTACAATTGTTTATTTTATTTTTTGCTTCATATTATGTTATTTTTTTGTTGAATAATATTTTTAATTTAGAACTAATATTTGAATAAGTGTCATCGGGATGATGAATAGCTTTAGGAGGGAAAGATGTTATATACTAATTTCTCACTAAATAAATTTATTTAATTTTCTATGGATTCTTATGGTTGGAAATTTAAATTGATTATTATTTAACTAAGATGTAAGTCATATGATATTATAGGATAAATATATGTTACTTTGATTTCATGATTGCATTACTATGAGTTAGTTTTATTTTATATTTTTTATATCGTGATCATGTTGATTTGTTATTGTAAGATATATGTCATGATGTTATGATTAACTACTTTATTTTTGGGAGTTTGATGTAGGAAAGAACCATCCTTCAAAGCATGACAGAGGGAGAGCATCATTAGAGAGGGTGATGTAAATGGAGATGTTGAGAGATAATAGAGGAACGGTTAGAACCCATGCACACATCATATTAAATAGTACATATTAAATGCATAGTTTGAATTAGCATTGATACATTTTTGATGTTATCTACATTTAAATAATCATTTATGCATGTTAGTTGTGGGTTAGCTCAATTTAATGCTTATGAGGAATTCATCTTGTGTGATTGCATTATAGTTATAAATAAATTGGATATATAATATTATTGTGCATTTATATCATGTCATTATATTCATGATTATTAATGTTTTTTAAGAATATAAATTTGAGTAAGTAGTATTTGGTATTATTGTATATGGACTAACCCTCATCTCTTTGACATGTTAACTAATTATATTTATGATATTCGAGAATATCATTATGTGGATTAATGCCTTAATATAAATAGATAACAAAAAATATTAGATAATATATATAACGTAATAATAAAATAACAATTACATTATTATAACTTGGATTGGTATAATAGTTGTGATTTAACATTTTTGATAAAGGAATATAATTGACTTTATATTAATCATATTATCATTAAGTCATGATGATTTAACAAAACTATATTTTAATAGTTTTTTTTATAATTAAGAAATAAAAAACAAATAAAGAAATTATATTGTATTGAATTATAATTATAATTATAAATATATATATAAGAAAAATGCACAACACACAAAAAGGAAAAAAGAGAAAATGATAAGCTTTAAAGGAGAATGGAAAATTAGAGAAAAGTAGAAAGATTGGCGACTTGGGGAAGTTTTTAGAAAAATAAAAACTAAGAATATTTTTGCTTACATAATAAATAATGATAAAGAGGTGTATTTGAGGAGAAGAGAGCATGAGTTGGAGAAAAGGAGATGGCATGCAAAGGAGAAGAGAGGGGGAGATATGCGAAGGACTTTCTAGTTTGTTTCATTTTGGAATCTTTTTCAAGGTAGGTAATGCTATTAAATTTAGTGTAGAATTTATGTTGAATTAAGGAATAAATAGGGTCGATATAAAAAACTATGTTCATCATTTAAAAACAACAAATAAATATATAGGTATGAACCATGTGTCTTTTGATAAAATCAAAGCCTGAGTGGTTTGGGGAACAAACAAATCAATAAATATATCCTATGTATTACTTGTTTTGAAGTCCACTTAGTATTTAAAACACATAGAACTATATAGATGTTTTGATTTATACAGAGACTAAGTTTTGTTATATAAACTATATTGTATATATATACTTAGATGTTTGTCTAAAATTTTGTGTATATAGATATAGTAAATAGATCTGTGTATATTTTGATAAATATGATGTTTGAGTCAATTTGATGATTGAAATAAATTTTCAAAGAAATTTTGTGCACTAATAGCTTGAAATCGATTAAGATTAGCATATACAAATGAGAACTGCATGAAGTTTGAAGTCTAAACTATGTGAGTATCCAAAATAGTGAACTAAAACCATGACTTCAACGAATGAGTGGATTGTTGGAAGTGTGTTATGAATTACATGGACTACACACCTTTATCATTGAATTCGATTATATATCTATAGAAATTTTGAGTTCAATTTATTTTAAAACATGAGCCTTTATAAGAAATATAAGGGATGGCATATATGTTTTAATAATTATTTCATTAGTTATAAATTTTATATTGTATAAGATTTGTGAGCAAAGAAAGGTGATGGTTTTAATTATATATACATATAGCCAAACATAGTACCAAATTAGAGAAATATAATAAAATATCTAAGATAGCATTGTATGTACTAAGTATAACACACACACACACACACACACACACACACACACACATATTAGGAAGAGCAATTTATATATATTGTGTTAAAATAGCTATGATAGTGTATCAGAGTGATTTATATATTGTGTTGTATAAATAGTGTATTATCTATAAATATATTTAAGAGTGATTTATATATTATGTTGTATAAACACAATCAGAATATTAGGATGTGAGAAATAAGGGAGAGTGAATTATATATTGTCAAAATAAAAATCATAATATATATTTTATAACTATTATTCTCATTAAATATTAGGATCGGGATGATTTTGATTAAATTTTACATGTTTTTCATTTTTGATTAATTATTAGAAATGGTGATCTTTATGTATAAATTGTTATAAAAAAAACTGTATGAGTGTTGTATGTTATAACTAGATGGTGATTTGATATGGATATATATAGTTTAGTAACTATAATATTCTATTCATTAATATTTCAATAATATTAATATATTATAATAGATCATCAATGTATTTTGTGAATAAAAAGGTTATAATGATTGTTGGAATTATATGAAGTCTTTAATTAAAATTATAGATGATTGGTGACATTTATATATAGTATTTATATATTATTTGAGTATTTATATACAGTACATATTATCATTATATGTAGTATATACCAGTGCTTATGTATAGGAAATAAATCTATATGAGGATTTAGTTATTCATCTAAAAATATAACATATATTGGTGTAATGGGATCGTGTGCCTATAACTATAGTTTTATTGACTGTTAAAAATAAGTCATAGGATCTTGAGGGTCAATAAATTATAGCTAAATGAATACAGTCTCCTAAAGACATATCAAGACATATAAATGAAATATTATGTTCATACAAGATGTAACTTGGTTTATGAGTTATTTGATTCTCTACAATTATTATCATTAATTATTTATAATTGAGCAGTTGTACATATGAATAATGGACTATGATATTATTGTTCATCATAAAATGTATTATAATCTACTTTAAAAAATTAGAAATATGTAGTCTAAATATAGATTATGTTTATTGATATAAAATGTACTTGTTATGCTTATTATTATTTATGTGATAAATAATATAGTGGAGATTTATTCATACGTTTGACGGGTTAAATGTATGCATTTTTATTATTCATGTGTTTAGCATATTTTATGTCTACTAGTAAGAAGTAATCTATGTGAATATGCTAGTTACTTTTATATTAAGTAAATCTCGTATTATTGGTACTAAATAAGTAGTAAAACAAACTTTAATAGCTCACTAGCATCACCAATGTCAGATGAAGGTAATATGATCAAGTAGTGTGTATAAATTTGAATGATCTTAAAGATCAATAACTATTGAAAACTTTGACCAAAGTAATGTTTAGTTAGACATTGTAATTTCATATATATGATTTACATTTTTGTGTGATATCATGTTAAATATATTTTCTTTATGGTACACATCATGTATTAGAATTGTATAACACATGGGTACTAGCTTGTCTCTCTAGATTTTTATACTATCACTATCTACTTATCCATGAAGTGAGGTCCATTCCTTGATGGGGGATTGTGCGAGGGATCGATGTTCTGTGTTTGGTGTGAAAAAGTACTCAGATGATGTTGTCTCTCCCCACAATAGTACTTATTTGAAGACTACACTTCAGATTGCAATGGATACTAGAGTTAGAGAACTCATGCTCCGTGAAGCCTTATATCTTGTATCTTGTATTGTATTTGTTATTATTGAAACATTATCCCTAATAAGATGTAATTATTTACTCATTGTACATTGATATAATTGGTTTTATGTTTGTACCAGTCATGGCTGAAAATCTATAATTACTTTTTATAATTAGTTATGATTTGTTTCATCTAATGATAGTGATCAGTGACAGATAAATGTTACATACTTATTTTACAGTTAACATATTTAGAGTATTTTATCTAGATCATTATTTATATTCTCATGATGAAATCTAATAAAATAATACGTTGTTTAAATTTTTTTTTAAATCACATTATTCTAAGTCAATCTCAGTGAGGATGTTACATAAATAATGCATTGATTCAAAATAATGTTCATTGAGATATTCAATTCATCATATATGACTGTCAATAAGAAAATGGATGAAGTAGTTAAACGGGAGCCAATTTTTCAAACTAAATATATATTTTAATAAGTAAAAATTATAGTTAAAATGATCATAAAAAAAGAGTATATCAAAAGATGACGAAAATATCCACTACTTCCCCATCATAAGCTACCAAAATAGAACAAGCTTATGAATATTGAGAAAGATGAACAATGCTGATTTTTTTATATAATGAATAGATTGATTTCTACAAGGACCATTACTACAATGAATGATTGAGAAAGCCAAATCTATAAGAAAAATAATAACATGAATGAGTTTAAGTGTGGGAGAATGATAATTCCATAAAATAACTCATTGTATTAATAAACAAGACCATTATCTATTACATAAATCATGTTTTGAATGGAAAGTTAGATGTATTTTAATAATTTATGCTTGTTTTAGAATGAAATAAAGGATAATATCTAGTCTATTTTTTAGATGTCATTGTAATTTGCATTGTTGCTATTTTCTAAAAAATTATTGGGAGAAGATACCAAATGTTGTATATACAAGCTAAAGTAAACCATCAATACAAATATTAAAATTTTAAGTGATCAAATACAAAATTAATGGTAACTTTCATATATCTTTTTAAATGACTAGTAGCTCTAGAGTTACAATCTTCATGTAGCTCTAGAGATCCTCACTAGCTTCGAAGTCCAATGTAAACCATATTCAAAGTTATTCAGTTGCTATTGATATGGATGTAATATTTATTCATGATCATTTTATTTATATAAATATCTTTATATCAACTAAAAATAGATCATGTATTTTTATGTTGGTTTGTTTGATGTTTTGGTATGTGAATGTGTAAGGATAGATTTGACAAATTTTATAAAATAGTAAAAATAGTAATCAAAATTTTTTTTGATTATGAGTATAATTTTATATTTAGATTCCTATTGAAACAATAGAAAAAATCAAAAAAAAAAAAACATCTTGATCTGAGCTTGTATGTAAAAGTTATGAGCATTTTAGTGGGTTTTGTACATGCATAGTTAAAGATCTAGAGTTCATCGGTCTAACTCTAGAGTTCATCAGTTTAACTCCAAAGTACATATAATTATTAGTTTTTGTATTTTATACTTTATTTTAGAGTATTTTTGGACACTAAATTTGATTTGATATGATATTAGCTAAACTAAGTTGATTAAATAAAGGGATTAACGATACCCATCATTTTTGCTACCATTATCTGGGACTTCAAGGTGTTAATAAAGTATAAATCATAAATTGACACTTTACGATAATTTTCCATAAATTAAATAAAGTTTTTAAACAATTCAAGAGATTCATAGGGAAGATATATTAAAAATAACCCTAAAAAAAATCAAATTAAACATGAGAGAAAATCTTATAAATGTACTGAATCCACAAAATAGGCTTAGGACAAATGGAGCTCAACTAGTAGGAAGAACCTTTGACAACCTTATTGTCCTAACCAAAAAGAGAGTGATCTAATGAATAACATATCCCTATCCATATTGTCTAATTTTAGGGAAATGTCAATAAAAAATCTTGATCAATTTTTATTTAATTTCAAAGTATTATTTCAAGCCTATGACTACCAAAAAGATAATCAAAAGCTAAAACTATTTTATTTTGCATTTAAATAATTATCTATGAGTTGGTTTTATGGGTTTACATCTACATTCCATTCATTCATGGGATGGAATGGAAAATAGATTATTGGATAAATATTAAGAATATTTTAGGATAAAGAAGGAATTCTTCTATATAAAACAAAAACAATATAAATTATAGAAGATTATCTAGATAGATTATTCTTTGTCTATATAATATTTGGATATGAGTTTGATGAAGACTTTAGTAAGATAGTTTTTTTTTAAATTATTAGATGATTATGCTCGAGAGTTATTGAATCTAATGGGATAAGGTGATGCAAATAAACTAAATTTCAATGAAATTATAGAACTATGTAGGAATTATTCAAGAACAAATGTTAATAATAAAAAGTTGAGAACAACGAAATGAAAAAATGATGTTTTCAATTAACAAAGAAGGTTTCCACCTCAATTAGTATTAATTTGTACTCTCACTAGCCAGCTTTCACAAACTAAACAAGAAATAATTATGGGAATCAATGTTATTGACTATTGTAATGTTCAGTTATGTTTAAGAAAAATATTAATTAGTTCATCACTCACCATCAAAAAAATTCCTAAGGTAAATCAAATTCCAGTCCCTCTCAATGAGCAATCTAATGAAAAAGAATGCATTCAATAATTAAAAGATGAGTTGACAGGTTGTATTGAAGAGCCTAATTTGGTTTCAAAGGCCATCAATTTGGCTCTAGAGTTCACCAGTCTAATTTATGAGCCTAAAATTGACAAACCATTTGAAGAAGAGTGTTTCAAAGATAACTACCAACTATATGTTAAAACATAATCATGGACCATTATAATCTCTTATAAGTGAATTTATGTAAATCGATTCAATATATTTAGAAATGAAACAAATTGTAGCCCAACCAAGAAAAACATTAAATATAAATAGTTGGTTGATTGATGAAAAAATCATAATTTTAGAATTCTTAGAAAAAATATTTAAATATAAAAATGGTTTGACTGAATGTTGTTTGGATATTTTGAGTGTGAATGATAGGTTGATTGTACAAACACAACCAACATACACAAAGAATCAATGGATGAAAAAAGAAACATGAAAGTGATACTTATTGTGCAAAGATAACCATGGCCACTAAATCAATAAATTTTAGGTATGTATTATTATTTTTTATATAAATATGAATATATTTCATATAAACATGCATTTCATACTTGGACCAATCGACTTCTACTATATCAAAAAAATTCAAATTATTTTTATCAACCATACATCTAATTACTGCAATATCAAGCCCATTTATGGTGGCCTCTAGCCCACCATTAATAATATGTTAGATATGAGATTTTTTCAAATAACTATTGTATAGTAATGAAATGATAATTATTTCTATCTCTTGACTTTCATCCATTCATAATAAAAGTTATTTCACTATTTTTTAATTTTTTTTATGCATGTTTAATCAAAAAATATTAGTAAATATGTGATATTAAGAGATTGAGATAGCAAATGGAATGCTTTAAAATAGGTAATATTTTTGGATAGATTGTAAACTTTTTGCCATTATATTTTCAAACTAGTATCTGATGTTTGAATATAGTCTACAGGTATCACTGATCATTTTATTTAGTTTTTTAAAATAGTTTGGTTGTAACATAGTCTTCCCAACTTTTTGCTTTGATTAGAAAAATAAAAAGTAATGAATTTAAATTAAATTTTGAAATTAAGCTCAAGATCAATGAGATACATATATTTTTACAAGCAAAGATACTTCAAAGGATTAACTTAAGCCATCATAGACCAGCACAGTTCTGCCATTAAATTCCTATAGTTTGGCTCTGAAGTCTAGAGTGTCTCAGATTAATCATAAATCTCATTGGAGGAAATTTTGAGGATTGCACACTACTGCATAAATCATTCATGCTTGACCAAATATAGTATTCTCATGATATATGAAGAGTATGAAAAATAATGTGAGACATTTTTTCATGTTTTTACATAAATTGATTTTAATACAGATGGCTCACAAAAATAAGAACAATCAATTTTATAGTTGATTTCAATGTTGTAAAGGAAATGGAATAGCCACTTCTTAATTTCTAATCATGTTATCATTTCATGAAAAAAAATTAAAAAAAAGTAAAAATTTAAAAATTTAAAAATTTAAAAAAATGTATAAAAATATAAAATATAAAATTCAATAATAAAAACCTTCGGGTATTGTTGATAGCCATGGTTAAAAAAATTGCTTGCTACCTAACCATGTACTGTATAAAAAAGTCTTGATCAAAAAACCAGCAAATAGATGATCAAAGACAAAAAAAAAAAAAAAAGAGGAAAGAAAAAGTTAAAAACAAGTAAATAGCTACTTTTTTCAATCAATAATAAAGTTATACATAATTTACTTTGTCTTTATGTTCTCTTTCAACATCAAATAACTTTGGCCACATTAACACAAAGGAGGAAATAGATAATTGGGAGTATGACTAAGGTATCGATTCTATTATTTTATTTCTAAATATAGTTATAATTTTTTTCAATTACAAATAGTTTCACTGAAAAATGTTTTGGGCAGAGAATAGAAATAGTTCCAAAAAAAAGAGAGAAAAATAAAAATATACCCATGCATAAAGACATGCATCAATTTAAGTGTGGGAGAGAAGAGAGGAAAAGAGTTGAAAACTAGTAAATGATGGTTCTTTTCAAACACATAAAGAATGCATTGATTCAAAATAATGTTTATTGAGATATTCAGTTCATCATATATGACTTTCGATAAGATATGAGATGAAGTAGTTAAATGGGAGCCAATCTTTAAAACTTAAGATATATTTTAATAAACAAAAAACATTATTTAAATGATCATAAGAAAATAGTATATCAAAAGAAGATAAAAATATCCACTACTCCCCCATCATAGGCTCTACCAAAATAGAACAAACTTATGAATATTGAGAAAGATGAAAAATGTTGATTTTTTATAAAATGAGTGGCCTAATTTGTACAAGGATCATTACTACAATGAAATATTGAGAAAGTTAAATCTACAAGAAAAACAATAAAATGTATTAGGGCATCAATAAGTTTAAGTGTATGAGAATGATGAGTCCATAAAATGACTCATTATATTAATAAAAAAGACCATTCTTTATTGTATAAATCATGTTTTATATGTGAACTCAGATATAGTTTAAGAATTTATTCTTATTTTAGAGTGAAATAAAGGATAATATATAGTCTATTATTTAGATGTCATTGTAATTTGTATTGTTATTATTTTTTAACAAATTATTGGGAAAAGATGTCAAATATTATATATGTAGAATGAAATGAATCATCAATGCAGATATTAAAGTTTCAAGTGATTAAATACAAAATTAAGGAAAATATTCATATAAATTTTTATATCACTATTATCTTTGGAGTCACAATCTTCATGTAGCTCCGGAGATCTTCACTAGTTTCAGAGTTCAATATAAACCATCTTCAAAGTTCTTTAGTTGTTATTGATATGGATGTAATATTTATGCATGATCATCTAAGGCATATAAACATCTTTGTATAAACCAAAAATAGGTCATATATTTTTGTGTTAGTTTGTTTGATGTTTTGGTATGTAAATATATAAGGATAGATTTGACAAATTCTATAAAATAGCAAAAATAGTCATCAAGAATTTCTATGATTATAAGTATAATTTTGTATTAAGATTTTTTTTTTTTAAATTATCTTGGTCTGAGTTCGTATGCAAAAATTATGAGTATTTTAGTGGGTTTTGTACATGCATAGTCAAAATTTTGGAGTTTATCGATCTAGCTCCAGAGCTCATTGATCCAGCTCTAGAGTACATCGATCGAGCTTTGGAGTTGCCTAGAATTGAATCTGAATCTACATATGATAAATTTTGAGGTTTAAGAGGTTAAAGGAGGCATGAAAGAATGTTTTGAAACATGTTTTATAATGTTTCTATATATAGAAATTCTATAAATAGAAACCTCTAAAAATACACATCAGCATTACAAAGGTCTATAATTATGGACACATGCAAGTAAAGATGATTATTACTTATTTTGAGACATCTATTTATAGTATTTATAAAAATAAGTATTCTTAAATAAGATAATATATTTATAGTACTTCAACTACGAATATCTTACCCATCAAAGTTGTTGGAGAAAACTAAATTTGTTGTATTATTATTTAGTTGTTAGCATGCAATGAGAAATCAATTATAAATTAATTTTTTAAGTTGTTAAGGTTATTAAATCAATTCTAAACTTATTTGTTAGTTTTTTATAAAAATAATCTAATTTTTTAAGTTTTTAGCATTACAAAATAAAGTTGTTACTCTTCAATAATAATTTGTTAAAAAAATTGTATTATAAATACAACCTTCTTATTCATTGTGAGAGTTAGTAGAGTATGATTAGAAGTTAATAAGAGTTATAATAAGCATGTATTAAGTAATTTTATATTTTAAATCACTTTTGAAGTTAATGACAATTTTATGTTCATAAAAATTTAAGTGTTGATATGCATCCTATTCTAAGGAAAAATAAGGGCTACTCAATTAAGGAAGAAGGATATTTTACTGTATTTTATGTTATGTGTTATTGTTTAAATATTTAAATATTTATATTAATAAGTGTGGATTGATAACCTATATATGTCCTTCTATTTCTATGTGCATTTACTTTCAATTTATTGTTTACAACATTGTTATCATCTTTTCTTTTTGAAAATATTTCTATTTCAAGAAAATTCCATTTTAAACTAAAGTGTGCTTTATTTTGATCAACAAGTGTGTTTGATTATCATCAATTTTATTTCACACATAAATATAGTTTTTCATTTTATCAAAGTGTACTTTTGATTATGTAACAAGTGTGTTTTCTTCAAGCAAATTAGTTAGTTTCTAGTTCAACAAGTGTGTTTCTTTTCACAAGTAATAAAGTAGATTTGTATTCATGTAAGTAGATTATATATTTAAAATTAAGTGATCCAAACCACCCTCAAAACACATAATTTGTATTCCTTGTTATTTATACCTTATTATAGACTGTCATTGGACACCACCCTTAGTTTGATATGACATCAACTAAACTAAGTTGACTAAATAAAGGGATTGACAACACCCATCATTTTTTGTGTTGTTGTTGGGGACTTCAAGGTGTTAGTAAAGTATAAATCATAAGATGACAATTAATTACAAAAAATTCTCATAAATTTAAAAAAATTATAAATAAATTAAGAGATTCATAGGGAAGAGATATTTGGAAGAACCCCAAAAAAAATAAGTTAAAATGGGAGAAAATCTTAAAAATGTATTGAATCCATAAAATAGGTTTAGGACAAATAGATCTCAACTAGTAAGAAAAAATTTTGCTTACCTATTGTCTTAAAGAAAGAATGGAGTGCTCCAATGAAGAACATATCCCCATCCATATTTATTAATTTTAAGTGGATGTCAATAGAAGATTCTGATCAGTTTTCATTTGATTTCAAAATATTATGTCAAACTTATGACTACCAAACAAATAATAAAAAGTTAAAATTATTTCATTTTACACTTAAGGAATCAACTATGAGGTGGTTTATGGGTTTACAACCACATTTCATTCATTCATGGGATGAAATTAAAAATTAATTATTGGACAAATATTAGGTCTATTTAAAGGTAAAGAAGAAATTCTTATATATGGAATAAAAAGAAGATAAAATTATACAAGATTATCTAGACAAATTCTTCTTTGTCTATAGAAGATATGGATATGAGTTTGATGAAGACCTCAATAATATAATTTTCTTAGAAAATTTATATATTTATGCTCAAGACTCATTGAACCTAATGGGAAAAGGCGATTCAAATAAACTAACTTTCAATGAAATTATTAAACTATGTAAGAATTATTCAAGAATAAATGTTAGTAGTAGAAAGTTGAGAGCAACAAAAGGAAACATTGATGTATTCAATCAATAAAAAAGGTTTTCCACCTCAATAACTATTGATTCCTACTCCCACTAACTATCCTTCACAAACCAAATAATAAATAACTATGGGAATCAATGTTTTTGACTATTAAAATGTTTAGTTATGATCAAGAAAAATATTCACTAGTTCATCACTCACCATCTTAAAAATTCTTAAGGTAAATTAAATTTTAGACCCTTTAAATGATCAATCCAAGGAAAAATAATATATTCAATAATTAGAAGAGAAATTGACTGGTTGTATTGAAGAGCCTAGTTCAGTTCTAGATATCATCAATCTAGCTCTAGAGTTCACCAATATAGCTCTTAAACCTGAAACTTTCAAACTATATGAAGAAGAATCCTTCAAAGACATAACTACTTACTACATGTTGAAACCTCATCATGGCCCATTGGAATCTCTCATAAATTATGTTATGATAGTTAACTCAATATATCTAGAAATGAAATAAATTGTAACCCAACTAAAAAAAGCATTAAACATAAATAGTTGGTTGAATAATGAACAAAAAAATCATAATTTCAAAATTCTTAAAAATAATATTTAAAGAGAAAAACATTTGACTAAATATTATTTTATATATTTTGAGTGTGAATGACATGTTAATTGTAAAAACATATCCAATGTGCACAAAGAATCAATGGATGAAAAAGGAAGCATAAAAGTGATACTTATTGTCCAAAGAGAACCATGGCCACTAAATCAATAAATTTCAAGCATGTATTACTGGTTTTTATATAAATATGAATATTTTAATTATAAACAAACATTTCATACTTGGACCAATTGACATATACCATATCAAAATTTGTCAAATCATTTCCACCAACTATTCATCCAATTGCTACAATATCAAACCCATTCATGGTGGTATCCACTCCACCATTAATAATATGTTAGATATGAGAATTTTCAAAATAACTATTGTATAATAATGAAATTATAATTTTTTTCACCTCTTAACTTCCATCTATCTATAATCAAAGTTATTTTAGTGTTTCCCAATTTCTCTTTTTATGCATATTTAATTAACCTTAATAAACATGTGATATTAGGAGACCAAGATATTAGATGAAAATTTTTAAAATAGATAATGTTCTTGGAAAAAAATTTAATATTTTGTCATAATATTTTTAAACTAACATTTAACATTTGAGTATAGTTTACAAGTATCAATGATCATTCTTTTTAGTTTTTTAAAACAATTTGGTTGTAACATAGTCTTCTCAACATCTTAATTTGATTAGAAGAATAAAAAATAATGAATTTGGAGTGGATTTTGAAATTAATTTCAAGAAAAATGAGATACATATGTTTTGAAAAGCAAAGAGACTCTAGAGGATTAGCTTAATCCATCATGTACCAACACAATTCTAGCTTTAGATTCCTACATTCTATCTCTAAAGTCCATTAGTCTGGTTTTAGATTGTCTCAAATCAGTCATAAATCTCGTTGGAGGAAATTTTAAATATTGCACACTACTAAATAAATCATACATGTTTGACCAAATATTGTATTCCCAAGATATTTGAATATTATGAAGAATAATGTGAGACTTTTCTTCAGGTTTTTACATAAGTTGATTTTGATGCAGATGGCTCACAAAACGAAGTTTATGAGAACAATCAATTTTATAGTTTATTTTAGTGTTTTAGAGGAAATTAAACATCTACTTCTTAATTTATCATTATGTTATCATTTATTTAAAATCTAAAAAAAATGGAAAAAAAATTACAAAAAGAAAATAAAATAGAAAATTCAACAATGAAAACCTTCAGACATTATTTACAGTTATGGTTAGAAAATCAACTTGGTGGTTGGCAATGTACTATATAAAATAGCCTTGATTAGATAACTAGAAAATGGATGATCAAAGATTAAAAAAAAGGAAAGAAAAAGTTAAAAACTAGCAAATGGCTACTTTTCCTAATCAATAATAAAGTTATACCTAGTTCACTTTTTCTTTCTACTCTCTTTCAGTATCAAATAACTTTGGCCACATAAACATGAATGAGGCAATAGATAATTGAAATTATGACTAAGGTATTTATTATGTTATTTTATTTATAAATATAGTTATAAGTTTTTCAATTACAAATAGGTCTATTTGAAAACTTTTTGAGTAGAGAATATAAATAGTTCCAAAAGAAAAAGAGAAAAGAAAGAAATAAGAGAGAGAAAACAAAAGAAAAAGAAAAATATCCCCATGCATGAAGACATGCATCATTTTAAGTGTGAGAGATAAGAGATAAAATGATTTAAAAACTAGTAAATGATGGTTCTTTTCAAACACATAAAAAATGCATTGATTCAAAATAATGCTCATTGAGATATTCAGTTTATCATATATGGCTTTCAATAAGAAATGGGATGAAATAGTTAAATTGGAGTCAATATTTCAAACTAAAGATATATTTTGATAATTAATAAATTATTGTTTAAATGATCGTTAAAAATAATAATATATCAAAAAAAGATGAAAATATACACTGCTTTCCCTTCATATGCTATCAAAATAAAACAAACTTATGAATATTGAAAAAGATGATAAATATTATTTTTTTATAGAATAAATGGAATGATTTCTACAAGGACCGTTTCTATAATTAATGATTGAGAAAGATAAATATACAAGGAAAATAATAGCATGTATGATTACATGCACAAGTTTAAGTGTGGGAGAATGATGAGTCCATAAAATAATTCATTATAATAAATAAGACCATTCTCTATTGCATAAATCATGTTTTAAAAGTGGGATTAGATGTAGTTTAATAATTTATATTTATTTTAGATTGAAAAGGATAATATCTAGTTTATTATTTATATGTCATTATAATTTGCATTGTTTTTATTTTCTAAAAAATTATTAGGAAAAGATACCAAATGTTGTACATGCAAGTTGAAGTGAATGATCAATGCAGATATCAAAGTTTTAGGTGATCAAATACAAAATCAGAGATAACCTTCATATAGCTTCAGATATCACTAGTAGTTATAGAGTCACAGTCTTCATGTAGTTCTATATATCTTCACTAGTTTCAGAGTCCAATGTAAACCATATTCAAGGTTCTTTAGTTGTTATTGATATGGATGTAATATTTGTGCATGATCATCTAAGGTATAAAAACACTTTTGTATCAACCAAAATTAGGTCATGTGTTTTTGTTTTTGTTTGTTTGATGCTTTGGTATGTGAATGTGTAAAGATAGATTTTATAGATTTTATAAAATAGTAAAAATATTCAATAAGAATATATTTGATTGTTAATCTAATTTTATATTCATATTCCTTTTTAAAAAATAGATAAGTTAAAAAAAGAATCATCTTGATCTAAGCTCATATGCAAAAGGTATGAGCATTTTAATGGGTTTTGTACATGCATAGTTGAATCTCTAGAGTTCATCAATCTAACTATAGAGTTCATCAATCTAGCTCTAGCATACATCAAGTGAGATCTGAAGTAACCTATAATTGAGTTTGAAGTTGCACATAACTTATTTTGAGATTTTGGAGGCTAAAGTAAGCATTAAGTAATGTTTTGGAACATGTTTTATAGTGTGTTTATATATAAAAGTTTGATAAATAAAACTTTTAAAAATACACATCAGCATTACAAAAGTTTGCAGCTGTGGACACATGCAAGCAAAGATGATTGCTACCTATTTTTATACATCTATTTATAATATTTTAAAATATAAATTCTTAAATAAGGCAAGATATTTATAGTACTTCAACTATGAATATCTTATGCATCAAAGTTGTTGGATAAAACTAAATTTATTGTATTATTGTTTAGCTGTTAGCCTACAAAAAGAAATCAGTTCTAAACTAATATTTTAGGTTGTTAAGGTTAGTAAATCATATTCAAATTGATTTGTTAATTTTTTAGAATAATAATCTGAGTTGTTAGGTTGTTAGGATTAGAAAATCAAGTTTTTACTCTCTAACAATAATTTGTTAAATAAGTTGTATTATAAATACAACATTTTTATTCATTGTGAGAATTAATAGAGTGTGATTAGGAGTAAGAGTTAGACTAAGTGTGGATTAAGTATTTCCAAATTATAAATAATTTATGAAATTAATGAATATTTAATGTTCATAAAGATTTAAGTGTTGTTCTACATCCTATTCCTATGAAGAGCAAGGGGCACTCAACCAAGGAAAAAGGATATTTTATGGTATTTTATGTTGTGTTGTTTAAATATTTCAATCTTTATATTAATAAGTGTAGATTGATAACCTTTAGGTCTCTTTCTATTTGTGTGTGCATTGACTTTAAATTTATTTTTCACAGCATTGTTATCATTTTTTCTTTTTGAAAGCATTTTTATTTCAATAAAATTCAATTTTCCAACTAGACTAGAGTGTCCTTATTTTTTATCGGCAAGTGTGTTTGATTATCAAAAAAAATCTTTCATAAACAAATAGTGTTTTCCATTTTATCAAAGAGTGCTTTCAATTTTGTAACAAATGTGTTTCATTCAATTAAATTATATAGTTTCCAATTTAAGAAGTGCGTTTCTTTTCACAAGTAATAGAGTATATATTCATTCATGCAAGTAGATTAAATATTTAGGATTAAGTGATCCAAACCATCCCCAAAACATACAATTGTTAGTCCTTGTCCTTTATACCTTATTATAGGTTGTCATTGAACATCATCCATGGTATGATATGACATCAACCCAACTAATTTGACTAAATGAAGGGATTGATGACATCCATCACCCTACCTAAATACCCAAGCCATATCTTGATATTGATTATGCCCTACCTACCTTCTTGTACTTGAGTATTCCCTACCTACTATGTTTATTTCTATACCTATCTAATTATTCCCTTCTTGATAAAATACACAAGCCATATATTGATCTTGAATACCCATATCTAATCCTAATTATATATATCTCACATGACCATATATTTAATACTTGATACCTACTTGAATATCTGATTGAATACCCAAGGCATATCTTGAAAGGAGATGGGGAATTATAACCTATTTAGAGAAAGGAATGACTAGGAATGATCAAACACAAGCATAAATCCATTGTACCTATAATAAATGTATTGGAGTGAGTGATTAGGGATAATGAGGGATGAGGAAAGAGTGATTAAGGATGATGAGGGTTGATGAGGGTCAATGGAGTGATTAAAAATAATGAGGGATGAGGAAAGAGTGATTAAGGATGATGAGGGTTGATGAGGGTCAATGGAGTGATTAGGGATGAGGAGGGAGTGAATAGGGATGATAAGAGATAATGAATATAATAGAATATTAGATTATATATGGAGGAGTAGGTCACTATTGGTATAAAGATATAGATAGTCAAGCAGTCAATTCTTCAACTCGGTATTCCAACTAGAACTAGATATATATATCTAATCAATCCCTATTTAACACTCAAATCCCAATTGCTCATAGTAAGTTCATCTATCTTGATTAGTAGGATCCCCATCCTCATCCCTATCTACATAAAGGAAATGAAAGGAAAAGGAGGGAGAGGTCCTAACTAGATCCTCATAACCGGTCAATCCTAATCAATTCCAATCAATAGGTTCCCCATCCCCATATATTTAAAGGAAAGGAAAGGAAAGGGGAGGTAAAGGGCCCAATCAAGAATATTCTATTATATAAGTCATAAGAGTGTGTGTTTTCCCTATCTACATATGGGTATATTAAAAGGAAGGGTCCTTGATGGAATTTACCTCCACTATTAGGAAATTTATGTTCTAGGACTACACACCCCATATATCAATCATATGTGCTTTTGGGTTCACTCTGTGAAACTAATGGAGACCACTAGAGAAGAGATCCTAGGATTCCTTCATCCCTTGATTGTAAGACTTGACCCTAGACCCTAGATGATCTTTATTAACCCCAAATTTGAAAGTGTGTTGGGTTCTCATCCCTAAGAGAGGATAAAAAGAGCACTATCAAACCTAGACTTGAAAGAACTATGGGTTAATCAACCCTACATATTAACCCCAAAAATGGAGGTACTTACCTAAAGATCCTAAGGGGGAGAGGGGGAGGAGGAAGAGCCTACCATAATGACTAGATTAACATGCCCCCTCTCTATTTTGGGTAAGGATGGCCATATGTAATTGAGTTTAATTGGTTCTATCTTGGGGGAGGAGAGCCTAATCACCACATGCCCCTCCCCTAATATAATATCCAATACCCTAGTCACCCCCTATCTATATACATGGCCTAACCATCTAGATATAGGTTGTGCAATAATTGTCCCTTATAAAATATTATAGTTGATAGACCATAGTGATACCCTACTTATTTAGTTCAAGTTCACCTGAATAAGACTAGTGATATAGGTAGAGTCAGATAAATAGGCATAGTCAGATAGATGGGCATGGTTAAGTTGGACAAATAAATGCTCTGTATAGATTGGATGGGGATCCAGATAATTAAAATATAGATAGATATATCACATATATAATAGAATATGACAATTTATATAGAGGAGTAGGTCACTACTAGTATAGGGATATAGATATCTAGGTAGTCAATTCCTCACCTAAATATTCCATATAGCCTCATCCTTATAATGGGTCAATTATACTTTATCATGTCCCACTCTAGAATGATATCATCTCATCTCATCTATTATGTTTCATAGTCGACTATATATGGCCTCATAGCTAATCAATCCAAATCGAGAATAGTCAATCTATTTCTCTTCATCCTAATCAAACATATCTATATGTATTTATCCTAATCGATCAGTAGGCTTGGTTGATTATATATAGCCTCATAGCTAATTAGGTTGATATTTATCAATATGAATTGGTAGGCTACCCATCCCATCACCATCTAGATAAATGAAAGGAAAATAAAATAAAGGGGAGGGAAAGGGCCCAATTGAGAATAGTCAATCAAATCTAAGGAACTATCTATATGCTCAATCAATCCCAGATGATCATAGTCAGTCCTATATTTAATGAGTATTTGGTATCCCAATTGATAATAACTAATAAAATCTAAGGGACTATTTATATGTTCAATCCCATCTAAATAGAGGGCCCAATAAATCTAGTCGATCCCTCTCTATTAATTGGCTCCCCATCCAGATAAAGGGAAAGGGCCTAAGTGATCGTACAATTGGATATCCATCTAGATATAGAGCCCACGTGTCAATTCTAATTGATTAGTAAGCTCCCCATATCATCTAGATATAAGGGCCAATATAGAATATTTGAGTTAGATAATTCTATATATAGGATAGTTCTTTCTATAAATATATTCATTTTCATTGAAATAAAATTGGAGATAGCAAACTACCCTAGGAAGACCTTTCACTCGGTTGAGTTTATTCCCTCTCATTCAAAAATATTGAATGACATGAAATAATGGATCAAACATAACACAATGTCTTCAAGTTGATGGATTTATGACACACCCCATAGGAGGGTTATAAAAATGGCTATAAATATAATCTATATATACCACCCTCAATCCATAAAAATCCATTCCCCATATATATCTGCTTATTTTTTGACCCCTTATCTCCCCAAGCACTCACACATTTCATCTTTCCCTTCCCTCCCTTGACTGATAATAGATAGGAGAAAAACTACCACCCATCTATTTGGAATTATCGTTAATCACTCAGAATGACCTCATTATGAGATATACAGGCATATGACACATTATATAGCCACTCTTCCCAACAAAACATGTTTAGAATAATGGAATGGGCTTTAACACAACCCTATATTATATATTAGTCATATTCACCACCCATAAACTACATCTATCATCTTCCTCCCCTAAGGGTCCCCTATCTATATATGGGCCTAGTGGAGCGCAACCTACCTAGTGAGCAATAGATCAAGAATGAAGGCATAGGAAGGAGCACAATTAACCCCTCTACCTAGAGGCCTTTTATTTTAGTCCCTATAATTTATCCACCAATTAATATATGTCTATAATTATCTAGATAGAAATAGAACTCTATCTATCTAGGAGGCTCGTATCCTCGATAGATAAAGAGGAGCTTTGGAGGCTAAGGGGGTAATCGATATAGAGATCCATGAGAAAGGGAGGGACCCAAGGATAAAACCATAAGAGAGGTCACTCTACCATATAAAAGGGAGGGAAAAACCCCTATATTCTTGGCCACTTAGGCTCAAGGAAGAGGCCCCAGCTACCATAGATAGGAGAAAGGCTTTGCCACCTTTAAAATCTCAAAACCCTACCCGCTATAGATAGGTTTAGGTGACCCAACTTGATATTATATTTATCTATATAGATGTCATATTAAGTGTATCTATATTAATAGTTGACACTCGAATAATAACTTATCCCTCCATTATAAATATTGAGCCTATAGGTAGGCTTGAATAATTCAATTGAGAATCAACCCAAACAATCAAGGAGGGGATGTAGGGAATCGATTGGTAGAAGAAATCAAGTCAAACAATGAGCCCTACACTTATGTTACATATATATAGTATATATAAATTTACATATTTCATATCCAATTACTCATGTTTCCCATCCCATAAAGTCATGTCACATATATAGTTAAGTTACTCGTATTACCCATCTCATAGAGTCATGTTACCCATAGAGTCATGTCACTAGTTAGTCTATAATGTGACTATAGCTCTACGTATTTAGTCCAATCATGTTACATGAAAAGGGCCACCTAAAGGGAAAAGTGAACTAGAAAATATAATTAATTTCGCTCTAACGCTGAGGTGTTAAGGAGGTTAGAGAGAAAACACCTTATGCCCAGTTGAACTTTACTACCTCTGGGACAAAGAAGACTGAATTCCAACCCCTAAAATGTGGCCAAGTGACTGATTAATAAGGGTGAACATTCTTATTAAATATTTCCCATTTATATATAGAGGGGGATATGGAGGAGGAGGGGGAGGCCAAATAAATAGACCATAGATAAAAAGGGGAGGGGAGAAATATACCTTATAAAAAAACTAGACCCT
This sequence comes from Torreya grandis, assembly GCA_037957365.1. Lineage (NCBI taxonomy): Eukaryota > Viridiplantae > Streptophyta > Pinopsida > Cupressales > Taxaceae > Torreya > Torreya grandis. Next base: position 5,474,912 of record JARHVA010000226.1, on the reverse strand, counting down.
ATATAGAGAGAGGTGGAAACTAGATATCTAGGGATAGAAAGAAGTAGCAGAGAGGAAAGAAGTGAGTCGACTCTCTCTATTTTTTCCCAAAAAAGGGATCTCATTATTGTTTCTCAAAATTAATCCATATATGGGGAACATAGGGTGAATCTCTATTCCTTGGAAAATGAATCATCATATTAAACCCATACTCTCAACTCATGACAATAGACTCTAGATGGTATAAAGAGGTGGGTGGATAAAATTAAGATGCAAATGGAACCATCACTACACTATTTGGCATCACTAGCTACATATAACTACATTTACATAAACATCTACATAAAGTATGGCATGGAATCACCAACCCAGCTACATATGGACATGGAATGCATCATTAGAGTGGATCTATATTCCATAAGTCATAAGATTGAAGGTGCCCCTATCTATATATGGGTATAATAAAATGAAATGTCTTCAATGGAATTTACCTCCCCTATTAGGGCATGTTTTCTCTAGGACTATGTGCCCCATATATCAATCATATGTGCTTTATGGTTCATTCAGGGAAATGAATAAAGACTAAGAAAGAAGAGATCCTATAATTCTTTGATCCCCTAATTCTAAGACTTAACCCTAAACCCCAGTCAATCTTTATCAACCCCAAACCCAAAAGGGCATTGTGTTAATAGTGTGATAGGTTTTTAGCCCTAGGAGAGGACCTAAGGAGTGCCATTAACCCCATACCTGAAGGAACTATGGGTTAATCAACCCTACGCATTAATCATCATACCATTGAAAATAGATCCAGATTATATTTTCATGATTGAAAGAGAATCAATAATATTAATTCCCCCATCATGACCTTAGTTTCAATAGATTTGAATTGAAATAACAACCATTTGCCTTTGAAACTAAAACTTTTGAACTTTGAAAATGTGTATGAATAAGTATCATGCCTTTTAAACTTTGAAAATGTGCATATGAGCATGAAAAATTATCATTCCCATTGAATCTATGCCAAATTATATTGATCTGAGCAACATTTTAGGTGACAATTCGGGTGATGGTTCTACCCCAATTGGTGGCAGAACTTTCAGGAGCCATAACTTTTGCACCATAGCTCCGTTTGACTCCCCATTTGAACCATTGGAAAGATAAGAATGAGAGGAAAGTCATGAGATGGCATGGAGATCCACTTGGTTGTTTTTGACCCCTAAAAAATAAATTAAATTACCCCAAATTTTAATTTTAGTAGTGTAGTCTAAAAGTAGTAAGTTTCTAAAAATAGTAATTCCTCAAATGTTGTATTGTTGTAAATCATGGAAGTTGAACCACTTAATCTCCCTCCATATTGGTGACCTTTCACCTCCTCCTCATACCTTTAAAACATTTATAAATGAATATGTAACCCAAAATGGAAATCAAACATGTTTTCTCAGAGATAGGCATATGTTTGGGTCTACAAATTTGATGAATAAAACATCTCTTCTCAGAGATAGCATTATTGTTATTATGTTCTTCTTGTTTCTTGAATTATCTTTCAACCAAAGCTTTTGAGTTTTTTATTAGATATAGAATTACATGAATTTATATGCTCAATTTTAATTATATGTAAAATCTATAACTTTTTGTTCATGTCGATATTTTTCATATGCCCATCATATACATTTAAGTATGTATGAATCTGTATTTTGATTTTTTTTCAAAGTGAATGAATATGCATGGCACATGCCCTTAGAATCTCTGTATAATGTGCCAATATTTTTCATATATTTTATTTTTAAATTAATTTATATCTTTGAATCCTTGAAACTTTACATTTTTAAACTTGAACTGTATCTCAAATCTGAGTTTTTAATTGCTTTAATTCTTTGAAACCTCTATTTTGTCATAAATCTAATTTTCCATTACTTTGAGTCTTTGAAAACCTTAATTTTGACTTTTTCAAACATGTGTTTTATCCCAAATGTGATTTTGGTATGTTTATGGAGGCTTGTATCTCTAAGACAAGCCCACTATGATTCTCGCTTTTGAGATGATGGAACCTGTATGTCACTTATTTCAAAAGAAGAGTTAATTATATCATGTGATAAAGATATAATCATGTATAATCATGTCATCATGTGGAGAGTATGTCATCATAGACATGTAATTAACATTTAAGCTTGTGTTTAACATATTTAATGTGAGGCATACAAGTATCATGTCTAGATAGATATAACAATGAGGCGTGTAGTAAAGTAACCATCTCTGAACTATATTGCACAATAAAATATTGTGGTATATATCATGGCACCACTAATCAAGCTCAACAATAATAACAAAGATAACATATAATGTCACACAACGTCATACAATAAGGCCAAGTTCCACATATAATAGACATGAATATGTCATAATAAGTAAAGCCAAGGGCCACATACAAAGGACATTAAGAATGTCATCAATAATGGACACACTCAAATGTCACACAAAATATAGGGCCAAGGACCTCAAATAATGGACATGTTTAAATGGCACTCATAACAAGAAAAATTCTCATAGAGATGTTCAAGAAATGTTTTTCACATAAGGGCCAAAGGCCACAATCAATGGATGTGTTAAAATGTCTCACAAATAAATGTTGAACATATAGGGCCAAGGGCCACAAACAATAAGCAAGCAATGTCTATCTTATCATGTAAGAAAGTAAACAACATCGAAAGAGCATAGAACAAGTAAAAAATAGTCTACAATATTTGTATGTATCAATGTCATATCATAGAAAAGTAGCATATCCATGTATCACAATGTAATGTATAAATAATTACAAAGACACTTGTAAGATATATAGCTCTATATGGTAGAGAGGTCATAAATAGATATAAAATGCTATAATTTAACCTGTAGAATAATATGCCCCTAGCATAGGCATGGCCACTAGGTAGAGGGGAATCTAGCATCTAAAAATCTATGTAAGATATTTATGTCTTGCAACATACTTATATACCTCATGAAATTCATATGTATAGAAACATAATATACTATCTACTGAAATATATGATAAATAACATATGTAAACAATTGAACTAACAACTTTTTTCATGCTCAGATCCTAATTTTTAATTTTTTGAAGATATTTTGAATGTTTTTTAATATTTTTAACATATTTTAAATCATTTTTGTGTTTTGGGGAAAAAAGAACAATTTGAATTTTTACATATTTTTAAATATTTTTAAAGTAATTACCCTGTGATCCCATCATGGGAGGACCATAGTCATGTTTATATCATAGATTTGGAAGATGACTTTTTTTGGATGAAAAGTGCTACATGTATATGAATTTAAATCTAAAAAGATATCAAGTTTTGTAGTTCAATTGTCATGTTCACTCCTTGTAATATCTATTACATTATATATAACTTGAGGGGTAAAATGTTGGATGGAATTTGTGGTATAGTAATAGAAGGTCTCATTGCCTATGTTTGTTTTGGAACACACTGAATTGTCTAAGGTACTACCTTAGGAATTAATGTATAAGATTTAGATTTCATTGAATTTTGAGTAACTCTTTATTATGAAACTTGTTTTCTATGATGGGAACTCCTTTCCTTTGAATTGATTATATATAAATATTCTTTATAGGTCAAATAACTAGCTCTACACTATGCTCTTGAATAGGTGCCATAACCAACTATGGTGGTGGTGGGGGAGAAGGAGGAGTTATCACTTAATGTAGAGGGTACTCATATCAAATGCTTAGAACTTTTTTTTTTTTTTTTTTTTACTAAAAATAGGGTAAAAATTTTATTGAAAACAGGAAAAATAACAATTACAAAGCATTGTCCTGATCCACAAGCTAAGTTAATTTCTCAGATAAATCCCTGGGCAGCATCATGTGGTCCGAGAAGTTCCAGCCCAGTCCATGCTCTGAGGCCCATTTGGCCAAGCAGTCCGCTACTCCGTTCCATTCTCTTGGGATATACTTAAAAATCACAGAATCCAACGAATTGCTAATCTGAAGCACTTGTTAGGCAACTCCAACCAAATGCCAGTCGACCGTCTCAAAATTCCACTTGTTCAACATATTAACAACAACCTGTAAATTAGATTCACATATGATATTATGCTAGCCAAGCAAGCAGCACTGTTGAACAGCCATTAAGATCGTGAGAGCTTCCATTAAATTATTCGTGTGGTGTCCTTTATGAGTAGAAAAGAAAAATTGCATTTTTCCAGAGCTATCCCGACCAATCCCACCTACACCAGTTGGACCAGGATTGCCCAGCAATGACCCATCAGTATTTACCTTAAGTGTTCCAATTGCAGGAGGCACCTAGTGACCCATCTGATTAATAGGGTGCGGCCCCTGTCGACGTCCACGTGCAGGTATGTATTGGGCATAGCTATTGTTGCTAGGATACTCGGCCACATCAGCAAGTCACGCCAAAATCTTGGAGTCACCTAATCCCAAGTCTGTGATGCCATCACACTTAGCGTGGACTATTTCAAGAATGGAGATCCCAATTTTCCCCCACAGGCTTTTAACCTCCATGTTCACATTCTAAAAAATATGCTTGTTCCTCTTAAGCCACAGATTCCACAAGATAAAGGATGGACCAATGTGCCATGTCACCTGAAGAAGTGTGGCTTGAGAGGGGGGATGGTCCAGTTTGTTCCAAAATTTAGTCAGAGAGCCCACGTGCCAACAAGGGCATTCCCACACCTCCCACCATCAATACCAAATCAGATTGGCAAAGGGGCACTGGAAGAAGAGGTGGGAAATGGTCTCTTCACTGCCTCAGCATAACACACACATTAAAGGCCCTTGGAAGCCTTGTTTGCATATGTTGTCCCATGTGAGACACTTATTATGAACTAAAACCCAGAGGAAAAAGTTGCATTTAGGCTAGGAGTAGCTGTTCCATACCTTTTTCCCCCAAGAGATCATCCACGCACCAAAAATTTGCCTTGTCAAAGCCTGATATCTGGCTAAAACAGAGTATTTCCTAGAGGAATCTCTGCCCCAAGCCAACACATCGAATGCTTAGAACTTTGACCACTTGATTATAATGTATATATTTAAGACATCAATCTATTGTTGATGGAATTGTGTGGATATTTTATATCCAAGGGCATCCTAATAACATATTAAATAACATATTTGGTAAGACTAGAAATGAAGTAGCCAATGTTGTTGAATTGACCTAAAGAGGTATCACTTTATGCCCAAGAGTATTCTATGTATGACCATTAAATGTTTTGACACTTTTTGATGCAGCTTACAAATGTTTCTCTATATATCCAAGAGTGTGAAGAAGTGTAATTATGCATGCATTTTCACTTGACCCATTTTTCTACATGAACTTATTCCTTAGAAGATGCAATATTTATTGTGGCATGTTGAAGGTTTTACGTAAGTGCAATCTTGGATTCAACTAATGTAACCCTTAAACAGAAATCTTGATTTTCTCTTTTTGTTGTTGTGATTTAATATTACAAGTATTTATGCTCTAGTTATGTTGATTGTATTAAACTACAACCTTTACGCTGTCCTTGGAATATTATGTCTCCATAGGAGTTTTTGATTTATCCCTCTTTACTATATATGAATCATCTCAATATGTTCCAACTTTCATAGGCATAAATAGAGTATGAGATAAGTATTATTCTAGATCGATAGGATTTAAATTTAGATTACACAACTTATCATCTACTAGTTATTACATATCATTATCATCACTTTTATACCAATATGTAACTATGCAAGTAGGGTCTTCATTATTGACCAAAATAGGGATATCTGGTATTTTATCCTCTTGATGTATAATAAGTAGTAATGCTTTATGTGTATATTAATGCTTATGATTGGTGCTTTGTCATGTTTTATACTTGACTCACCTACCTCGTGTATTTGTATTCAATCAAGCGTGATGGGTTATATAGGTAGTATAATAAATTGATCCTCTAAAAGGGGTATCATTTACTGGAATAGTATATTCATATATGTCATGTATAAAATTGATACATATATGGAATGTATAAGGTATAACTTCCATGGCATGAATCCAATGTTTCTCCAAAAGTAAGTTGTAGTGTAATTGGTTGGGCATGACTTGAAACCATTAGGCATTATCTTGGGACCTACCAGTAAATCCAATGTGATAGTTCTAAGTGTTTGATATGAGGAATTATCAAATCCTATGATATTCTATTCTAATTTTTGAATGTTATTCACATTGATACCTGATTGTTTTAAGAAATTATAGATACAAATATTCATCCCTAAACCATTATTGACCAACACACACTTGATTACCTTTTCCATAGACTTGAGTTTGAACGAAAAGTGGAATATTTTTATCTATGATATGCTTATGAAGTAAGTCTTCCTTATCAAAGGAGATGGATTTGTTGATATATTTGATTATATTCATGATAGAAGAAAATGATGTTGGCTATGTATCACTATGGATAGTTGTATCATGCAACGTATCATATAAAATATATTTATGGATGGTTGATATTTTAAATAACTCTAAAATAGAAATTTTAGTAGGGGTGTTCCATAATTGATCAATGATATCATAACCCTTAGATTGACTTACTTGCCTTGTGTTTGTTTTTATAACTTATCAATTAGTGTTTGTTCTTGTAGTAACTTCCCTTTTTCGATGATTTCCATTTTCAATTGTTTTTTATGTAACCTTTCTTTTTGTCATGTTAGTTTTGTAACTCTATTAACAATCATTCCTTTTTGATTTATTCTTTTGATAATTTTTCCACTTTCATGTCAAGTTCATCAATTTTTAACCTTATTTTTAATTTAAAAATTAATATGTTGGTCTAATAGGTGTAAAACTTGAAAGAGGTCATAATGTTGCAGATATATAATTATTAACAATTCTAATTTGTAACTTGTTAAATATGAAAATATATTGTTTTTAAAAAACAAGAAGAAATGTACCTAGTTTATATAAAGTTTTTCATTGACTATTTTAGATATTTTAAAATGGAAATAAAAAAAATATAGGGTTGTGACAACTTAGAATCAAGAATAGAATCTAAAGATACTTTTAGACATGTGTGTGCTCTATGGACAAAAATGCAGGTTGGTTGTGTCTATTTACTAAAAACTTGTCCAAGTTGACTATGATTGATAAATGAAAATTGAAAATAGAGAAAATAATAACTATGATTAGGAATAAAATCTAAGAATAGTCCTAGATAGGACCACTCTCCCTACATTGTTGGTCATGTTTATTGACTATAGACTAATTTGTGTTGATTGTGACATAAATTTAATTGTTATGTCTTTTACACTTGTGTCTATTGAGTATACTAAGATGTTTTAGTCCTGATATTATCACATGTATAATTCTATTTTTTTCCTCTTTTCTTTGGAAACCTTAGTATGGGCCCCTCAACCTGAATTATATAGTTGAGGAAGAGTGCATTGAAGAGTGGTATTGGATGGACTTGATTATTTCTCAGTTGATCCCCTCCCCCTTCCATTATTTTGAATGAGGGGAATGAAAATAAAATATAGAATAATGGATTTTGGGTGAATATCTATATCTTTCCAACCCAAACTTGATATGTTGGCATGGAGTTAGCCAGGGATTCTTTCGTGAGTCTTGTCATGATCATGCATGTCTTTTTGAGAGATAAAAACCTAAAAAAAGAGAGAGAGGGAGTAATGGGCTAAGATAACCCAAATCACCCCCTTAATGATTGAATGTTTCTTATGTATACAACTATTTTAAGAGGAAAATCAAGCCCATGTAGTTCTCCCACCTAGAGTGATTATGAAATTATGCTCCTTGACTATGTATGCAATTATAAATATGGCTTTGATACTTGAAAATGATAGCTGTTAACTTTATTTGAGATGCTTTAGACTTGAAGTATGGTTTGACCTTGTGAATGATCTTGAATTTATGAAGAATAGGTTAGATTTTCTCAATGTGTATTGGTGTGTAAGTGCTCAATGGATAGTGCCAAACTAGGAATAAAGAATGACCCTTGATTTTTATTTATGGTAAAATATTTTGATAATTTCTTTTGTAAAATCTTACAAAATGTGTGGGAAGACCCAAAAGAGTATTTCAAAATTTGTAAACTAACTATTAATATATGTAGGGCATAGCCACTCTAGGTGGACAAGTCTACAATAGTGGACTTATCTGAAGAGTCAAGAATAGTTGTCCTAAGTTGGAAATAGTCTGAGAGTAGTATAAAGTAGTTTGAGAATATGACATAGAAATTTATGTGTAATAGTGATGGAAATTAGAGGATCAATCTTGCATATAGATAAATATCTTAGAGGGATGGTGAATAAGAGTCATGTATTTGGTCACAAGTCACGTGGTTTTGGATGTGTTAACAATTAACATTGTCAAGTAATTATGACCATATTTAGGTATCTACACAATGTGATGTGTTTGTGCATTGCATTCCATTTTATGTTATACATCCTCTTAGTTGGCATGAAATGAAATATTTTAGGTAAAATCAAGTTAATGGGTTAAAAATTTTGGTAGACAAAATTCAAGGTCAAAGCAAAAATTATAAGTAAAATAATATTAATAGATTGTAAAAAATTATTAAAAATCACTAAGCACTATATAGACATGTCTTATTTAATCAAAAATAAAACAAAAATATATTTTGACATTTTGTAATGTCACCTTAAGGTGTGCATCACAAAATATGTACAATATTTACATAATGAATAGTCAAATTATGGAATGCATAAAGGAAAAGAACATGGAATGTGGAAAGTAAAGGGGAATTTTTGAATTTGGAGAAGGGTGGGAAAAAAATTTAACATGTCAAGATTGAGGAGATCCTAAAGATCCTGATGTAGAAGCAAATGGTAAGGGGAGTGAGGGACTTGGGTCCACATGGGGACCCATCAAAATCTGGTAAAAGCAAAGATCCCCTCAAAAAGATACTAAAGACATAGGATAAGAGGTTGGCTAGTAAAATATTTGAGGAAGCCTCTAAACAACATCATCTTTTGGCGAAATTGTAGAATAAGAGCATTATTTTTTATAGTGCTTGATAAATTGGTGGAAATGTCTCACTTCAAGATGGAAAATGAATTGATTAGAAAGTTTATGGGCTTGGTACCAAACATTTATGTTGTTAGAGAATGGGAAAATGTAAAATGGAAACCAAAGGGAAACCTTGATATCTATACCTTGGCAATGGCTTTTTTCATATTATCCTTCTCAAACTAGGACTATACTATCAGCTTGTTGGGAGGATCATGGTTTCTAGTGAAAAGTAATATTTTCCTAAAGAAATAGAAACTATGTTTGATCTAGATAAATAAAACTTCAATTAAATTCTCATCTAGGTCAAATTACCAAGTCTCCCTTTGGAATACTAGAAAGAAGAGGTGATGATAGGGATAGCAAAAATCATGGACTAGTTCATCACTCTCAATCCTGTAACCAATTTGAGAAAAAGGTTACTTTTCACCATGTTTTGTGTTAGTTCTTGCTTTGATTAATATAGTATGAAATATTGCTTTTGGTTTGTCTTACATGTATAAGACTAGGACATGAGTCTAAAACTTATTAGGAAAATAGGAAGGAAAAACTAGTATGGAGAAGGAAAGAGGATTGTAATAATCTAAACCTCAATCTCAAGGAAAAGTAGAAGATTATTTCACTATTCAAGTGGAGCAGGAGAGATCCCCTTAAGTTCCCAAGGAAGTTGATAATATTCATTTGGTTGAAGGGATGGATTCTAGTTTAATTCCAACTCAAGATAAGAAGTATCATGATAGTGTAAGTAGCATATAAAAAGAGTCAGGGTTGCACCATAGATAAATCTTTAATAATCATGGAGTAAATGGCTTGAAACATCTAATGCATGAAGATTTGGAAGAATGTAAATTTATAACTAAAGGTAAGAGGTTTGTTAGACCCATTTCCCCCTTCTTAAAACCTCTATTTTTATTAATAGAAAAGAGAAGAGCTCAAATAGTCCACTTTAAGTTGAGTCCCTAGGGAATTTTGACTCTCCAATGAATTCTAAGGATATAGTACCATGTTCTTTAACCCAGCCCCCTAAACCTCGAGTAATTTATCCTACAAAAACTCTTAAATTTAGTTGTAGAAAAACTAGAAATGCCAAAATGATAGATAATTTAGGATTAGATACAAAGAGAAGAAAACCAAATCTCAAATAATTTAATATAAGATAAACTGCCAAAGATGTAGCCAATTGAGTCCAAAATACTTTGGAGCTAAGTGGGTCTAAAATCTTAGCTAAAACTTGGTAATAAAGATCATTTCCTGGAATATTCATGGGATTAACAACCCTAACAAATAAATAATTATTATCAATTTAGAAAAAACTCAATCCTAGTATTCTTTTGATTTAAGGAATTAATATGTTTGAAAGTGACATAAATAATATTGAGGACAACCTATAGAATAAAGATATTTGTTAGGTGTGAGCTTAGAGGGTACATAAAGAGGTCTTTCTATGCTTTGGGACCCTCAAGCTCTTGAAGGTGAAGTACTACTAAAAATAACCACCATTTAGCTATTCTTTTCACCAATAAAATGGGAAATTCAATTTGGATTATGTCTAACATTTATACTTTGAACTCTCATATGAGGATAAAAATATTATGGAGTGATTTAAAGGCTCTTAAAAACACCTATAAATATTCTAAATGGATGATACTGGGTGACTTTAATACCCCCTTATTACCTGAAAAAAAGGGAGATTCATGGGACTTTTCAGATAATATTGAGGATCTTGTTGACTTTATTATTGAATGTAGGTTGTATGACATAGAAATAAAAATGTATAAGTTCAATTGGTCTAATATAAGGTTGGGGGATAGTCTCATTCAACTTATATTGGATAGAGTCCTTATCTCCATGGATTGGCTTATCTGGTAGAACTATTCTTTGTCTTCTCTTCCTAAAATAGGGTCAGATCATAATCCATCAATGTGTAATATGCAAATGGGAAATCAAATAACAAATCATCCTTTTAAGTTTAAGAATATGTGGTTTTAGCATCTAGAGTTTAAAGGTAAAATCAAAGAATGGTTGAATGTGAAAGTTTTTGAAACTGCTATGTTTAATATTGTAAGGAAGTTGAAGAATGTCAAAATTAATCTAAAAAATGGAATAAACACACTTTCGGTAATATCTCAGAAAAGAAATATTTCTAAATAACTCTTTATTTGTGAAGGAGAGGTACAAACTAAAGGATTGATCTAGGACTTATAACAGAATGAAAAAGAGTTAATTATTGTTTCCACTCTGAAGAAGCTAAAAAAGAAACCTTATGGAGATTAAAGTTTGGGTATTTGTGGTTGAAACCAGGTGATATGAACACTCCAAACAATCACTTATCCACTTTAAGCATATGAATTCAAACAAAATTAGAGATATAGTTAAATTTTATTATTACCTATGTTCAGATTTTGATTTAATCAAAGAATTTGTCCTCTATTATAAGAGCATTCTCTCTAGAAGAGTTTTGCCTAATTTAGATAAAGAGGAAGCCATTTTGGGACTCTTCTCAAATATCATCTCTCAAGCTAAAATGAGGCTCTTCTTATATGACCTTTGGTATAAGAATTTAAGTTCATGGTGTTCTCTATAGAATGTGATAAAGATCCTAAGTCGGATAGGTTCCCACTAGCTTTCTTTCAACACTTTTGGGATGTTATTCAGTTGTTACTGAATAATTTCTCTTCTCTGGGTCTATCCTTAAAGAAAACAACAATAACTTATTATTTATTATTCCAAAAAAATTATGTGCCAAAGACTTCAAATCTATTAGTTTTTGTAATACTTTTTATAAGATTTTTTTCCAAACTTTTTAGCCTTGAGACTTCAATCTCTCCTTTCAAACCTCATCTCCTACCACCAAGGTGATTTTATTCAAGGTAGGAAAATAAACAACAACATAATTATAGTTCACAAAGCTATTCAGTCTCTGGATTTGACCAATAGAGTTATCCTACTTCTTAATTTGGACATGAACAAATCCTACAATAGGGTTTCATGGTACTTCCTTGACAAAATTCTAGAAAGGTTTGGTTTTCATCTCAAATTTAAAAAATTGGTCCTCTTTAGTATATCCACACTTATATTTTCTATTTTGGTTAACATATCTCCTTTAGGTTTTTTCATGGTGGAAAGAGGTCCCAATCAATAATATCCCCTATCTCCTTATCTCTTAATTATTATGTTTGAATCAATGGGAAGGAGTTTATCAAAGTCTCTCAATAAGGGCAAACTAAAGGGAATGAAAATTGTTTTATCAATTGGTCTGGTATCACATCAATAATTTTTGAATGACATCATTATTTCAGGAAGGAAGACAGATAATTTATAAACATCCTAAATGATTATGCTAAAGTTTTTGGTCAATGTGTTAACTTGGAAAAAAAATAACTCTTCTTTGTCAACACTCTAGCTTTGAGATAAAAGTGAATTTATGGCATTCTGAGTAGTCAATATAAAGAGCTTCATTCGACCTATCTTGGCATGCCTCTATTCAAGGGAAGAATGGTTAGATAGAACCCTCTTCTTGATATACTTCAACACAAGCTCATTATATGGAATGGGTGTCTCCTTAATCAAGTTGATAAATTGAAATTACTTAAGAATTATATTCAAAACCTTATAAATTATCTTATATCCCTTTTAAGTATTCCTAAAAATATATCTAATAAAATCAAATATATCCAAAGAATATTCCTTTGGTCAAGGGTTGAAGAGAAAAATAGGATTCCCCATGTGGCCTCAGAGAATGTTTATTTTTATAGACACTATGGCAGTCTCGGGTTAAGAAGAATAAGAGTAATGAAAAAGGCATTCTTGACCAAAATAGGATGGATACTTATGAATGAAGATAAATTATGGACATATATTATCAAAGCTAAATATAAAGATAGCAAGGAAGATGATATTTTATTAATTATGACATTGGCATTGCAAGGTTCTAAGTTGTGGAATAACATGGTGAATAGTAAGGGTTTGTTGCAAAAAGGTTGTAGGTGGAATATTGGAATGGGAAATAGAGCTCAATTTTGGGATGATTACTAGCTATATAACTACCCATTATGCTCTATTTATCCCTAGGATAGATTATGTATACAAATTAAAAGGCAAATGAGTGATAAAGTTGTGAACTACTTAAAGCAGAATGTTTATGGAATATCTTAGAAAAACATTACACTTCACTTAACTAATATCAAGGATATTTGTAGTTTAAGATCCCTTAATTAATGTCTTAAAAGTGTCCAAATATGCTAATTTCTGAGAGATGGTGAATTGGTTTGGTCACCTACACCATATTAAATATACAACATTAAATCAAGGTACCTCCTTAAGTTAAATTACTACCCAGAGGGTTTTCCTTGGGATATCAATTTGAATAAATGTCTCATACCAAAGGTTAACCTTTTCTATTGGTTGGCAGCATAAAACAATATCCTAACTCAAGATAATCTAATTAAGAGAGAGCTCATGATTCTTAACAAGTGTATCCTTTGTGAAAGTGATATTAAATTAGTCCACCACTTCTTTATTAACTACCCCTTTATGTGTAAATCTCTTAATTTAATTAATTATAAGTTTGAAGTTTCTTGGGTTAGGCCAAATCTAATCTCTAGTCTCATCATTCGGTGACATTCCCCCTTCTCAAGCTCTATCATAAGAAAACTTTGGAAGTTGGTTATACCTCACATGTTTTGTGGTATTTGGAGGGAAAGAAACTCTAGAATATTTCCAAATAATAAAATTTGTGTCAACAAAGTGGGATTAAATATAGTATCTACTATAAAATAAAACTTTGTCACTTTTAAAGGTGGAAAAATGGAAAAGGTAAAAGAATATGAACAAATAATATCTCATAAGTGGAATTTAAACATATCAAAACAAGGAATAAAGGTATAAAAAAGTTTGATAGTCATTCTATCAGATGGTATTACCCCACCCTTCATGTGTCAAACTAAAATTTGATGACACCTCCAAAGGAATACTAATATGGCTAGTGGATAAGGTGTGATTAGAGTTTATAACAAAAATTTCTTGATGGATTATGTAGGAACTCTTGGGGTTCAATCTAAATCTTTTTCCAAAGTTAAAGATACCTTGTGAGGAATTTAACTCACCAAGGAAATGAATTTAAAATACCTCATAGTTGAAATGTATTCTCTTAATATTTTAAATTTTATCCAAAGGTTAAACCCTCCTAGTTGGATAATTAAAAAAAATTGCTTGATGCTCTGAGTCATTTACAATCTTTTGAATAGGTTTCCCTTTATCATGTATACAAGAAAGATAATAGGAATGTTGTTTTGTTTACTAATTCAAGTGTCTCCAATTTTTTCTTTGTTAAGAGGGGTTATCCCAATGATCTACCTCAATCCATCACCCTTATCCGCAATGAAGAAGACATCAAATAAGATCATGGCCTTAGTATTTATTGCTTCCCCTTTGTTTAACCCTCTATTCATTACATTTTTAGTAAATTTATTATCTAAGTTTGAGTTTCCCAAGTTGATTTATAAAAATCCCTTGTATCCCTTGGTTATTATGACCACATTATTAGGGTCTTTTTCACCTTATGTGTGTTTTATGTTTCAAATCATTACTATCATTCGTTATAAGTTTTGATGCAATCAGATAAGTGGGCATTCACACAATGTAATGAGCATTTGGCCTATGGTTTGACATTATTTTTTACACTCTAAGAGATTTTTTATTTATTTTGTTTGGTCTCTTCACACGTTCATAAGTTTTATCCCCCTTTGGTTTGATTTCATTCCCCCTTGTAGATCTTGTTATATCTAAAGGAGGAATTTTCCATGATCTAAAATAGTTTTCCACCTCCTTTCAAGTCTTGAGCTCATGGGAGGTGATAGAATTAGAAAATAACCATCATTTTGTGAAAGAGTAAAGAGAAATGCTACAATATGGCATATTCTGAGGAGAGGAAGGTTGGATAATTACATGGAGATAATTAAATTACATGATCCAATGATATTTCTAGACTTTCCTATGACATGGAAAGCAAGAATGATTTCTAAGAGAGGTCTCTAGATGTAAAAGAAGATATCATAACCAGAGTCACATGTATGTATACAAAAGGCCTGAATGTTTTTAAGAATAGAATGAGTAAGAATGAATAATTCAAATTGTTTTTTAAAGATTAAAAAATCACAAATTCTAAGATAATATTCTCAAAATTTATCTCCCTGACCCCTGGGGAAAATTCAACTTGAAAATCATGAAATATATTACTCTATAAGGCTAGTAAACAATACTATACTTATACCATTTCTCCCTACTAAACCACTTCAAGCACAAGAGATTAGTAAATATGCCTTTTTCTTGTTCATATCTCTCAAAAACTCTGTTATGGCTATGTAAAGTATCAAGGGTGAAATCCACATCGACTAGGGCCTTATTTATTTGTTATTATAAGAGGCCCTCCCCTATATTTCTCTTTTCAAGATAGACCATGTGTCAAATGTTTATGAGGGGTTAGATAAACTAGATGTGGGGACTCTTAATCCCTCCTTCCTTCCCAAGAGAGAGCAAGACTCAACAGGGCCCAAATCTATTCAAATTAAAATTCCTTTGGCTTGTAGCCAAAAATAAGGTAAGGGTGAGGAAAGGTATAAGTCAAAGAAGGGGAAGAAGGTTAGGATTGAGGAACCCCATGTCTCTAATCTAAATTTAAATTTTGACTCCCAACAACTTGAAACCTAATCCAACTAAAAGAAGTCTCAGATCAGGAATAAACTCTTTCAAGATTGACCATGATAATATTATTGAGATTATTCATGATGATAAGGACTCTCTAATCAAAGAAAATCCCTCTCACATCCACAAGGTAAATCCAAAATCCCCTCCCTTGGAAGGTGTTAACCAATTCAAGAAAGATATTTTGGCTTCTATTGTAGACCTTCATAATAGGGTTGAAAGTTTATAAAATGAATCCAATTTACAACTAAGCATATTGAAATGGTTTTTCAATAAAAACAATAAGCTTAAGGCCAAAATTGATGTTCTTCATTAGTTAATTTATATATAATTTTTTGCCCCATCTATGGACATCTATTTTGATAAATAAAAATGGAACACATTGCAATAAATTTTCCACCTAAGGGAAGAATCTTCCAACTTTAAGTCCATAATTGAGAAATCAGGTGTGTTGGGCACTATAAAGGAAAACATTGGTAAGGCAATAGACATAAGTAGATCCACCACAAAAAAATTTGCTAATTGTATCCAAATACTTCAGTAAGAGTTAAGCAAAAGGAAAAATACTTCAGCTCAAGCTAGCCCTAGCAAGAGAACAAGGATCCAAAAAAACTCAATTTAACAATGATGAGGATCCTGGGGATGAATCTGTAGAAGCCCACCTATAGTAGTTGAAAGAGGAGTGGGAAGTTATAGTTCCTCTAAATGGTCTCTCTTAACCAACAAACAAATCTTGTTAATCTAATGTTATCCTGGTAGTTTTGTTGTAAGTTTTTATTAGTTGCCTACCTTTTGTCTACTTGTTTTGGTTTCAAGCCTTATTTTATGTTTCTAATCTCATGTTTGGTTTGTCTTTGTCTTATCTTCGATTCTTTGATGTGAAAGGGTTTAGGCCCTTTGAAAAACCCACTTTTTACCCATAACAAAAAAATTTAAAAAAACACATTCATATTTATGATATATGAAAATAAAAATTGGTAATAAATAAAATTTGTATAAAAAATCACAAAATATGGTAAGACGCAATAATTCCTAAAATATAACACATGCAAATATATCATATATATTATTGATATTTTCATGTATTTAAATTATATGTAACTATAACACTAATCGTATGATTCTAAGAGAAATATAGATTAGCCTGAAAACATATTTGTTAAAATCAAATATATATTTATAAATATTTAATTAAAAATATTATCGTGTGGCATAGTCTATTTATAATATATTATTAATTTACACCATAGGGTAAGTTCAGGACATTTGTGTACCAAAAAGTGGACATTTTTTGTGAAAAAAGGATTTAAATCAGAGCCTAGTAAAAAATATGTGTATGCACTTTAGTTTTGGTTATATTCAAACCTAATTCAAAAAATGTGTGTGTTATAACAAGTATGCATTACTAAGAGTTTACAATGTGTAATGAGTATAAATGTCATATCTCCTGCCCAATCGGTCAAGGCATCTTTATGAATTTCATTGCCTATTGAGATGGTCACCATTAAAAAATTATCATTTTTTCCTAATTGATTAGGTTGCTTGCACGAAGCAACCTGGTTTTAAAGTGATTAACAAATTCAAAGCCTCCATTGAACCTATGGCATGACTTTTAATACTGGTTACCAAACTTCTTGTAAGTGTTTTATGTCTAAATGGCACTCTTAAAGTATTGTGTTGTTGATTCTAATTTTGCAAAATTATTAATATACACATTTTATTGTCTAAAGCAATGAAATGTGGATATGTGGTCTAGTGAAAGTTGCATTTGAATGCTCGCTAAAGTCCCATTTTGGTTATTCTTTCCTAGTAGCAAACTACTTGGATGTCCAGTGTTTGTTTTGAAAGCCATGATCTAATCTTATCTCATGTGTTCATCTTGCTAGAGGCTATGATAAGAGATAGGAAATTATATTTAAATCTTGTCCCTAGACTTATAGATGGTTTTGATATGTATGTCTATTAATTAAAACATTGTGCATTTTATGTCATAAGTGTTAAGCTATCATGGATGGACAGTTATGGCTTGATATGGTCTAAAAACCTCAAGATCGTAAGCATGAGTTGGTGCATTTTAATGAAGGATCTAGGTTTGATTTTATTCTTAAAATAAAAATAACATATTTATTTTATAATTAATTGATATTACAAATCAAATAAGGTCAAATTGCCTAAGGGTGAATTATGGGGCAAGGAAAAACCCACGTAGGTTCATGGAAATTTGGAATTGTTAATAATTAAAAGTTTTTATTTGGTAAAGACTTAAGTCAATTTTTGATATTATAAGAAATTGGATTTCCTTTCAAGGTCACAAAAAAAGGGTGCAAACCCATTATTTTTATTCATTAACCATAGTTGACCTAGGGCTTGGTGGAGCTTCCAAGACACCATTGGGGGAAGATGAGGAGTATGGAGATATGGTAGCTTGTTGGGGGGATTTAAATGTATGAAAATGTAATAAAAATGTTTCATAAAGGCAACATTGGTAAGAGGTAGTGTTGAACTAGATCTAGCACCACTTTTGAGAAGGATTTTGGAAATTTGGGGCTTTACGTAGCAGTCAGGTATGAGTAACATTACCAATCAAAACAATCTGATGATAGGGAGGTTGTGGTTTTCCTCCTAGGGCGAGCTACAATTCCAAGCCAAAGTTACACTATGATCCAGGTAAGTCACCCTTTCCTATATAACTAGTCTGGTATCTTAATTGATAGGAAAATTTTAAGCAAATGTTGTTATTTAGGTAAAGGCCCATGTATGAATATATGAGTATGCATACATGAGTCTTTGCCCAAATAATTTGAGCATATCTTGGGTTTTATTTGTTAAATCAGGTTTAATAAATCAGCTGGTAAAATTGTAAGTTTATTATGTGTTTTTATAAATATCATACCTATATTTTGCTTTGAGAGGAATTTTAACAAAAACCCTAGTTGTATGTGTAAAGTTGGGGGTTGTGAATGATTCAGCCTACTATTAATTTTCAAAACTCTTTTTCCCTAAATGGGGAGACATTTGATTGAATGGTTATTAGGAGGATTGATGGCAGCTATTTGGGGCTAATTCATTTCACATAAATTTTTTGATTCCTCTTTTTGTCGTCAGATTGTTGGTTTCAAATTTTATTGTACCTTAGTATGGTGCAATTGGTACTAATTGTTTAATCTTGCCTGAGATTATATTTTGGAAAATTAGATCGATCCTTTCCTATTGATATGGGCATAAAATTAATATCATGATCTCTTTGATTGAATTCTTGGCTATTTTTTGGTTTTGGTTTTGGTTTGTGTGTATGAGTTCAGGTGTTAAAATGGTGCTTTCATATTGTTACATAAAAGTGTACACCTACTTACTAAGTTTTGGAATTGAATTTTGGATAACCCATAAGGTCTTTAATGATTGTACATAATTATTTGGTGATAGATAGATTATTATTGCTTTAGAATTTTTATGATGACCTAATGGTGTCAATTTATCACTATTGGGAAATAGATGCATTTCAGTGTTTGTAGGAGATAAAACGGGAACTTGTCAAAATTATTTTATGATTAGTATACTCTTGTGAGCATCTATTAATAGTATTTATGTTTTAATAAAATGGTTACAATGATTGGAATGTATTGAGTTCATTATTGTATTGCATGCATAATTGACTTTAGTTGTGTAGGGTTATACCTTGTTGATCATAAATATTTCTATGTGTTATTGGCACCATGACCAGATCTATTTTATTTTATATGATTTTATCTTGCTTGGATTATGATGAGGCATGATTCTACTGAGTATTGAGGTTAATTTAACATTTTTATCACCCTCTATCTTCTCATTTTGAGTTATAACTAGTCGTGCCTTCTCACTTGTCATAGGGTTAAGTTTCTTGACTCTTTGGTGACCTTATCACTCTCTTATCAAGTTGGTTAAGTATACTAACAACATGTGTATGAATTTAAATTTTGTGTTTTTATATAATAATTGATTTGGTTACCAAGTTTCTATTGGGTTATGTTTGATCAAGTCATTGGTGCATCATTGAGAAAATGATTGTGAATTTATTGACCTCGATTAACAATGAATCGGTATCAGTAATTTCTTTTGAGAAAATCAAGGGATTTACAATTTATTCTCTTGGTAATTGATGGCTTTCAATTCCTATCATGCTCAATTGGCCTCCTCCAAAATGAATTTAATTGATTAGTTTCAACTTCAATAGAATTAATTGGTAGTAGAACAATGTTGGTTCATTATTGAATTATTACATAGCTACCATGTAGAGTCACAAGTCATTTATGGATGTCATTGTGGAATATTTAT
Organism: Torreya grandis; assembly: GCA_037957365.1. NCBI lineage: Eukaryota > Viridiplantae > Streptophyta > Pinopsida > Cupressales > Taxaceae > Torreya > Torreya grandis. The sequence goes on along the minus strand of JARHVA010000226.1, from coordinate 5,454,879 downwards.
TAAGGAGTTTGTTTCAGCTAGATAGTATATTAAACAAAGCCAGAAGTATTACTTGATGACAAAATATTAATGTCAACTTCCTGAACTCAGTAACTGTATTTTGTTACCAAAGAAATATATGATGCACCCAAGACTTAGGGGTTTTAGCTAAAAGGTTTGCTTGGTGTAACCTTTTATGTTCCTTTGGGGAAATTACTATTGCATCTTGTGACCATGTATGGATAAAACACAACATGGTTATTAGCTATTTTTCCATTAGTGTGTTGTCAAATTGGGTTAACATGATTTTTTTTGTTTGTCATTATTATGTCAAGATGATTGTTGCTTGGGATACTTTCTAGCTTTTATGAATTTACCAAGGAAGTATTCATCATTGGTTTTATGATTTGAAAATCTTAAATGATGCCACTGGCATTCCAAATTCTAAGAATAATTTGAACTTAAAGGATTTTAAACTAACATCTTATACTTAGATACCTATAACTTGGTGTACAATAGATAATCTAATTTTATAATTCAGGGATTTTACTTGGGTCAAGTACATTCCAATATGAGTGGAGTATCTAGATAGATATTTAGAAGCCTCCATATTTTTTATATACATGTCAGGTAATTGATTTTGATCAGCTTGATAAGAGGGATGTGGTACATCTACCTTGGCAACTGCTTTCAAGTTGTAATTAATGAATACCCTTGTTTATGATATTTCATTTCTATTATTCGAAGTTGTCTGGTAAGTTATTCCATTAAGTAAGTTATTGCTCTAGTTTATGCTAATAATTAATTTTAGTTATATGGTATTTGGTTTTCTTGGAACTCTTGAACAAAGAAATGTGGCAGTTGTGTATACTCATTTTAACACATTTTGTTAATGTTTTCCACATTCTTAGTGGTTGATAGTTTGCCAAAAACTAAATTGATGATAATGTCAATATATATCCTTTAGGTATGACTAAGTTTTTATCTCTATTGGCATTTATTCTTAACTTTACAAATCTAGAATTCTCCATGCTGTAATTAGGAAGATAGACTATTTTATTTCTAAGACTGGGATGACTTGCTCAACATTGTGTTGACCTCCTTTCTGTTGACATGTTTATTGTAGGTTTAGTGGGAAAATATTTAGTAAGAGATCAAAAGAGTATGATTCTTGGTTTCTTAACTTTATTTTCAAGTAAGCATGGATTTAAATTTTCTTCAATAGTAACTATTGGGCACTCATTGGAGTGACAAAGTGTAGAACAACTCCAATATTTATCTTTTTGCATATGGGTTAAGGGTTTGTATTGTGTTTGCTTTGTTAAATGAACTACACTCATTTAGAGTGTATTTGTACAAAAGGTTCTTTTAAAATATATGGTTTTTGTCTTGGTACCATTCTTTGTTATAAGGAAGAAATATATATAGACATGAAAAATTATATGTATCCTGAATTAATATGAAAGTGGGAATATATAATAAAATCTTAATCGTTTCATAATTTATGATGGTTGCCCATTTCTTATAGTCTTATTGTTACAAATACCATGAGGATTTTTCTATGATGACTTACATACTATGTATATGTGCTTGAGGACCAATTTCCTATTGCTAAATTGGTGGCTTTATCAAACTATATCGTTCTCATATTGGTTAGAAGAGACAAGTTGTCTCAAACCTCTTTTATAGGTTCTCTTATTCATTAACAAAAAGCTACCTATTAATCCTAAGTGCATTGATAATTAAAGGATGACTTAATCTAAGTTGAGGGATTTATTGCAGCGTTGAAGAGATAGAAAGGTAATACCAACCTCTTTACCTTGACTGTTACTTTACCACTCTAATTAAGGTAGCAAGCCTAAAGAACCCTTGCATAAGGCTCAAATACACTTTTGGGAGACCTTGTGTGTTTAATATGTTTAATAAGCTTGTAGGTTGATTCATGATCTATGATAACAAAAATGCCTTATTCTTCTCTTAAGTATTTTGGGGCAGTTTCGTGGAATGATCTTGATAATATTCCATAAGGGATTGTATTCCTTATTTGTTTAACCTTCTCAGTATTTGCTAACTAATGGATCTTGGTAATTAAATTATGTTGTTTTAATTGAGTTTGTCAAATATGGGTCTTTTTATAAGGATGGAAGATGAACTTATGGAATGGATCATTCCTTCAATTTGCTTAAGCAAAGATCATTTAAAGAGAGTAATCTTTTAGCATTGATTACTCACAATTAAGTTAAATTTCAATTCATCTTGAGAAATGCCATTCAAGTACATTGTTATAATTTGTGCAATGCAAGCACAAACTAGGAAATAACCTTTGATTTTTAAAAAAAAGTTTTGTGGGTCAAATTGGATTCATTTCAATAAAGTAAAGAATGTGAATAACTAAAAAGCAAGGGGTTGTTTAATAAAATAAATGTTAAGTATAAGAATATAAATGTTCCTTATGATTTAAACTTATTTTAGTAAATATAAGAAATCAGGGTCACTCTCTATCTTCTACAATTGGTCTCACAACTCCACAAGTTACGATTAGAAGATAGTTTTTAAAAATATAATCTTATCAATGCTTAGTCATTTCTAAGACTTCAATATTGAGTCTAAGGAGTTTAGGGCATAACTTTTGCAACTAATGTTCATTTTCAGCAAACATATAGTCATTTTTTAGTTTTAGGGCCTTTTGAATTGATTGTTGACATTTCTAGGAGTTTTAGGTTTGTCGAAATTAAATTTTACAAGCCAACACACACCCAACCACCCCTTTGTGTTGATTTTACTTAAGATTGGGTCTCTTATAGGCAAAAAGTGACACAACACCATAATTATTTGTAACCAAGGTAAATGGGCATAGTTTGGGTCACATTTGTGTATAGTCATCTAAATTTAGTTTGAATTCATGTCAAATTGGTGTACATGGTAAAATATAGGTTGCATTGGTGACCCACATACACTCAGTGACCCATTTATGCTAATTATACTTGTGATTAGGTTCCTTATAGGCCAAAACTGACATAAAAATACCATATCCACTTATAACCAAGGTAAATACAAACACTTTTAGGCATATTAGTACATGATCACCCAATTTATCTTTAACTTCAAGTAAAAATGTGCGATTTTGATAGCATAAGTCACATTATGACCCTTGCACATCCAACCATGAATTTATGTTAATTTTACTTGTGATTAGTTCCTGATTTAACTTATTTGGGAATAATGAAGTTTTATTCCTATTTTAATTAAGGGTTTGGATTAATAAATCAATTAAAAATATAGCAATAAATGTAGTCCTAATTTGTGCAATTGTTTGTTTTTTTCACCTTTCTAAAAAATAGCAAAAAATAAGAATAAATATAATTTAGCTAGAAAATAGGTAGAGATGGTTGATACAGAGGTTAAAATCGCTGTGTAGGACTGGGAAGATATCATAAACCTAAATTTAGATTTCATTTTTCAAAAGGATAAGAGCACCAAAAAGTGGATGCTTTGGTGTTTAGTGTTGTTTGTTCCTACCACTATTATCTAAACTGATCATAGAGACATGAAACTTTTTGGGTAGTTGCATTGTGCCCATATGAGTGTGCTTATGAAAAATCAAGTGTTGTTTGTCAATGAAGCTCATTGTGGAGTTGATTTTGTATTTAAACCCTAATTCTCTATTATGCTTGATAAAATGATATTTGAATCATTTGAGAAAGAGGGGGGTTAGTGTGTAAGATGTATTGAACATTCAATCCACACAACTTATTTGGGCACGCTGCCTAGATACCAATACTTCGAAGAGGGATCAAGAAATATGTAGTTCTCCCATCGAGTGTGCTTTGTACAATAGTGTGATGTGGATGAAAATACCAAATTGATAGTGTTTAAAGTGGATAGGGACTAGTATAAGGATTTGAATAGGTTTGATGTTGTGTTGGGTGATTGTGTGCAAAGAATAGGGAATTTCGTCTTAGTGATTTGTCTGTATTCTTGCTTGCTTTATAAGTTTTATCACCTCCTTTGTAAATGAGATTAAAGTGGACTTTTATAGGGAACAATTGGTCATGGTTCAAATGTATTCACACTAGGCTGACCTAATTAAGGATAATTACCAGATGAAAATGCTTATTAGGGCTCAAAGTAAAAATGGATAGGACTGTCAAAAAGTGAATGCTTTCGTGTCTGGTGTTATAGTCCAAATGGGATGCTCTTGTCCTATAGGCTTGGGACCTAAAGGAACAAGATTGGCATGAGTAATAATGTTTGGTTGAGGTGGAATGATTGTTCAGAAGGTTTTGGATGACTGGTAATGAGCAAAAAGGTGTCTAGAAGGGTCACAAAAGCATGCAAAAAATACCTATGGATGGGGTGTTGTAAGCCACACTCGAACTACCAATTTGGACATTTTATATGATTACATTACCCCCCCCTTTATTTTAGTGATGTAGTAAAGTGAAACACTAGGATAAAGGAAAAATAAAAAATGTACCTGAACTTACTTGCAAGGGTGAAGCCCATGAAGATGTGTGATGTCGATTGTGCATAGAGAGCACAGCGTGTAGCATAAATCTGTAAGAAAAAACAAGGAGTAAATTAGTTCTTACTAGACATGCTATGTCTAAAATAAAAATGTAAAAAGGCTAAGTAAAAGAAAGAGGAAGAGTAAGGAATGAATACACCTCACTAGGCATGCAAACCAATACCAAACATGTTGAGATGTTGAGTGATATTGAGTGATGATAAGTGATGTTGGGTATATGTTGTAGCAAGAGTAATATCATGAATGGAGTTGAGTGTTCAATTCCACAAAGGTGGCTCAAGAATACAAATACTAGCCCTTTGGCTCCATCATTTCCCATTATGTAGTGAAACTATGTGATCATGCATGTGTTAATCGATGTTTGGACTATGTGTCTAATCCCTCTGAGTAGGTGGCTCAAGAATACAAAGGCTAGCTAGTCCTTTGGCTCCATCATTTCCCACTAAGTGTGAATTACGAACTGATATTAGTATGAATGTATGTCATATGAGATGGCTTATGAAGCTCATTAATGCTCTATAATCTAGTAATGTAGTATGGATAGTTGAATGTGTACTAAAAACTAGGCCAATCTTGGCCACTCTAAAAGGTGGAGATTAGGATTTTATGAAAGCCACTCTAAAATGAGAATAAGGTTTATATGAAAGCCACTCTAAAATGATGTCAACCACCTATAGATGGAATAAATCATATAATTATTGAGAATACCTAGGTAATATAATGAATTGAAAAGAAAAGAAAGCAAATATGTTATGCATAATTCCCCTTATCATTGGTGTCTATAACATGGATTTTGATCTGGAAGTTGTACCAACTACCCAATCTAAAACTAGAAGTGAGAGCCATCATGATATCCATGATTCCCCCTATATTTGGATAATCTAAGTAAAACTATACTGAAACTACCCAATCTAAACTAGACTGTAGTTGACAAAACTATAATTGACCTTACCTTTATGTCTATTTTTAAAAATTCTAGGTTTTTGGTTGTTTGGATAGGAATGCCAAAAAGTGGACACTTTGTTGTCTTGGACTATAGTCCAAATGGGGTCCTCTTATCCTTTACTATTTTTGATGAATATTTTATCTTTGTCACTATTTTTTTGGTCTATTTTGCATGTTTTAAATTTTGATTATTCTTCTGAGTGTTTTGAAAATTGATTTTAATCAGTAGAGTGCTCTAATCTCTATGACAAAACCCTTATTTGTTACCCCCTCTTATGTGGGTAGGAATGAATACCCTACAATGACTACCCTCAGAAGAAAGAGCCCTACAAGTGTGTTATGCTATGAAATACATGATATAGTAATGTTGATCAAAAAGATGTCTCAAGATATAGCATAGTTTGTGTTGAAGATTGTTAGATCAACAGGGGTATGCCTAAATAGATGTAACAATATAATAGCATGTGCATTTTACTAAACTAAAACTAGAAATCTATTTAGTTATCAAGGAGGTATGAATCATGATGTCCATCATGGCATCCAAGAAGGAAAGATAGTGCATGATTTGGATCATGGCATTGCAAACAACTAAGAAGCAAACAAGCATGCAAGGCAAGAAGCAAGAAGAATATAAAAGAGGTCAAGTAGCCAAGAAAAAAAGGGACATGGGCACATGTAACTCAAAATAAGAAATCAAGAATATAAGGCATGTTCAAATACCCACATACACATACAATTACAAACAAACAAGATTGGCATGAGGGCTATAAGCATATACAAGAGTACAATCAAAGGATATTGGCAAATGTCCCAAGGCACACACAAGTAAAAAAATAATAACTAAGAAATGCAGTCACATCTAGCTACTCAAAGTAAGAAAGGAAGGCATGTAAATACTAGAAATACTATCGCATCTAACTAATCAAAGCAAGTAGTGAAAGTATGCAAAACATGTAGTACAAGACAAGGTAGATGCTAAGAAATACACAAGTGTTATAAACTAGTGAGTGTTGATAGAATAATCTATGTAAGTTATTAATTAATGTACATCAACATGATAACTATAGTGTGTGGTGTAGGAATGACATAACCTAAATGGTGTAGTCATGTAGAAGATGCCCCCAGTGGGTAGATATGTCGATGTTTATCTTGAATGTAAAAGTAGGATGCCCCCTCAATGGGTAGAGTGAATCAATCAAGGATTTGGGTGTCATTGCACACACTCAAAGAAGATCAGGTGAAGCATGGTAATGTAGATAAATCAACAAATAATAGCATAGAATAGCAAAATGTAAGTCTAGCATGGTATTAGAAATGTAAAGCATGGATAATGCATACTATTAAAAATTTTGTCGTGTTTTGAGTTTTCTAAATGTTTTTGTATTTTGACATGTTATATTGTTTTTGGTATTTTGAAATAAGATATGTACAAGTAATCATAAGAAATTATGTACAAGAAAGTGAAAATAAACTATGTACAAGTAAGCTGAGAAATTATGTACAAGAAATATTGAGAAGAAATGATACTAATCGATGAGTCTCATAAGAGACTCCCTATCATGGTGTCTTGTATCAAGGAAAGGGATTGTTCATGATCATGAAGCACGATGGAAGGGCTGAGACTATGACTCTAAAATATGTGTATGTTGTAAGTGCTCTGCAATCTCTATAGTATAAATTGACTGTGGGCTCCCCCTATAATGCTGATAAGTGGGTGCAACTATTAGGATCTTAGGGACCCATCTAGTAGTAGAATAATCTCTCTAAAAATGTGCTCTGTGTGTAGAGGCATGAGACCTCAATGATACTACCCTGGGTGTGAATATTGTAGCTAGAAATTGTCTAGAGTCATGAAACTATCACTGATGTAATCATCATGTTAAGAGAGGTCTCCATGGAAGTTTATGAACTCTCTATACTGATAAGGGAGACCTCGACTGTGTTTGAATCTCAACTAGAGGAATAACTTTAACTGGTGGAGGATCCAAAAATTTATTGGAAGGGGTGTAAACCTAAGTGAAAAATCTATAGCCATGGGTGTAATCAACCTGCCTATCTTCATAAACTTGGGTGATAGAATATATCACATAATCTACTATAGGCATAGCGCTGGTAATAGGTGCGAGATAAGAGCTAGGTGAACCAAGTTTAAAGGGATAAGGAATACATATAATTTCTAGTGTTTTCTTGTGTCTACTAGTGATAGGGAGATACTCAAAAGTAGCCAAAGAGTTATATACATTTAGGTAGAAACCATGTATGTGGGATGAAATGCATGTAATTGGAGTTATAAGTTGTATAGAAATATGATTATAAATAACATTCCATATGAGAGATAGCAAATAAGGGATAGAAAGCATGGAACTTTGCACTAATACATAAAAAACTTTGACTTGTAACATGACATTTCTAACATGTTTAGCAAGATAGAGTTGAAAATTATTTCGCGTGAGAGAGAGAGAGAGAGAGAGAGAGAGAGAGAAAGTATGTAAAAGAAATAATGAAACCTTGTATTAAATAAAAGTAAACATTACTTTGAAGGAAATGGATCTTAACATGTTTAGCAATAAATTTATTAATATCATCCCATATTATAAAAAGTAAGCATGAAAGGGAAAGAATGAAGCTTTTCATTAACATATAGTAAACTTCATCATTCATATACATGATAGGACCGAGTATGGACTCCTTATTATTTGCAAGAAATGTTTTGAAATAAGTGAGATCCATTTTTGATTTTATGTGAAATTTGATTTAAATGTAAGGTGATACGTCAAGAAGTAAAGGGACCTAGTATATTCAACTAGAGTTTGAAAGAAAATAATTTTTAAAATTACTATGGTGAATTTTAAAAATTAAATGTGAAATTTTGATTTATATAAGCAGGAAAAATCATAATAATATTTCTAGAATTAGCAAGAAATTTTCCCTAAGGTTTGTAGGGTTTTTGTGCACAAACAAAGTAAGTCGGGTTCACCAAATGATTTAACTTATTTGGGAATAATGGATTTTTATTCATAATTTAGTTAAGGGTTTGGATTAATAAATCAGTATAGAATATAGCAATAAATATAGTCTTGATTTTTGTAATTATTTATCTTTTTCACCTTTCTAAAAAATAGCAATAGACAAGAAGAAATATAACTTAGCTAGAAAATAGACTGAGATGGATGATACAAAGGTTAAAAATGGCTATGCAAGATTGAGAAGGTGTCGTATCTAGATTTCATTTTTCAAAAGGATAGGAGCACTAAAAAGTGGATGCTTTGGTGTCTATCATTGTTGTCCATTCCTACCACTATTGTCCAAACTAATCACAGAAACCTAAAACTTTTTGGGTAGTTACGTTATGCCTGTGTGAGCATGCCTATGAAAAATCAAGTGTTAATTGTCGACATAACTCACTATGGAGTTGATTTTGTCTTCAAACCCTAACCCTCCATTATGTTTGATAAAATAATATTTGAATCACTTGAGAAAGGGGGGGTTAGTATGTAAGATGTATTAAACATGCAATCCACACCCCTTATGTGGGAATGCTACCTACATACCAATACTCCAAAGAGAGATTAATCCATATGTAGTTCTCCCACCTAGTGTGCTTTGTGAAATAGTGTGATGCGGATGCAAATACCAAATTGATAGTGTTTGAGGTGGCTAGGGATTGGTATGAGGATTTTAATAGGTTTGTTGCTATGTTGTATGACTATGTACACATAATAGGAAATTCTATCTTAATTATTTTTTTATATTCTTGTTTGCTTTGTAAGTTTTGTCACCTCATTTGTAAATGAGCTTTGAGTGGGATTTTATAGGGAACAATTGGTTATGGGTCAAATGTATTCGTGTTAGGCTGACCTAATTAAGGATAAGGACCAGATGAAAATGACCATTAGGGCTCAAAGTGAAAATGGACAAGGCCACCAAAAAGTGGACACTTTGGTGTTTGGTGCTATAGTCCAAATGAAGAGCTCTTATCCTATATGCTCAGGACCTAGGGGAACAAGATTGGTATAGGGAATATTGTCTGGCTAAGGTGGAATGACTGTTTAAAACATTTTGGATGACTAATAATGAGCAAAAAGGTGTCTGAAAGGGTCGTAAGAGCATGCAAAAAGGACCAATGGATGGGATGTCGTAAGACACACTCAAACTACCAATTTGGACATTTTATATAATTATAGTTCTATTATAGGCCAAAAGTCACATAAAAACACCATATCCACTTGTAACCATGGAAATGTGAAATATTTTGGGCACATGTATGCATAATCACCCTAATTCACTTTGAATTCAATCTAAATTGATGTGATTAAAGCAACATAGGTTACATTAATGACCCACACATGTTAAACCACCACTTTGTGCCATTTTCACTTCTGATTATAAGGTTTATAAGGTGAAAAATAACACATCACCACCATATCCACTTTAGATGAGGGAAAATTTTGATAATTTATGGCACATTCATGCATGATCAACCCAATTCACTTTAAATTAAGGCCAAATTTGTGTTTGGGACAATGTAGGTCCCATTGGTAATTGGCACACACACAACCACTCCTTTATGCCAATTTTACTTATGATTAGGTCCCTTATAAGATAAAAGTGACATGAAAACACCATATCTATGTGGGCAGGGTAAATGCAGATAATTTTTGGCACATTTATGCATGATCACCCCAAATCACTTTAAATCTAGGTCAAAGTGGTATAATTAAGGTAACATAGGCTTCATTAGTGACCTGTGCACACCCAACCACCCCTTTATGCCAATTTTAATTTTGATTAGGTACTTTATAGGCCAAAATAAACACAACAACATTAGATCCACTTGCAACCATGGAAAATGGGGACAATTTAGGACATATTGTGCATGATCACCCTAATTCACTTCAAATTCGGGCCAAAGTGGTGTGAATGGGGTAAGTGGGTTTGGTTTTTGTGTGTGTGGGTCACTTATGTGACCTACAATGCCCCAATCATAGCACTTTGGAATAAATACAAATGGAATTGGGGTGATCATAAACAAATGTGCCCCAAATTATTCATATTTTTCCTTGTCATATATGGATATGGTATTCTTGTCTCACTTTTGGCATAAAAGGAACCAAATCATGAGTGAAATTAGCATAAAGGGGTGGTTGGGTGTGTGTGGGGTCAAGTCAATGTGACTTATATTTCCATGATCATGCCACTTTATCCTGATTTGAAGTGAATTAAAGTAATATTACATAAATTTGCCCAAGATTATCCACATTTTCCATGTTTATAAGTGGATATGATGTATCTTTGTCACTTATGGATTATAAGGGACATAATCAAAAGTAAAATAAGGATAAAGGGGTGGTTAGGGGTGTCATGGTCAATCATGTGAATTAATTTACCCCAGTCACACCACTTTGTTATGAATTCCATGTGAACTGGGGTGATTATCCAGGAATGTGCCCTAAATTTTTAGGATTCTTCCTGGTCACAAATGAATGTGGTGTTGTTGTGTTGCTTTTGGCCTATAATCCTCATAATCATAAATAAAAATGATATAAAGGGGTGTTTGGATATATGTGGGTTACCAATATGACCCATGTGCCCCAAATCATCTACATTTATCATAGTCACAAGTGGATATGGTGTTATAGTGCAGATTTTAGCATATGAAGTACTTAATCACAAGTTAAATCAACATAAAGGGGTGTTTGGGTGTGACCTTGGTCACCAATATGACTTAAATTTCCCCAATCACACCATATTCACTTGAATATGAAGTGAATTAGGGTAACCATGCATAAATGTGCCTAAAATTATTTGCATTTCCCTAGTCGCAAGTGGATATAGTGTTGTTGCATCACTTTTGGCCTATAAGAGAACTAATTTCAAGTACAATCAACATAAGCTAGTGGTTGGATGTACAAGGGTCACAATACAACTTACATTGCCAAAATCACACCTTTTCTTCTTGAATTTGAAGAGAAATGGGGTGATCATGAACAAATGTGTCTAAAATTGTTTGCACCTTGGGTGAAAGTGGATATGGTGTTTCTATGTCACTTTTGGCATATAATGGACCTAATCACAAGTAAAATTAGGATAAAAGGGTGGTTAGATGTGCATGGGTCACCAATGTGACCTACGTTTCCACATGCACACCACTTTAGGAAGAATTCAAATAGAATTGGGATGACCACACATAATTGTGTCATAAAATTTCACCATTTACCCTTATTGCAAATTATTATGGTGTTGTTGTGTCATTTTTTCCTATAAGGCACTTAATCATAAGCAAAATTAACATAAAGGAATGGATATGTGTTGGTTCATAATATTTAATTTTGAAAATCTTATAACTCTTAGAAACGTCAATGATCAAACCAAAAGGCCCCAAAACCTTGAAAATGAATATATGTTGTTAAAAATGGGTATTAATTACATAATTTATGCCCTAAAATCCTTAGGTTTAAAATTGAAACCCTAAAAATAACTAAGCATTAACTAGATTGGATTTTTAAAAACTATATTCTAAATCATAATTCATGGAGATGTGAGACTGTAGACATTATTTCTAAATTATAACACCTCAATCTTGTACACTTAGAAAATGCATATCATAAATGTACCTTCAGCTTCTAAACCTTTCCCACTACCAAAAGGCTCACATACACTAACTCTCTTGCCTAATTCCTTATCTCTTAGTCTAACCAGTATTATTTTGATGACTCAAGTCTTCTAGCATGCCTTGAATGTTATAAACATGTTTATCTTCCATCTCTACAAGTTCTAGACCTACACCTATTTTTTAATTGGCCAAACACTTGTGTCCTAGTCAAACACATACAATAATGCAAGTGTCTTACCCTAACATAAGTGTCAAGTACCTTAAATTCATCCACTTTACAAATGAAATGTATTCCTATAATTGTCCTAAGTGCTTTAATATAAGATATCCTCCAAAGGGATTGGTATAAATATAAGATCAACCCTCATTCATTCCTCACCTATAAATTTCTTACCCACTCACAAGGCAACTTACCAAAAGCACTCAAGTGAAAAAATATTCCCTACTTTCTCCTATTTTCATTTAGTCATAGGGACAACACATATAGGTCTGAAGTACTGAAGGAACATCCCAAGAGCTATATTTTTCAAGTTACAAGCTAGGTCATTCTTGTACTTGTTTATCACACATTGCATGATTCTCCCACAAGTCAACATGTAGGGGAAAACTACATAAGTTTGAGGCCTTATTTGGAGTATTGGCTATGTAGGAAATGCTCATTGACAAAGGTGTATTTACGAGAGATTTACACTATGTTCCCACTAACCCATTTTTCCTACAACTAATATGAAGATGAAGAACTAGGGTTTTACTATTTGATAAGGAGTTACAGTCTATGACCCAGATCTGAATGCACCAGAATAAAGGTGACACAGAACCTAAAAGCATCCAGGTGGTTGCATCTAATTTTAGTAGGTATTCTGTACTTAACACCTACATCTAAGTTAGATAGTAGAGTCAACATAACTATCCTTGATAGATGCAAATGTCCACAATACAAAAGTATAATTTCCAAAAGTAGGTGATTGTTCTAAAATCTAGATCTAGTCTACTTTCTACATGTTCCAGATCTAGATCTATATTAACATAATAACCAACTAAGTATATTGTTTGCATTATTATTGTAATATCTAGCATAGTTGTACTTTATATTTTTAGCATATCTCAACATAATAAATTCAATATATGTTTATCTGAGTGTTATAATTAATTATCATACTTTTGAGATAGTCTACCATCTTTGTGCCCTAGGATATCTCTACCCATTTAACCCTATAATCCCTTAATCTAAATTTTAGGGTTAAACATTTGGTGAACCTAATCTTTCATCTACAAAACCCTAAATATTGATCTAGGGTTTCCTATTTTCAGATTTTTAATGCAATAATTATTCACTTCTAATTTTTATTATCATGAATGATTACTCCTTATTATTTGTATGTCTTTCTTATCCTAATCTCATATCAATTTTTAGAAGATTTAAATGGATAAAAAGAAGTTATTTCCTCCTCCTAGCCCTAAAGATGGTGATAACTCACATCTCTTTAACTAGGTCTAGGCTATCACTTATCCAAGGGGTAAGTTGGCCCATTTTATAGATTCAAAGGAAAGTAATCAATCTAAAGTACATAAGGTTTGAGCTTATTAATCCCTAAAATTCAAATCACTAGTATGAACAAGTTAATAAAAGAGTTGCTAAATCAGATTGCATACATTCATAATCCAAAATGTGTGAGTGTTAATCAAGTGTTTACATATTCCTCTAGAAATGTCATACCTAACAAGGTTTCACTACCAAATGAAAAGCTATAATAAAATACATCTAAAATAACTGATTCAAATATCATACCAAAGGCTACTAAGAATTCAAGTGAAATCCTAAGAGAAATACTTCAAAATAAAGTGATTAAATTACCTCTTCAACATCATATAAGGAGATCTAAATACTATTGTGCATATCATACAATGTATGGGCATCATACAAATTATTGTTTTACTTTAAAGAACAAAATACAAAGTCACAAAGGTAGTTGTGATCTTATCATTGATACATCAACCAATAATACCACTCAAATTATGAGTACCTCTCCTAAACCACAAGTACCAAAATAATAAATATGGTTTTCAAAAGATAATTCAAAGAAAGATAAGGGTAAAAATAACAAAGAAATAGATCAAATACCATTATCAAAAGTTTCAAGAATTCTAAATGATAAACAATTACCAAAAGAACCAATGCTACCTAAACCACTAAAAAATAAACCATGTGAGCTCCCTTTGTTGGTTAATATTGAAAAATAAGAGGAAACAATTCCAAATGATTATGAAAATGGTGATATTAATCCTAATACATAACCAAATATAGATACAAGTAAGGAAAACCATGTAGTTCATGATGTTAATAATGTATTAACATCTGAGGTGCACATAGACACAAATAATGGCATACCAAAAAGGTCACAACCATAGTATGGTATAGTCCCTTATATATGTGTGTGTGTGTGTGTGTGTGTGTGTGTGTGTGTGATAAAATAAAACCCATAATTTCCATTACCACTTGATCATTATAGTCGAGCTTTCTTATTTCCAACAGGTTTCATTGCACATGGTGATTACTTCATTACCACTAAATGAAAAGTTCCATTAAATTTAAATAATTTATACTGCACACCATATTCAAATATCTAGAGCACATAAACATGTTCCTATTACTACTATTCCAAAAAAAAAAAAAACCAAAAAAAAATTCAAACAACTTCAAAAATCCAAAAATATGTTCAACATTTACATATCTTGTTAGCTTCTTGACATACATGTTATTGGTTCCATGTTGGTAGATAGAATATAAATATTTTTTATTTACATATGTGTTCCACACATCTTTTGAGTGTGATTTAGGCATACAAAAACACATGATCTATGCACTTTTGGATGTTGGGCTTTACTTCTACTCACATCACTAGGACATTGGGGGCATCCACATCTATGATAATTATACATATAGGTTATATCATTATATGATGACTTTACATTATTGTGTTTGATTTAATTTATGTACTTACACATACACTAATCCATGCTTATATCTTTCACAGTATACTTGATACGATATATACTTAACAATTTTTGCTAACACATATATCTAGGGACTAGTATGATATGTTTATATTAGTTGTTTATGCTTTCATTTACACTCTTACTTGAGTGTCTTGCCTTACTATTATATATATTTTTTTAGCATTTGAATATGCTCTATTATTTTCAGCCCTCATGCCTTTTTTTGCCTCTTTGACATTTGCATGTCATTGTTTGTTGTATGTTGACATTTGAATATGTCATTTCTTACTTTGTGGACATTTGACTAACTCATGTCCCTTCGATTGTGTGACATTTGAACATGCCCCTTGTTCTCAGTCTCCTTGGACCTTTGTCTCTTGATTTATATATTATTACCTAGATGTTACCATGATCTACATCATACATCATGTTCTTATGTGTGTTCTTGATTATTTATTGAGCTTGTACTATTACTGTCTAGATGTTGCCATGATCTACATCGTGCATATTAAAACTTGGTGCGGTCACATTCTTCATGATTCAATGATATATCTACTTAGTCATGTTCCCTTTATATGCTACATGGTACATTCATGGTTTAAATTGTTATCTTATCCTTTTGAGGTAAGGTAACTACCATTTGCTACTTCCCGTCACCTCAAAAGAGGGGCATATCAGTGGGGGCATGCCATAGAGGCATGACTTGCACATTGATTCAAAGATTCAGATTTTAGTGGGGGTGTGATATGAAAATATGTTCTCCACATTTTTCATAGTTTTAGAATCAATGGGGGCATGTTTTGGAAACATGTTTTCCACACTGACTCAGTATTCAACATACCCAGAATATGGTGGGGGCACATGTGTTGAGAATGTGTTCTAAGTATGTATGGAGTTTTCATTGATGTAATTAAAGTGTCATTGATGTCATTTTGAGTTGTCTTTGTTAATTCTTTAGGCCGAGTTCATAAGTCATGTACTTGAGAGACCTAGTGAGAAGGCATAGGTTTGGTCCCATAGTGAAGTGAGTAGACTAAGGCTTGTAATAAGATGTGTGATAGTGTGTGAGAAATGTATGAGGTTTTATGAAATTATAATGAGGTGGTGATAATAGTACAAGATATTTCAAGGTATGTTCAAGGTCTAAGTATGACTTACAAGTTTAGGCCTAGTATGTAAAGAGACCTAGTGTGGCCTAATGAGGTGTCAAGTTCATTTTCAAAGGTACCATATCTCATGAGAGAATTTAAAAAGGTGTGATATGTTTTCATCAAGTTTTATGACCAATTTTGAGGTCAAATTCTGAAGGAGAAAGCATGAAAATTGGTGTTGAAGTTTTCTATGTGCACAAAATGAGGTATTACAGACCTGAGAATAATTTTATTATGCTTGTTGGTACATGAAACCTTTAATTGAGGATACAATAATCTCATGGTAGTTGTTTAATTTTCATATATATAATTTTTTATAATTGGTTTTGGAGTTGAGGGGAAATCCTTTATGAACAATTGCTAAGAATGGAAGGCAGTCTAAACCCTCCTAAAACCCTCATAATGACTTGATATGAAATATATTGTTTGAAATGGATAAAAATGGATTGGATTACATATTTTTATGATTTAATCATGTATATGACTCTCTTAGGTTTCTTTTTGTGCCATTGGTCTAGCAAAAGAGTGAGTGATAACTATAGGAAACCCCTATTTCTTGGACTTTTGATGTAACAGATAGCGTTGACCAAGTCAAAGCATGAAAGTTGTTAGATATTGAATATTGAGACATATATATTATGAAAATTGTGGTTTATGAGTAATTTAAAGACCTAAAATATGCTAAACTAGTCATATAATTTAGCCTATTAATAAAAAGGCCTAATGAGGAATATAGTGAGAAAACCAGGTAGAAGTGAGAATGAGATCAGGGATGGGTTACAGTGGATTGGGGATGGATAAAAATATATGGGTTCATTTTTAAATACCCATATCACCTTTCCCCATTTAATATAATTTTTTTTTATGCTCATAAACAAGTAAAAAATTGGTCTCATAGTGACCTATCTAACACATTAAGGTCTATGTAGGGTGAAGACATGAGATTGGTCTATAAGACCAATATTGATATTGAACCTTATAATATATCTATTTCAAGATTATATAATGATGTTTAAGGATCATATAACCCATTTTAATTTTATAAAAGTGTTCACATAGGTGTTCTAAGTCTTGGTTTTCATGACTGTATTTTTGGAGCTACAGACAGTTTTTTGTGTGTACGTGAGAATGGTGTTCTTGAGTCTTTTTTCATAGAGTTGAAGAATAAAATACACATTAATTTGTTATATATGTATCATATTTTATTTTTAATTTATTTTTATTCATTATAAACTCCTATGAAGGTGTGAAAAGTCAAAGGCTCTTGACTGGGTTTTTGAAGACTGTGTGCAGTTTTGAGTGAGCATATGAAGATGATCAGTTTGAGTTATTTTGCCCTATTTCATGAATTATAATGAGCATTATGATGAACCTAAGGTAATTTAGGTTTTATTAATTTAATTCTATGTTTGGTATATGTTTAAAAGTTGAGTGTATGCTTTATATTTGCAAGACAGACTTTCTGACAGTGAAAAGGCCTAATTGTGAGTAGACCTAATGGTGTGGTTAAAAGAGTGGAATGAGATAAAAAGTGTTGGGGATATAATTTAAAATTATAATGGGTATAATTTAATCATTTATGAATTGTTTCATCCATTTTTTTATGCTCAATTTGTTCCAAGGTGGCCAAAATGAAATGTGTGCTTTGAGAAGGCCTAATTGCATTAAGTCTCTATTAGGCCTAATGATGGTTTTAGTCCTTATGGGTGGTGAATGACCTATGTAATCATTGTTTCACTTGTGAAATATATTTTTTGATCTATTAAAATTATTATAAAATTATCTAAAGGTATATGGCCAACCAATATGGGTAAGATCAAGAGTCAAGTAAAAAAGAAGGTCTAATAGGCCTAATTTGACTAGTTAGGATATTGAGGATATGAGTGAATGATATAGAGTTTTGGAAAACAAATATAGGGATTTAATACCATAAAAAATGTGTGATTAATATTTCATGAATATATAACTATGTTTCTATTGGTGATGAGAAAGGTCATATGACCTAATTTTGCCAAGGAAGGGGTTAGTTGAGCGAGAATGCCTAATAGGTTGTTTGAGAGAGATAAAAGAGTGAGAAGAGAAAAGTAAGATGTTTATCTACAGTTGAGTGATAAATAAGTTTACAAATTTTATTATATGTTCCAAGTAGATGAGTTGGTTCTGAGTTACCTATGGGTTTAGTGCCTCCTTGTAAGTTGGTGCTTGATAAAGGACTAGTTGAGTTGGTGCTTGACTAGTGAGGAGTTGGTGCTCCTTGTGAGGTTGGTGCCTCACTAAATTTTTATTCATTGATTATATTACTATAGTACAAGCTATGTGTCAGTGGATTTTATCCCCCATTATGTTTTTCCATATATATCTTGTGTTCATGTGTTATGTTTTCACTTCATGCTCATATGAATGGTTGTTTGTGCATTGATACAAATCTAGATTTGTTTGAATGATTAATGACTGATATATTAAATTTTTAGAGAATTTTTTATAGTAATTCACCCCCCATAATTTTTTGTGCTTCCAAAAAATGTTATTAGATCAAGGTCCCATGTACATGCCTAACAGTTTAAGGGAGATCTTTTGGAGCATAGGTATGGATGTTGATAATAAAAGTGTTTATTATGATTGAAATAAGGATCTATCCATAGTCATTGAAACATATTTTGAATGTTATTAAAAATAAAATAATCATATGGAATAATTCACCTAGCTTATAATGAAAGTAAATACTTTATAGGCACAAGTTGAGCAAGATGCAATCAAGATAAAGACATATTATAAATTTGAGGAGAGTACTAGAAAGCTCAACAATATTTTGGATAGTCAAAGGTCCTTTCATGATATGATCAGTCTTGGTTTCAAGGAAGAACAAAAGGAGTTAAATGAAAGTTAGTTTCCAAAATTTAATGGTCTATCAAGGAGTGATAAAGCTATTAGAATAAATACCTATGTAGAAGTGGTCAAATTTGAAGTCAATCATCAACAAGCCAAGAAGGGTTTTGTTTCATCAAAGTTTATAAAAGGTAGTGGTGTATCATCTAATGATCATCAAAATACAAATAAGGTTAAACAGTCAAAGTAGGAAGAGATTCAAGTCTAAAAAATAGTCTACTACTATACCTTTAGAACTAATTCATACTAATATATGTGGTCCTATAAGGATTCAAAGCATTCAAGGTGACAACTACTTATAGATGACTTCACAAGAGAAACTTGGGTAGCATTCTTGAAAGAGAAGTCAAAATCTCTAAGAAAGTTCAAAACTTGCAAAGATTTGGTTGAAAATGAGATGAATGTGAAGATCAAGTGTCTTAGGTCTAAAAAAAGAGGAGAGTGTTGGTCAAATGAGTTTGATGAGTTTTTTGAGGTCAATGGAATAAGAATATAGTTCTCAACTAATAGAACACCTAAACAGAATGGGGTGGTTGAAAGAAAGAACATAACAGATCAAGAAATGGAAAAGACCATGTTGAATGAATCAAATTTGTTTGATGGCTACTGGAGGGAAGCTATGGACACTATAATTTAAACATTGAATAGAAGATAGATTAGGATCAATGGTGATAAGAATCCATATAAATTATGGAATGGCAAACCTATAAGTGTTGAACATTTTAAGGTATTTAGGAGTAAATTTTATATTAAGAGAGATGAGGAGGACTTAAGCAAGTTTGACTCAAGATCTAATGAAGGCATTTTCTTAGGATATTCATCAATTAGTGTTGCGTACAAATGTTACAATAAGAGGTTGAAAAATATAGTGGACAGCACAAATGTCAAGGTTGATCAGACAAATAAATCATATTCTCAGTCAAATTATGATGAAGGATCAATAGAGATAGATGAGGATGAAGAATAAATTGAGGAGAGAAAGGACTCAAAAGTTTCTTCTATGTATATTCAAAAGGATCATCTTGAATTTTAGATCATTGGAAATAAAAGTGCAGGTATGCAAACAAGAAGAAGAATGGTGAGTGATGTTAATCAAGAATATACTACATTAATGTTCAAATTTGAACCTAAAATATATGCATAATCAAGTAAAGATAATTTTTGGATAAATTCCATGAATGAGGAGTTAAATTAAATTGAGAATAATGAGACTTGGGAGTTAATACCTAGGCCTAGAGACAAAAATATCATTGGTGCAAAATGGGTATTCAGAAACAAGTTGAATGAGAATGGAGAAGTCACCAAAAATAAGAATAGACTAGTATGCAAGGGATATGATCAAGTAGAAGGAGTGGACTCTGAGGAAACCTTTGCTCCTATATCAAGGTTAGAGGCTATTAGGATGTTTATTACCTATTTAGGTTTCAAAGGCTTCAAGATATACCAGATGGATATCAAATCAACTTTCCTAAATGGGAACTTGGAGGAAGAAGTATACATTGAGCAACCTTAGGGTTTCCTATTGACTGATAACAAGGATTGTATCTGCAAGTTGAAGAAGGCCCTCTATAATCTAAAACAAGCCCCTAGAGCCTAGTATGCTAGACTAGACAAGTATCTTTAGGACCAAGGTTTCAAGAAAGGAGTTACAAATAGTAATTTGTATATCAAGATTAAAAATTACCGCCAATGGATAGTGGTGTTCTATGCATATCATACCATATTTGGAGGAACTGATGAGAACATGACCAAGGCCTTTACAGAGATGATGAAGTCAGAATTTAAAATGTCTATTCTTAGAGAGCTATCCTTCTTTATTGGAATTCAAATCAGTCAAACTAAAAAAGGCATGTTCATTTTACATGTCAAGTATATAAAAGAGATGTTAAATAAGTTTGAAAAGGAAGATTTCAAGGTTATAAGTGCACCTATGGTTACAAGATGTAATCTAAGAAAGGAAGATGAATCTTCAAGAGTCAATCAAATAAAATATAGATCCAAGATTGGGAGTTAGTTGTATATTATTACCTCTAAACCTAACATCATGCAAGTAGTAGGACTTCTGGGAAGATTTCAAGTAGATCCTAAGGAACTTCATTTATAAGTAGTCAAGAGGATAATTAGGTATCTCAATGGAACTATGGAGTATGGATTATGGTACCCAAGGAGCAAGAGGTTTGATCTAGTAGCCTATACAAATGCAGATTGGGTTAGGAGTCTAGATGATAGAAAGAGCACTAGTAGAGGAGCCTTCTTCTTATGTAAGTGCCTAGTCTCATGGATAAGTAATAATCAACCATTAGTGGCTTTATCTACTTTTGAGGCTGAGTACATTCTAATAGCTTCATGTTGTACTCAGGTGATGTGGATGAGATAAAACTTAAGAGACTACAAGGTGGATTTTGATGGTCCTAGTCATATTTTTTATGATAATACTAGTGCCATATGTGTTTCAAATAATCCTATCATGTATTCAAGGACCAAGCACATTCCTATCAAGTATCATTTCTTAAGAGAACAGGTAAGTGAACAAATTATTAAGCTTGAATTTGTGTCTAATCCATTACCATGGATTAGATTATAGATATCTTGACTAAGCATGTTCCAAAGGCTACTTTTGAAATTTTGAGATAGGAATTAGGTGTGATTTGTGTTCCTAGTATTCACTAAGCAATTAAAAGTGCTTAGGGGGAGCTAATAAAGAGGTGTTTTAGCTCTAAGAGTAGGAAAGAAGTACACAAGTTGTGAGGTCAAAGCGGGAGTCATATCAGTTTGTCAAGAAGATGTCTAAGGTATGAAATGAGATAGGGGAGCTTGTTGATATCACCCTTCATTCATATTTATTGAGTGTTTTTTGTAGTTATTGCTTTGTCATTAATGTCAAATGGGTAGATGGATCTGTATAGGGGAGATGTATCCCAATAAGAGAAGCTTCTTTGAGTATTTGCCATCAATGAGTGGTTTCCATCAATGATAAAGGGGGAGATTATTGAGAATGTGTTCTAAGTCATGCTTGGAGTTTTCACTGATGTCATGAAAGTGTTAGTGATGTCATTATAAGTTGTTTTTGTTATTTTTGAGGCTAAGTTCATAAGTTATATACTTGAGAGACCTAGTGAGAAGGCATAGGTTTGGTTCCATAGTGAAGTGAGTAGAGTGAGGCTTGTAATAATATTTTTGGTAGTGTGTGAATAAGGTATGAGGTTTTATTACATGATAATGAGGTGTTGAAAATAGTACAAGAGATTTCAAGGTATGTTCAAGGTCTAAGTATGACTTGCAGGTTTAGGCCTAGTATGCAAAGAGACCAAATATGACCTAATGAGGGATCAAGTTCATTTCTAAAGGTACCAAATCTCATGATATAATTTATAGAGGTGTAATAGGTTGTATCAAGTTTTATGACTGAGTCTTAGGTTAAAGTTTGAAGGATAAAGCATGAAAATTGGTGTTGAGGTTTTTTGTGTGCACAGAATGAGGGATTGCAAACTTGAGAAATTTTTTATTATACTTGTTGGCACATGTAAAATTTTCATGAGGATCCAATTAGATCATGGTAGTTGGGTAATTTTCCTAGATCAAATTTCCTAGCATTGGTTTTGTAATTGAGGGGCAATACTTTATGAATGGTTGCTAAAAATGGAAGGCAGTCTAAACCCTCCTAAAACCATCATAATGACCTGATATAAAAGATATTGTTGGAAATGGATAAAAATATATTATATGACCTATTTTGATTATTGGATTACGTATATGACTCTTCCAAGTTTCTCTAGGTAGTATTGGCCTATCAAAAGAGTGAGTGGAAGCTACAAGAAACCCCTATTTCTTAGATTTTTGATGTAGCAAGTAGGGTTAACCATGTCAAAGCATGAAAGTTGTTGGAGATTGAAGATTAAGACATATATATTATTAACATGGTGTTTTTTTATTATGTTTCTAACCTAAAATATGTTAAACCAATCATAGAAGTTGGTTTATCACTAAAGAGGCCTAATGAAGAAGACAGTGAGAAAACCAAGTAGAAGTGAGAATGAGATTAGGGATGGGTTGTAATGGATTAGGGATGGATCTAAATGCATGGGGTAATTTTTAAATACCTATATCACCTTTTCCCCATGAATATAATTTTTGGTCATGCTCATATACAAGTAAAATGTTGTTCTCAAAGTGACATGTCTAACACAGTGAGGTCTATGTAGGGTGAAGACATGAGATTGGTCTGTAAGACCAATATTGATATTGAACCTTGTAATATATCTATTTAAATATGATATAATTATTATTAATGATCATATAAACCCATTTTAGTTTCATAAAAGTGTTCACACAAGTGTTCTAAGTCTTGGTTTTCATGACTATGTTTTTGGAGCTACAAGTAATTTTCTATAAGTGAGAGTGGTATTCCTGAGTATTTTTGCATAGATCTAAAGAATAAAATGAAAATTAATTTTTTATATATGTCTCATATATTATTTTTAATTTATTTTTATTCATGATAAACTCTTATTAATGTGTAAAAATTCAAAGGCTCTTGACTGGGATTTTCAAGATTGTGTGCAGTTCTAAGTGAGCATATGAAGATGATCAGTTTGAGGTATTTTTTCCTATTTGATGAATTATAATGAATATTATGATTACCCTGAGATAACTAATTTTATATCCATGTGATTTTTTTTTGTTTTATGTTTCAAATTTGAGTGTATGCTTTAGATTTGTAAGATAGACTTTATGGCAGTGAGAAGGCTTAATTGTGAGTGGACCTAATGGTGTGTTTCAAGGAGTGGAATGAGTTAAATGGTATTTGGAACCTAAAGTGAGATTATAAGGGTATAATTTAAATTTTTATGAATTTTTTCATCCATTTTTTTAGGCTCAATTTTTCCCAATGTGGTCAAAGTAAAATGTGTGCTTTGAGAAGGCCTAATTGCATTAGGTCTCTATTAGGCCTAATGATGATTTTAGTCCTTATGGGTGGTGACCAACATATGTAGTGGTTGTTTCACTTGTAAAATATGTTTTTTGATATATTACAAGGATTATCCAAATATTTAAAGTTCTATGTCTGACCAATATGGGTGAGATCAAGAGTCAAGTATAAAAAGAAGATTTAATAGGTCTAATTTGACTAGTTAGGATATTGAGGATATGAATGAATGATATAGAGTTTTTAAAAATAGGTAGAGGGATTAAATACTATCATATATTTGTGTTAAATATATCATGAATATCTAACTATGTCTCTACAGGTGATGATCAAGATCATATGACCTAATTCTACCAAGGAAAGGGCTAGTTGAGCGAGAAGGCCCAATAGGTTGTTTGAGAGATAAAAGAGTGAGAAGAGAAAAAGAAGGTGGTAATATATAGTTGAGTGATAAATAGGTATCAAAAGGTAATAATGGGTTCTATTTAGTTAATTTTTTTAATTTAACTAGGGGGTTGGTGCATCCTTACAAGTTGGTGCTTACTAAAGGACTAGTTGAGTTGGTGCTTGACTAGTAAGGAGTTGGTGTTCCTCGTGAGATTGGTGTCTCTATAAATTTTGATTAATTTATTATAGGACTATATTCTAAGCTATGTGATAGTTTATTTTATCCCCCATTAGGTTTTTCCATATATATCTTGTGTTCATGTGTTATGTTTCCACTTCATGTTCATATGAATGGTTGATTGTGCATTGATACAACTCTAGATTTGTTTGAATGATTAATGAATGATATATGAAATTATAATAGAATTTTATACACTTATTAAACCCCCCTATAAATGTATATGATTCCAACAACCTTTCATCTACATTGGTACTTACACCAACTCTAAGATTTAGATTGGAGTGGGAGAAAGATTTGGAAGCATGTTCTCCATACACTAGTTCTTAGATTCAAATTGTAGTGGGGGAATGTTTTGTAAGCATGTTCTCCACAATTACACATATTCAAATTGACCAAATTGAATATTTATATTATTTAGATACACTTTTGTGTAGAATATTATACATTGGTGCATTATTATATACAGTTTCAACATGAGACATATCTAAGGTGCATATGCTATGCAATGTGCATCTAATATTGTAAAATTAAATTAGTTTAAAATTATAAACACTTCTAGGGACTATCATCACCCACCAAATTGGACTTTTACAAACTATATTAAGCCAATCTACTGTAGCAATTGTTTCTCTTTTTGGTATGGTTGAGGTGATTAAATCACTCAATCTTACCAAGCTTATAGGTTGGACTTGATTACATCATCTATTCTCACTAACTTTATAGTGTGATTTGACATGGTTCACTCACACTCACCAGGTTATAAGTATGATTGAGTTACACAATTGAGTCAATCTCAACTGTCAGGTGGAAATTCATATTTTCTCTAAGGTTGGGGGCATGTGCCCTCTAATTTCACTATATATCTTTAGATATATACACTTTTCAGATTTATATTTATCCCAATCTCAATTTTAGTGATTCATAATGATATATATTTCAAAACAAATTTCCAAAAGGCAAAATGGTTCCATCGATACACATGTGTACTCCTAAACCTTGTTCTCTTTCAATTTCAATCATTTCAATGCTTTCAATTTCATATTATATGCACTAATTATATATTGTAACATGATCTTGGTTGCAGGTTAGTAACCAAAAAATCACTCAAGTTGGAATCAAGTAAAGGTAAGGTTTGTTATACACACCAAGGTGTGCATTCCTTTTCCTTTAAATTAGAATTTTTATTACTAGATTAAGGGGGGATGTAGACACTATTAATAAATTATATATCACCTCAGTCTTATACACTTGGCAAATGCATATCATGGATGTACCTTTAGCTTCTAGACCTTTTCTACTACAAAAAGGCTCACATAAATTATCTCTTTGTGCCTAATTACTTATCTCTTAATCCTAAAAATGTTATTATGATGACTCAGGCCTTCTATCATGCCCAAAATGTTAAAAACTTGATAATCTTCCATCTCTGCAAGTTCTGGACCTGCATCTATTTTTTGAATACCCATACACTTGTCTTAGTTAGACGCATATGTTGACACAAATGTCCTACCCTAATTCAAGTGTCTTGTGCTAAAGTCATCTAATTTAAAAATTAAATGTATTCCTATGGTCAACATAAGTGTTTCAATGTGAGATATTCTCCAAAGGGATTGGTATATATATAAGATCAACCCTCATTCATTCCTCACCTAGAAACTTCTTACCTACTCACATGACAACTTATCAAAAGCACTAAAGTGATAAAAGCTTCCCTATTTTCTCTTATTTTCATATCAGTAATAAGGACCTCACATTTATAGGTCTAAAGTATTAAAAGAGTAGCCCAAGAGCTATTTTTTCCAATTTACAAGCTAGGTCACTATTATACTTATCACACATTGTATGATTCACACACAAGTTAACATGTAGGGGAGAGCTACATAAATATGAGGCCCTTTTTAGAGTATTGGCTATATAGGTAGTACTCATTGATATATGGGTCTTTAGAGCAACTCGACACCATGTGCCCACTAATACATTTTTTCCATAGCTAAAATGAAGATGAAGAATTAGGGTTTTGTTATTTGATAATGAGTGATAGTCTATGACCCATATCTAAATGCACCAAATTGAAGGCAACACAAAACCTAGAAGCATCTAGGTAGTCACATCTAATTTCAATAGGTATTCTACACTAGATACCTACATCCAAATCATATAATAGCATCAACATAACCATCCTTGATCAATGCAAGTGTCCACAACTATGGAGTCAAAAAAATTATAATCAAGCAACTATTTCAAAATTTGGATATAGTCTATTTTATGTCTATTCCAGATCTAAATTTATATTGTCATCATAACAAACTAAGTATCTTGTTTTCATTGATATTGTAATATATATCATAGTTGTTTTTTTCATTTTTAACATATCATGGTATTATAAATTTAGTATATCTTTATTTGAGGTTTGTAATTAATTGGCCTCTTTTAGAGATAGTCTACCATCCTTGTGCCCTAGGCTATTTCTACCCCTTTAACCCTAGATTCCCTTGATCTATATTATAAGGTTAAAGATATACCAATCGTAGAAGATGCAAAGTGACCCTAATTTCTTATTTTTATTAAAATAGATTTAAATTATAAGGATATAGCTAATTTTTATTTTAGTAAACAACCCCTTGCCTTTCAATTTTTCAGATTCTTTGCTTTATACCCATAACACATTGAAAATTATTAGTAACAGATATATATTATATCATGTATGCACTTTAGGTTCGAATATCCAAACCTAAGGCTTGGACCTACATACATAACCAAATCTATGTTTTTTCATACAAAACAAAATTCACATTTGGGCATGATAAATACTATGAATGTTATCAATGGATTTCATGAAACTATGACTATGACATCGAACACACACTCATATTTCCATATATATATATATATATATATATATATATATATATATATATATATATATATATATAAAGGTTTCCATCTATGTTGATTTCTAAGTATGTATTTTTATGTTGTTATATGCCAAAAATATACATGTATATATTTGTTTATGCATCTTTCATTACGTTCATGAAAGTGAAAAAACATTATATGGTTAAAAACTAGGCCTAATTCTACACATGTTTAAAAAAACTAATTTTTTATTTTTTTAAGGTAGTTGGGGGCAACGTATGGTCGGTTGTCCATATTTTAATTATTTTTAGTGTATATTTACTTGTAAAATTATATATATTGCAAACTAGATGATCTTATCTAACTTTCTACCAAAGGGTTTCAAAAAATATTAAATGATGTTCAAAACATGATGGGGTGCACGACTGGTTATCTACTATATTTTTCTAAAAAACATGACTTTCTCTTCGAATTTTAGACTTTTGACCTACTTATACTTGACCAATTTCAAAAAATATTAGGAGTTTAGAAACTAGACTCAAAATGTTACAATTCATGTTTTTATATCATCTTCAAATTTTGAGTGTAGCCATCTCAAATAATCTATACAAATTGAGGTTTCTCATTTTTCAAGAAAAAAAAATGTCCACTTAAGACCCCCATTTCGTACACCAATTCCCTACACTTACCCCATAAACTAATTTGAAATGGAATATCACCTTTACCTAGAATTTGTAAATTTTATAGATTTTTTCACCAAAATCAATATCAAAGTGTAACCCATGAGCATTCTTTCACCCTTATACACTGGGAAAATATGAAAAAATGGTTAGGAATTTTTAATTAAATAATGAAAAAAAAGATGTAGCATTGAAAAACAATGGTTAATAGTTTATCAAAATAAATAGAATGGATAGGTAAGATTACAAAATCACCTAAAACTCCTTGTAGGCTTTTTTATCTTGTGCGATGAGTAAGTGGGTTATTTTGAAGACCTTTTTATACTACTTTTAGATATGTAAACTTTATTTATTAATCCTTACTTAGTTCCCATTATTTACATACTTATCGGTCAAAATTTACCACCTCTCCATATAATGTATAGTACAAATGTTTTTCCATTTTTCTCTTAGTTTATTCTTAATTCTCATGTAAGCTACATCTATTTCCCTTCTAATTGTGTTACTTATGTATTGGAGTGTTTTTTCTCTTGGATATTATTCTTAAAATATCTTTTCATATTGTCAAGCGTGTCTTTCTTTTGATCTCTAGGAAAATGATGCCAATCTAGGTGAGTAAACAACTCATGATTAGCTACATTCATAATCACTACCATCTCTTTTTGTTAGAAGTAGTCCCTAGAAATCCTCATCAGGACATGCTAGCCTCATAATCTACAGGTTGTTACAAGACTTGCAAGATAGAGAGAAATACATTCATGGTAATTTGATAGTCAAACATTCTGTGAAACTTATTTATTTCGTTAACTTTCTTAGTTAATCATATTTCATCAATACTTCACACATGCTGGTATAATTACTCACAAAAAGATATGCAAATCAATAACTTGGGAATTATCATTCATATCATTAGTTACAACAAAGTATTGTGGCTAAGAATACATTTGTTTGTGAGACACACTGATTTGAAAATATTCTAATGACTTGATACAAGTTGAATAACACAATAATAACAACATTATTTCATTATGAGTGCCAAATACTTATAGAGTCATCATGAATATTTGGATTCTAATATATTCAATTTTTTCTTACTTAGTCCTAGGAAACTATTCAACCTTCTATTTGTATTTTTAACTTAGATGAATGTTTTATTAATGCAAATTATACATTTGTCAGACATACAACTTAAAAACAATAATTATGAAATAACATTTGAAAACCCTTAGTAATAAATTCCCACACTTAAATAGTTGTCTCATCTAAAGAAAAAAGTCATTGTGTAAGTGTCATGACCTGCAAGTTGATATATTCCCACTAGATGAGTTACACTGAACTTCCTCACATCTACCATGTCTGGAAGCTTTGTTCATAGTTTTGAAAGAATACATGTTTTATAGTTTTCACTACTTAGCTACTCTTTTGGGTTTTCAATGAAGCATCTATTAGTGTAGGTTTTTATTTTTCCCTATTTATTAATTAGGGAATATTATATATTTGTGCATACATGGAGTTTTCCTACATTCGTGGGATAGGCTAGCTTATGTGGAGATTGTGTGTCATATTTGTGTCATACGGTGTCATAAGATTGTTATAAGTGACTCCTTTGACCGGCTATTCTGGGTATGGGAGTTACTTCTCTATTTTTAGCACCTTGTCACCACCTTTTTTGGAGGAGTCTATTCTTGGAGTGCTTTGACCACCTTTTGTGGAGGAGTCTATTCTTGGGGTGCTTTGACCACCATTTGTGGAGGAGTTACTTACTAGCTCTCCTATATGTATTCTTCATTTTGGCCATTTCATGTTAATCAGATTTTGGCTTTCTCTATTTTGTCTTGTGCAATTTCTCTTATTGTGTTATTTTTAAATTGCTTTGGCATCTATGTGGTATGCACTTGTTCATTTTATGTGATCACGTCTCCATTGCACTCGCGTTATCCGAATTCTGGCAACAACTCCGATATGGTATCAGAGCAAGAACGGTAATATTGTGTGTGATTATGCTTTTAGCCTATTTTGAAATCAAGAGGAGTGGAGTTTTTTTTGTTTTTTTTATTCTAGATTTGGTCTAAAATAAAAAAAATTATCATTTTTGGTTAGTTTCCTTGGGATCTTTGGTCTTTGGGTGTCTTTTGTTGTGTGGAGTGGCAAAGGGAGGAGCTGACTTTGTTGCAAGCCTCTTCATACTGTTGTGAGCTGCCTGCTGAGTTCCTTTTTTGGTGAGGGCGCTGGAAACTCATCTAGTAGAGCATACTTTCTGCCTTAATCCTTCTAGCAAAGCAAGGCGCCTTCAACAAGCATTCAGTTCTGCCACAGGGCGTATGGTGTTCCCCTCTGGTCAGCGTTATGCGCCTACCTTGAGTTCTACCATGCCTAGCAGCAAGCATCCTTCCTCTGTCCACACCAAAGTCTTCTCCAGGAAGGCGAAATGGGTCGTACGGCATCCAGGTTTGCAGTTGTGCATTAATTCTGTTTGCCACGCCAAGCTTCTGCAGTTCTTTCTTCCAGCAAGGCGCCTTCTGCAACGCCTTCCCTTCTACAATGCCTTCAGCGTTTTTTTTTTGCAGCGCCACATCAAGCCGTACGGTGTGTCCAGCAGGTCTAAACATTCATTTTTTTGTCTTTTCTGCTGTCAAATTCTGGACTGTTCATTTTTGGATGCCGCTTCCTACTTGGCATCCCATGTGGCGCCCCTTGGACACTTAGCATCGTTCAATTCTATCTTTGATTTAATATTTTTAGTTAAATTTGACTTGTTAAAACAAAAATCAGTCAATTTGACTGAGTATTTAATTTTTTAGACAGTTTTGTATTTTGGGGATTTTCAATTAAAACTTGTATCTTCGACCTACGAATATGAAGGGTGAGGCCCGGGTTGGTAGGAGGCCAATTCCCCCTCACACAAACCTCATTTGGATTCTTCATTCCGTGCCAAATCCAACGAGTGGTTGGAAGGCCACTTTCTTCCCTATAACAGAGATTTTTTTAATGTTTTAGTGTTCTTTTTTGCAAAAACACTAGTTTACGATAAAATTATAACTTTAATATCTTGCAAACGGTAGCTCGGTTTTGGGTGCCATTTTTTACAAAAGTATTTATAATTCAATTTTATACAGTGTAGGCTTGTTATTTGTCAAAAATGTACTAGTTTATAAAGTGCCTAAAATTTGGGTCTCCCAAGACCCATTTTCGGTTGAGTCCGACGTCCTGTTTGCTTAAGTCTTGCATTGATTGCTCTAAGATGCATTTTCAGCTGATTCTGACGTCTTTTGAGCGTGCACTTGCATATTTGGGGGGGCTCAATATTTTGAGGGGGTGTGATTGCTTTTCACAACTTGCTTTCATTCTCCTTTCTGCATAAATTCACAACTTGCAATCAACACAACTTCACAAAAATTCAGCTAAAAAAATGGATTCTTTTCAACTTAAACCCTAACACCCTTCAACTATCATGAATAGAAAGTTAAAATGTCAATCATTCTTAGAAGCAAAGGGTTGTATAAGATCACCATGGGAAATGAAATAAAACCCAACACTGATGCTGAAAAGGTCAAGTGGTACAATCGTAGTGATGAAGCCTATGGATTGCTGAATTTGTTTATGTCTCCAAAACTTCTCTTCCATTCAGAATCCTCCCAAATTCTTAATGACATATGGGACACCTTAGAAAATTTATTTGAGAAGCTTGATGAGATGAGAGGTCATGAGCTCGAAAACGAACTCATAAGTCTAAGTCCTAGCAACTTTGACACCCTACAAGACTTCTTCACTAAGTTTAAGGCCCTTAAATTGCAATTGAAAGAATGTGTGATAGAAAAGAAAGATGATCAACTAATCTTTTCTATTCTCACAAAGTTAGGTCCAAGTTATTCAGTCTTTGTCTCCACTTTCCATGCCACAAAAAGTGCCCTTGGCACTACATGGAAAATGTCTTCTTTGGATTCATTTATTGCCGACTTGACTAGGGAGCAAGATAAGCTAATTCAAATGGGCAAAATAAAGTCTACTCAACCCCAAGCTTTGATATCTGGAAATGGTAAGGATAAGACTTCAACAAAGGAGAAGAAGAAAAAGAACAAGGACCAAGACAAGAAGAAAGAAAACACCAATCCTGCCAAAAACAACACTGAGTCTTCATCCTCCAATGCTAAACCTAAGAAGGAGAAGGTTAAGTGTGCCTATTGTACAAAGACAGGGCATGATGAACACAAATGCATGAAGAAACAAATAGATCACCTAACTCATCTTCTAGAGAAGAACAACATAGGTGTTCCTGAGTCCATTAAGCAGAATTCATCTACCCAAGATTCTACTAAGGCAAAAGGCAAGGGTAAGGAGAAAGAAAAGGGCAAGGCCCTTGTAGTAACTGCAGCTTCTACAACATCATAGATAATTGATTCGAGTGCTTCTCACCACATGGGCTCTTCACTAGTTGAGTTTTCATCTTTAGAGCCTGGTAGCATGACTTTAATTAGTTTGGGTGATGACACATCAGTTTTCGTTGTAGGGAGAGGGTCAGTTGAAATAGGAGGAACATTCAATAATTTTTTAAGTGTTCCTTCTCTTTCAACAAATCTCTTATCAATGTACCAAATCACTCACATTGGTCAGGGCATGAGAGTTGAGTTTTCACCAAATTCAGTGGCTATCAGGGAGTTGCATAGTGATACTATAGTGGCAGTGGGTAGGGAAAATCACCAAGCTAGGTTATACACCTTCTCACATTTTGCATCAAATTTTTCTCCAATAGCATTGTTGACTCATTCAGATAGAGTTAACAAATTGTGGCATGAGTGGTTTGGCCACCTTAACTACCGCTACCTTGAGCAACTTTGCAAACATGACATGGTCATTGGCTTGCCTCGTGTCCAATTCTCAAAAGGACTTTGTGAGGGGTGCTCCCTTGGGAAGCATCTCGAAGCAAAATTTGACAAAGGCAAAGCTTGGAGGGCATCACAACTTTTGGAGTTAGTTCATAGTGATGTATCGAGACCCTTTCCCAAACCATCTTTTACAAGGGCCAAGTACATCTTCACTTTCATTGATGATTTCTCTAGGTACACTTGGATATATTTTCTCAAACAAAAGTCTAAAGTGTTTGAAAAATTTCTAGACTTCAAGGCTCTTGTTGAGAAACAGAGTGAGAAATCCATCAAGGTTCTTCAAACTGATAATGGAGGGGAGTATGTCAGCATCAGGTTTGAGTAGTTTTGCACCACAGAGGGGATTGATTTGCAGTGCACAGTCACTTACAGTCCTTCACAGAATGGGGTTGCAAAACACAAGAATAGATTCTTGAAAGAGATGGGTAGTTGTATGATTCACTCCAAATCCTTAGCACCATAGTACTGGGCCGAAGCCATCAATTGTGCATGCTACATTCAAAATAAGGTTCTTCATAAAGCTTTGAAAGGGATAACACCCTTTGAAGCTTGGCATAAAAGGAAACTTGGTGTTGAGCACCTTAGAGTTTTCAGATCCCCAGCCATGGCCCACATTTTGAAGAAAAAATGCAAAGCTATTGAACGTCAGTCCAAGCCTTGCATCTTTGTAGGATATTCAGATGGTATTAATGGATATCACCTTCTAGATCAAATCACTCATGAGTTGTTCATCAAGAGAAGTGTCCATTTTCAGGAGAGTCCTAGAGACTCAACACTTGACACTTCTTCTCCCTCATCGGATCTACTTCTTCATGATGATTCCTCATCAGATTCAGATCAGCCATAGCAGGTTCTCGAGCCAAAGACATCTTCTTCTTCTTTGAGTTTAGACAATGAGGACAGTGATGCAGAGTCATCCACCTCTAGTTAGTCAGAGGATGAGGAGTTAGCACCTGACTCACCCACTTTAGGGCCACTTTGGGCCAGAAAGACACTTGAGAGTGTTGGAACTTGGGCAGGAGATCCCGCAGATGACAGATGTACTAGGGGGATTTTCAGAGAGATCCACATGCCTTCTTTGCTACAGTTTCAGATCCACAGACTTTTTGAGAGGCATCGGGGGTACCTGAGTGGGATAGTGCTATGGAGGAAGAATATTCTTCTTAATCAAAAATCACACTTGGGATTTGACTTCGCTTCCTAAGGGAAGAAATATGGTTCGATGTAGGTGGATATATCGAACCAAGTTTGCAGCAGATTGGTCAGTTGATAAATACAAGGTGCGATTGGTCTCCAAGGGTTTCTCACAGGTGGTAGGCATTGACTACTCAGAGACCTTTGCACCCGTTGCAAAGATGAATTCTAGCTGACTCACCTTGGCTATTGCCGCAGCACATGGTTGGGATGTGCATCAGATGGATGTGAAGAGTGTCTTTCTTCACAGAGACCTAGAGGAGGAGATCTACATGGATCAGCCGCCAGGATTTGTTCAGGATTCTTCCTTAGTATGCAAACTTAGGAAATCTATCTATGGCCTCGAACAGGCCCCTCAGGCTTGGTATGCCAAGATGGATTCCTTCCTTCTCACAACAGGTTTCACTAGGTGCCATTCTGATCCCAATGTCTACTTCTTGTGGTAGGATGATTCGCTCCTGATTTTGGTTCTATATGTTGATGACCTTTTGATCATCAAGAATTTTTCATTGGCTATTGTAGCTGTGAAGGCGTCTCTTCAGGATAGATTTGACATGACAGACTTAGGTTTGTTGCACTACTTCCTTGGCATCGAGATCTCACAGTTAGATTCAGGGATTTTTCTTGCACAGCCTAAGTATGCTCTTGACTTATTGGCTCAGTTTCACATGGCTAATTGCAAGCCATCTCTGACTCCATTTCTATCAGGATTCAAGCTTGAGGCTGATTGTTCTTCACCATTGGTTGATGCCACTCGGTATCACCAACTTGTTAGTAGTCTCATCTACTTGAATCACACCAGGCCCGACGTTTCATATACAATGGGACTTGTCTCCAGATTCATGCAAGAACCCCATGAGCTGCATTGGAAAGTAGCTAAGAGGATCTTGCATTACATACAGGGTTCACATAGATATGGGATTCATTACAAATTTGGCACAGAGGTTGACTTGGTTGGATATACAGATTCAAACTGGGTTGGCAATTCACAGACTCGCAAGTCCACTTCTAGTTACAATTTCTCTCTAGGTTCAAGTCCTATCAATTGGTCTAGCAAGAAGCAGAATGATAATGCTATATCATCCACAGAGGCAGAGTACAGGGGAGTTGTTAATGTAGCTACTGAGGCTATTTGGCTTCAGGGGATTCTTTCTAAGTTTAGCATTCCTATCAGGCAGCCCACCATCATTTATTGTGATAACCAGAGTACCATTCAAGTTTGCAAGAATTTGGTTCAGCACCAGCAGACCAAGCACATAGAGATTCACATGCATTTCATTTGAGAGCTTATTCATAGTCAGGTCATTGACTTGATATTTTTCCAGTCTTCGGAGCATGTTGCAGACATCTTCACCAAACCTTTCATCGAGAGCAAGTTCATTCATCTACGAGCTCTTCTTGGGGTGCAGTCTACATCTGCAGCAGTATCATCTTCAGGGGGCCTTCTAGCCTCTTCTTTTCTTTTATGTCTCTCTTTTGGGGGGGAGTTTTTTCTTATGGATTTTTTCTTTTTCTCTATCTTATGGGAGATTGCATTTGTACATGGGTACCTCATCAAGCCTAGTTGCCGGGACCCATTTTTTATTTTCCACACTGCCCACCTAAGCTGCGCTTATGGGGGGGTATTAGTGTAGGTTTTTATTTTTCCCTATTTATTAATTAGGGAATATTATATATTTGTGCATACATGGAATTTTCCTACATTCGTGGGATAAGCTAGCTTATGTGGAGATTGTGTGTTATATTTGTGTCATAAGGTGTCATAAGAATGTCATAAGTGACTCCTTTGACCGGCTATTCTGGGTATGGGAGTTACTTCTCTATTCTTAGCACCTTGTCACCACCTTTTTTAGAGGAGTCTATTCTTGGGGTGCTTTGACCACCTTTTGTGGAGGAGTCTATTCTTGGGGTGCTTTGACCACCATTTGTGGAGGAGTTACTTACTAGCTCTCTTATATGTATTCTTCATTTTGGCCATTTCATGTTAATCAAATTTTGGTTTTCTCTATTTTGTCTTATGCAATTTCTCTTATTGTGTTATTTTCAAATTGCTTTGGCATCTATGTGGTGTGCACTTGTTCATCTTGTATGATCACGTCTCCATTGCACTCGTGTTATCCAGATTCTGGCAACAACTCCGATAGCATCATACCAACCTAACATTATTTCTAGGTTTTCAATAGGTTGGCATAACCAAGAGGATGCCCTTTATAAGTTTTTAACCTTCCTGGCCCTACTAGCAAAGACTTCACCCAAAATGTTGTCATCCCAAAACAAAATTCTCACTACCAAAATTTGATCAAATCTAAATGAACCCATAATATAATACTAATAAGGGAGTGGGATTGGGTGCATTGGTAATGGTGTAACCACCAAACTAACTTGCCCAGAGCTTTATTATGACACTATGGAGGTTCCAAGAGTGGATTCATACTACTATGTTGGTTGTGAAAAAATAATTTGTGATGTATGCTATGTGGTTGATGCTTACAATGTTTGAAGTGCCTTTTGCACTTGTAGTGTCATGAGTAACTTAAACATCAAGATATATATCGACTCATCAAGCACATCCTTGACAGATCCCAAAACCTCCATGAGGTCAACTTTTCATTTATTCCTATCACCCAACCCATCACATGCCATGGTGAAAGTGTGCACAATTGTGCTAATTTTTGCATGGTGCCCTGCACATCATCCTCACCAAAAGCTATGATTCATGAATGATGTATTACAAGGTATTTATCAATGGCTTGTATATTTATTTAAAATGTTCTACATATCATTGTGCTTGAACGACTTTGAATTTACTTCTTAACTTTTACATTTCTCACATATATAAATAATTGACCACATTGTATCTAAGTTACAAAGATTTTCACAAAATTATTGGCATGTTATTATCATTGATGTCAAGGTAGATGTCATTGATGTGAAGGTGCATCTAGTGAAGGTTCATGGTTAGTGGTCATTGATGTATGTGCATGATATGATAAGGTGAGATTGTTGAGCATTATATTTTCTATTGGTTGATGTCAAGGTTTATTTTAGCTTGAAGTTGTCAATGTTGTTATTGAAGGTTATTGTGAAGGTATGATGACAAGTAGGTCTGCAAGAGTGATGTTGTGAGCAAGGCTAGTTAGAAACATGTGTTGTGACCATATTATTAGCATAAAATTTATGAAGTGTTAAATATATTATTACAATGGTTATCAATTTTGTTGTCTTGTTTCCCTTGTTGACAAATACATAGGTAGCAGGTCTTTGAGGTCAAGTTCTTAAGTAGCCTAAGCCTAGTCATGACATGAAGAGAATTATGAGAAGGTACAAACATGATGGCTTAGTGAGATGAGTACACATAGGTATGATTAGTTTTATGAGGTTACTTGATAGTTTATGTGAAGCATTGTAACACTTGTGAGAGTCTCAAGGTGAGCCTATATGTGTAGAATCTTCAGACCAAGTCTGCACCTAGACCACTCCTAGACCCTACCTAGCCTAATGAGGTATCATGATTTAATTTCAAGGCATTTTAATGATGTATGGTATTTTTTAATCATGATATATGTTTCTTGATTATGTGAGTGAGGTGGAGAGTGCATGGACAAAGGCATGAAGGTCAATTTTGAGGCCTAATGTGGTTTGTAGGTCAAGGTCTAAAGAGTAAAAAGAGAGAATGTGACCTAATGAGGGGTCATGATCATATTTCAAGGTTTTTGAGCTCATGTAATCATTTTCAAAGGTGAGGTATATTGTTTCAAGTTTTTTCATATAGTTTAAGTTCATATTGTGAAGGATAAGGCACGAAAAGTTATTTGGAGGTCTCTCGAGTGCTCCAAATGAAGGGTTCTCAACTCGAGAAGGATTTTATTATGCTCAAAAGCTCATCAAATATTTTCATAGAAACCTAAGTGTTCATGATATATGGTTAATGGACCTAGATCTAAATTTTAGGCATTAATTTTTAGATTGAGGGGCTATGCTTTATGAATGATCATTAAGAATAGAAACAGGTTTAAACCCTCTTAAAACCCTAATAAGGACCTGATGTTGAAGATATTGATAAAAAGTGCTCAATATGGATTCAATTTATTAGGTAAGCTATTGGATCTTTTATTGGACTCTCCCATGTACCTCAATGTGGTATTGGTTAGAGAGAGGAGAGAGAAAATATTGAGTTACAAGCTTATTTTTAAAGAAGTTATTGAAGAAATCAAAAGTTGCATTAGAAATAGTAAGAAAATAGATGGTGGAATAAGGTAGAGACTCATGTTTCATGTCCATGAAGTTTTTTAGATAGGTTATAGTGCATAGATATGTTTAATTGGTCATCCAAGTTGGGTAGTCGCTAGCAAGCCTAATGGTGCAAATATTAAAAAACTCAAGCAGTAGTGAAAAGATGAATTGGAATGTGTTATCATGATATAATGATGAAACCAAGTACATGGAGATGTTTTTTATTAATTTTAATATATTTTCATGCTTTTAATAATCTTTGAAAGTCATTTGTGTGGTGAAAAAGTTGCTCACAAGTTGACATGTCTGGTTCAGATGAGACAGTGAGATATAAGGTCATGAGATTAGTCTACAAGACCAATATTTTCTATTTTATCATATGATATTTGTATATTATAATTTTATAATGATCTCATAGTATCATCTTCATGCATCATAATTAATTTAAAATGTCTATACAATTTTTGGAGGTCTAAGTCACCATGACTGTGTTTTGAGGTAATCTGTCAATTCTTAGTGAGTGGGTTATAGAGGTGTTATTGAAGCCTTATCTTATGAGCAAAAGTGTCTAATTCATATGGTTATATTTTAAATTATTTTATATTTTATATAAATTATATATTTTCATTGTTTTATGGGTAAATTATGTGCTATCTTCAGTTGTTCAAGATAGACTTTTATGTGTGTTCAAAGGTCTAATGTGAACAATGCTAATGGAGTGTTGCATGTGGTGGTTGGACATAAAAAGTGTTATCAAGCTTAGAGGATGTTGGATAAGGTATATTTTATTTGTGTATGAAATGATTTATTTTTAAGGAAGTGAAAGGTGTTTCAAGGGATCAAATGGTAATGTGTTTCTAGACTGACCTAATGTAATTAGGTCTCCATGAGTCCTATTAGAGAAATAAGGGCTAATTGAGTTTTGGAGATCAAATATGTATCCAAATTATGATTGAATCATGTTAAAAATATGTTATAATACCTGTTATATGTCCAACCTAATAGGTTAAGGGTGTTTGGCCAACTAAGTGGTATATGAACAAGGAATGGTATATATATAAGGTAGTTTTAGGCCTATTGGGGGATATAGAGTGCAAATGAATGAAATAACAGATTGAAGAACAGGAGGTATTTTATACCATCAGAGGAGTTTATAATATCTTTAATTAATATCTAACATTGTGTTTACATATGAATATAAATCTCATATGACCTAATCAGTCTTGAAGAAAACTAATTGAGCAAAGAGACTTAAAAGGCAGTTTGAGAGGGATAAGAGTGTGAAGAGATGAAGGGGTGGTCATCATTTGGTGTTTTAGAAACATATTTTTCTAAAGGTGATCAAATAAATTAGGTGGTTGAGTTGGTTTTGAGTCATCTAGGGGGTTGGTGCCTCCTTGGAAGTAGGTGCTTGTTAAAGGATAGTCAAGTGGGTGCTTGACTAGTTAGGGTTGGTACTCCATGTGAAGTTGGTACTTCACTAAATATGGTTTTTTTCTTATAGGAATATATTCAATATATAGATATCATTGTGTTTTCTTTCCCTTTATTTTTTTCCACATATGTGATGTGTTCTTATATTTCATGCTTATGTGGATAGTTATCTATGCTTGGTATATCTATATGGTTGATTGAATTATTCATGATTGCTTAAATGTAATTGAAAGAAAGGCTTTGAAGACTAATTCACCCCTCTCTCAATAATTATGCTTCCAATAAATGGTATCAAATCTTGGTCCTTTAAAGTATGCCTAATACCCTAAAGGAGATCCTAGAAGCACAAGCATGAATTATGATGATGACTATATTGATCAAGTTGGCAATGGGGTTCTATTATTAGCTACAGAAGTAGGTTACTCCAAGGAAGAATACAACATGTATGATGAATTATAATATGATAGTGAAGAATGAGAAGTTAAAGTATATCTTGAAGCTGAGATCATAAGTACCCTAGATGATTTGAAGCACCGAAAGAAGAAGAAACATGAGTTGATGTCTATGGTAAAAGCTCTTAAGGAGCACATATGTACCTTGAAGAGTGACTAGGTAAAAGAATATAAAAGGGATGAGGATATCATCAAGGATATCAAGAATCAGTTAGAAGGTGTCAATACAAAGTTTAGATCAAAATAATTTGAGTATGATCAGTTGAAGACAGAGCTAGATTCTTTGAAGATTGATCATAAATAACTCATAGACAAGATGAGAAAGTTTGAGAAAGAGCATGAGAATCCAAAATAATTTAAAAGAAACAACATGAAATTTAATATGAAGAGACCAATTATGCAACCCAAAGAAATGAGGTATTCTAATTCTTTTAATGGTTATTGTTTTACTTATCATATCTTTGGTCATAGAGCAAGTGATTATAAAACAGTCTCAAGGGATGAGTTGTCATGGGACCATGGGAGAAGGAGTGAACATTCAAGAGGTAAGAATAGTAATGTTTTTTTCTATAGTTGTCATAATGTGGGACACATTTCAATATTCTATCCTAATAGAGTTAGAAGGCCCTCAAGAC
This sequence comes from Torreya grandis, assembly GCA_037957365.1. Taxonomy (NCBI): domain Eukaryota; kingdom Viridiplantae; phylum Streptophyta; class Pinopsida; order Cupressales; family Taxaceae; genus Torreya; species Torreya grandis. The sequence goes on along the minus strand of JARHVA010000226.1, from coordinate 5,413,858 downwards.
ATAATAAGGTGTATGGAGCTCCTAGAGTGCATTAGAAGGGTCAAACATTTGTATAGAAACCAAAGACAGTCAAGGTATGAGTTATGTTCTCTGTATATTGTATGTATATGACAAGGTGAAAGGAATTTTCATTAGTATGAGCATTTTTTTTTAAGATCAATTCATGAATATCCATGGTATGGAATGCAAAATTTTGTGTATGATTCATTTGTAGATTTCCTTTTGCATTATTTTGAGTAGTCTGAGAGTTTAGGGAGCTTGGTAGCTTTGAGGCTTGAAGTTAGTAGACATCATGGTGAGAGATGTAAAGTTGACATCAGGCTTTTGAGGTAAAAAATTAGTCAATTGGTATATGAGAGGTAAGTAAATATTTGTTTATGATTCTAGCAGTAGGTAATTAAGTTTGATCTATGTTAAGAAGCGGTATTGGTATCAAGATGTTTGAAGGAATATGAACATGGTCTGAGAGTCCTAATGACTCATGTGGTGAGCTCAATATATGAAGACATATGCGGAGTCCCTAATTCTTTATTTGATGTCAAATAATATGGTGGCCTAGTGTGTGATTAAAGGCTTGATTCATATTAGTCATGTCAAGGACAAGGTGAGTGGTCTTGTGATCTAAGTTCATTTGAAGGAACTATGCATGGAGTAAGGGGGATTATGTTCCTATTATGTTTCATATTTTGTGTGTTGAGATTTTAGTTCAAGAAGGTGTGAGTCCATATGTTGTAGTTGTGATCATGTTTATTTGAGAAAAGAGCTAGTTCTAGGAGAATGAATACCAAAGTGAGATTATCTTTTTGAGAGAATGATCAGTTTCTGAGAGTGGTAGTCATCTAGTGTTTATGAGTAAAGTCATCAACTCAGGGAAGCTTTGTATCTCTTATTTTGAAGTGTCAAGATAGTAAGGTAGAAGTCATAAGAAGCATGGTTTCTTGAGTTCAGGTCCAAGGATCAGATGGCAATTTGTGGAAGACCCTTTGTCATTAATGTCAAAGGGGGAGAAAGACCGGAATGGGAGTTGATAATGATCAAGTTGTAGTGTGCTTGCCATCAATGAAAAAGGGGGAGTTTGTTGTCATGTTGTTGTCACTGATATTAAGGTTGATGTCATTGATGTCAAGGTTGATTACATTGATGTCAAGGTTGATGTCATTGATTTCAAGGTGCATCTAGTTAAGGTGCATGATGAGTGGTCATTGAGGTATGTACATGATATAACAAGGTGAGATTGTTGAGCACTATCTTTTATGTTGGTTGATGTCAAATTTGATTTTAAGGTTCAAGTCATCTTGAAGCTGTTAGTGTTGTCATTGAAGGTTCTTGTGAAGGTATGATGACAAGTAGGTCTACAAGAGTGTTGTTGTGAGCAAGTCTAGTTGGTAATGTGTGTTGTGAAAATCTTATGAGCATTGAAAGTATGAAGTGTGAAATAAAGTATTGCAATGGTTATGAATGTTTTTGTCTTATTTCCCTTGTTGAAAAATGTATATGTAGTAGGTCTTTGAGGTCAAGTGCTTAAGTAGCCTAAGCCTAATCATGGCATAAAGAGACCTTGTGAGAAGGTATGAACATGATGGCTTGGTGAGATGAATCAACACAGGCATGATTGGTTGTATGAGATTTCTTGAGCATATATGTGAGGCATTGGAACACTCATTAGAGTCTCAAGGTGAGCCTATAGGGGTAGGACCTTCAGATTAAGTCTGCACCTAGACCACTCCTAGACCCTACTTGGCCTAATGAGGTATCATGATATATTATCAAGACATGTGAATGATGTATGATAGTGTTTAATAATGAGTTAGGTTTATTGAGTATGTGATTGAGGTGGAGAGTGCATGGAAAGAGGCATGAAGGATAGTTTTGAGGCTTAATATGGTTTGCAGGTCAAGGTCTAAAGAGCAAAGAGAGAGAATGTGGCCTAATGAGGGGTTGTTATCACATTTCAAGGTGTTTTAGATCATGTAAGAATTTTTATATGTGATTTATGTTGTTTCAAGTTTGTTCATAGAGTTTGAGGTTATAGTTTTAAGGACAAGGCATGAAAATTTGTTTGGAGGTCTCTCAAGTGCTCAAAATGAAGGCTTCTCAACCTGAGAAGGATTTTATTATGTTTATTAGATTATAAAATATTTGCATAGGAACCTAATAATTTCATGTTAGATGGGGAAGGGTCTTAGATATAAACTATAGACATTATGTTTTGGATTTAGGGGCTATATTTTATAAACAATCGTTAAGAATGGAAACAGGTTCAAACCTTCTTAGAACCCTAATAAGGACCCAAAGTTGAATATGTTGCTCAAAATTACTCAATATGAAATTAATTTCTTATTTAATCTATTTTATCTTGTATTGTAATCTCCCAGGTACCTCTAGGTGGTATTGGTTAGAGAGAGGAGAGATAAAATGTTGAGTTACAAGCTTATTTTTTAAGAAGTCAAAGTTGCATTGGACATAGTAAGAACATGGATGGAGGAATAAGGTAGAGACTCATGTTTCATGTTTATAAAGGTTTATAGACAATTTATATTCCTCAAATGTGTTAAACCAGTCATCCAAGTTAGCTAGTCACTAACAGGTCTAATGGTGCAAACAGTGAAAAACTCAGGCAATAATGAGAAGATGAATTAGATCATGTTGCCATGACAGAAAGATGAAACCAAGTGCATGGAGATGTTTTTTTTCAGGAATTTTAAGATATGTTCATGCTTTTAAGAGATTTGGAGATCATGTGTGTGGTGAAAAATTTGTTCACAAGTTGACCTGTCTGGTTTAGATGAGACAGTGAGATATAAGGTCATGAGATTGGTCTGCAAGACCAATATTTTATATTTTACCATATGATATTTCTATATGATAATGTTATAATGATATCATAGTATCATATACATTAATCATGAGTCATTTAAAATGTTTATATAGGTATTGGAAGTCTAAGTCACCATATCTGTGTTTTGAGGTAATCTGGTAGTTCTGAGTGAGTGAGTTGCAGAGGTGTTCTTGAAGATTTATCTTCCAAGTGGAAATGTTTAATGCATATGGTGATACTTTTTAGGTATTTTAGATTCTATATAAGTAATTTTTTTTTTTTTGTGGGTAAATGGCGTGCTTTCTTTAGTTATTCAAGATAGACTTTTTTGTCTGTTCAAAGGCCTAATGTGAACAGTGCTAATGGAGTGTTTATGTGGTGGTTCGACATAAAAAGTGTTATCAAAATAAAAATATGTTGGATAAGGTCTATTTTACTTATTTATTAAATAATATTTATGTCTAATGAATTGAAATGTGTTTCAAGGGATCAAATGGTAGAGTGTTACTAGACAAACCTAACACAATTAGGTCTCCATGAGTTCTATTAGAGAAATAAAGGCTAATTGAGTTTTGGATGACCAAGATGGATCCAAATTATGATTTAATCATGTTAAAAAGATTTTATAAGACCTATTATATGTTTTAACTAATAGGTTAAGTGTTTTTGGGTAACTAAGTGGTATATGAATAAGGAATGGTATATATACAAGGTAGTTTTAGGCCTATCGGGGGATCTAGAGTGCAAGCAAATGAAATAGGAGATTGAAGAGAATAAGGATATATTTTAGACCATAATAGGAGTTTAGGAGATATATAATTAATATCTTATATTATTTTTTCATATTAATATCAAGGTCATATGACATAATTAGTCTTGAAGAGACCTAATTGAGCTAAGAGACCTAAAAGGCAGTTTGAGAGGGATAAGAGTGTAGAGAGTTAAAGAGGTGGTCACCATATATTGTTTTATAAATATAGTGTTTTAAAGGTAATAAAATCAATTAGGTGTATGAGTTAGTTTTGATTCATCTAGGGGGTTGGTGCCTCCTTGAAAGTAGGTGCTTGTTAAAGCCTAGTCAAGTGGGTGCTTGACTAGTTAGGGTTGGTACTCCATGTGAAGTTGGTGCTTCACTAAATTTGGTTTTTTTCTTATAGGACTATCATACATTTTTAGAGATCAGTGGGTTTTATTCCCCTTGAGTGTTTCCCACATATGTGATCTATTCTTATATTTCATGCTTATATGGATAGTGTTTTATTCTTATCAGATCTATATGGTTGATTGAATGATTCATGATTGCTTAAGTGTAGTTCAAAGAAAGGTTTTGAAGACTGATTCACCCTGCCCTCAATCATTGTGCTTCCAAAAAAAGTTTCATCCATTTGTATGTCATCGCAATTTGAGCCTCCTTCATATAAATTAATATTTTTGTATTATCATGCATTGCTTCTTGAAATTTTTTTTTCTAATCTAAAAGATGCAGTGATATTTCATGAGTTTGTGTTGCTACTATGGTGATAACCTCTATTTATTAATTCAATAATTTAAAAATGGACTTGGCCTCATTGTGGTGTATTCACACCTGTCCTTTGATTTATTACTTCCTTTAAATGGACAGTCAGTCATGTGCAAGATTTGTGACTAAAGAGGTGAATTATAGTGGCTCTAACATACCTTAGCCATCTAAGACTTGTTGAACCAATTTTGGGTAGGTATCATTCATTATTTTTTTGGATTTCATAAATATTTTGATTCATAATTTTTTAAATTCATTTATTTTACCATATTTATGATTGAAACATGAAAGGTGATATCTCCTTAAACTTGTTTCTCCAAGGGGAGTTGCACAATATCCAAGACAACTTGTTCCAAAATAGTTACTAATGAAAGTTACCTTGTTTGAGATGAAGCATATGTGTTTGCTTGGTGCATCTATAATTTTGGAATAAATAAGGTAGGGCATCTTGTGGCTAGGGTTTGGATGTCCATCCACCATGATTTAACCATTTTTGTCTCCACATTTTGAGACTTCCTCATATGAATTTGTCTTTCCTAAATCGGGTCTCATGGTAGTTCCTTTAAGTTGTGCTTGGGATTCAGTTGGCTTAGATTTATTTGTGTCTAATCATTCATATTTTGGTTTGGAGACTTAACTTTGTTGTGATATTTTTCCCATACATTGTCCAGAAGCATGCTATGTTTGTCTAGTGGCCCCTTCTGCAGCCTGACATTAGAGTTCATGTACTTTTACAACTTGTGCTCGCTACTCGACCTTGTCATCTTCTTCTTATTTATTGTGCTCCTCCTCTTTTTTATTCTTCTATTATCCCTCAAAATTTTGCTTCTCCTTTAGCTCCATATCCTTCTTCTCTTGAACTACCTTGGCCCTCTTAGTTTCTTTGCTTAAAAATTTTTCCTTGGACACCTTTTATTTTATGGCTTAGTCCTACTCGACATGTTTGTAGATAACCTCCTATGCATTTTCTTAGCCTCCACATCCTTTTCTTCTTACTCCCATGCTTGTTTCTCAATTTCAACCTTCTTCAAATATTCCTCATATATTTGGATTTCCTCCTTCTATCATGTTGTTACCTCCTTCTCTACTTTCTATGTCTCCTACTGCTTTGCTTCCTCTCACTTCTCATTTTCCTATAATTCAAATAAATCTTATTTTTCTTCAGTAGCCTTATATTCAACATCCTTATTATCCTAAGTTGTTCTTATATCGTGATCTCTTAGTGAGATTGGTATAAATGTATCTAATATGGAAGGTGGTCTAATTATGTGGAAGTTTCATCAAGGGATGCTCTTGCAAGTGACCCTTCACCTTGTTGTGGAAAGACAAATTGTGAAATGATTGATGTTCTAAGAGGGATTCATTACACCATTGTAAATGGACTAGGATCAGTGAATTGATGAGGGGATTGAAGTGAATTTGGATTCATAATAGGTGTAATTTATCTAGGCATGAATTATAGGGTGTATGGGGGATTGGTATGTGTTGATGTTATAGTTTGTTTGCACACACTAGTTTTTGCTCACACAACTAGTGGGATAAACCACTCTTTCTTATAGTCCCTTTTTTTCAGGCGTGTATGCCTTAGTGATGTATATATTTTTTTTTCTTAGGGCACTACCATATATGTTGTGATACTTTCCTTCCAACCTTCAACATCAATATGTGGTTTTCTAACTCCTAGTGTGCACAACTTCTTTGTCAATACTTAAAAAATAGGCTTGCCTCAACATCATTCCCTTCATCATCATTATGTCAAACACATATTTTTTATGTTTCTAGTGTATTTTTTTGGGTTTCCATGCAGTCATCAATGCCATTCCATGCTCTTCCTTGTGCTTATCATCTCGACACTTTAGTTGTTAAGAATAAGGCCTACGTCTTGAGCTTGGTATGTTATTATTTGGAAATCATGTCTACCTTGATGGGATCTGACATGGGTTGAAGGTCGAGCAACATGATAAAAAAATTTAAAATTGGATAGTGTTTAGAACCTTCCAAAATAACCACTCTTTCTCCACTTATTTATCATATAGTATTTTCAAGATATCATCATTCAAGATTTTATACACGTCCACCAATGAAACACTCATGTATTGAAATTAAACTCTATATAAATTATGGGTAGCCTAGGATTATTCTAAAATGTCATGGATCTTAGGTTTATTTGGTGGTGGTTGGGATAGCTAAGCATGTTGCTTCCTTAATTTTTTTAGTACCATGGGATATGAAATCATATGCCTAAGTTAGTCTTGGTTGTAGTGAGACATGTGTTTGTCTCGATCATAATGGTTGTACATTTTGTGCAACTATTTTTTTCTAGAATATGAATACTACTTACACATAGACCATGTTGATGAAAAATACAATTGGAAGTGTAGATTGAATTGAGAGTTCATATATGTGCACCATGATGCCATTATGCAATTTATTCACTATAGAAATAGGGTTCAAATAATTCATTGCATCTAGTGGAATGCAAGGGATTGTAATAATGAACACATGAATATGAATCAACTAGTTGTAGAAAAAATTCACATGCAATGGTGTGTTCACACTTCATGGACAAATCATGTTTTTGAATGCTTGGTTTGGCCAAAAATTATCCCCAATGCCAACTTTCCCCTTGGGGGACATCTATTGCATGAAGCATATGAGTAGTATTAAGAATTTATGTTCAAATGATCAAGTTTTTGTGGAGATCACCTAAATCACATTCATCTTGATTTTTGTTGCCAATAAATCTTTCCAGTTGGATTTTTACAACAATCTCACCATTCAATAGGCAATGTTTCCATCCCTTTTTCATTTGCTAGGAAGTGTATTTTTTAGTAGAGTGCTTTCAAGAAGAGATGGATCTCACCAAAAAACACACTTACTATGAAATGTTTGGATCCCTTTTTCATTTGATAGTATGTCTTTATAATGCACTATGCCAACACTTGTAATGGAAAATCAGTCAGATGCTCTATTAACATGCCACGAATGGACAATGCATATGTTTCCTTTGTTTCTCAAAAAAAATGGTAGATTAGTGGATTTATATGGTTGTAACATTTTCTCCCTCACTTTCAATCCTATTATGTGTGCAACCATTATAGTATTGATTTGATTGACCACCTGAGGTGAAAGTCATATATCCCCTTCATTGTAATGGTTGAGCATTGCCATCATGAGTCATCGTTAAATACAAAATATAGGATTCACACCAACCTCTCCATAATTGTCCCTCATAATGGATGATAATGAATGACATCATCTTACATTAGTCGTAGTTCACCTTATGGTTGAGGATCTATGAACCACTCTGTATTAGATGGATCAATGAAGACAAAGGGCTTCCAATCATTCCATATATTTTGTTGCAAGTCAAACCCTATCCCAATTTATTCTTTTTTTGTGTCATTTAAAACTTCCACTGCCTAGGTTGCAACCATTTTGTCTTTGTCTCATTGCTTATTATTTTCCCTCTACACTTATACACTTGACAAATCTTCCCTTCACATTTTGTTCATATACACTTCATGATTTATATTGTGGCCTTAACATCTCTTTCTTCATATAAAAATATCTCTTGATTCAAATAACTCAATATTTACTTGTGAATTCACTAATATCCATAAAGTTTAGATTGTACCCCATCATTCCCATTTTATGTATAGATTACATCACTTTTCAAAGATCCTTTGAGCTATTTCTAATGCCAACTCATGTTTTTCTTAAATTTTTTAGTCCTTGCTGACTTGACGCTTTCCTATTTTCATATTTTCTCAACTGAGATATTATTTGATGCAAAACACCATCATTTTTTTTAAACCATTGCCTTTTTAGGAATTAAATACTAAATAGATTGCCAACAATCCTCTTTCCTGCTAACTTTTTTGTTTCTTCATATTTTTTTCCTATACTTAATTGAATTTCAAGGCTTTCCTAGATTCTTATCATAAATATGATCGACCCTTACCATTGATTTTGGTATTAAGAGCATGTTTATCCCCTATGTTATTTCCTTTGTTGATTCTTACACGTTGCAAACAAAATTTATACTTGATATCTACTATTGTTACATTTCCACTCTACATTGATATGCTACCACACTTACAAAAAAGGTAAACCTATTCTATTTATGTCATTGGGCACTTATTTGTGCTTACACCTTCACTAAATATAGATATAGTAGGGTTTGAGCCATTGCCATTCACCCTACCTATAATAATATTACCATGTAAATCTTGTAGCTTAATTATTCCCTCACTTGTCATATCATGGATTATTTTATGGTCACTTCCATTGAATTTTCATAATTTTTGGGTGAGTTATGAATCTACTTTCATATAATAGTATCATTTGTTCTAGTTTAAACTTCCTAGATCACAAATTGTGATCATGTCAGAGCTTCTGGCTATGCTTCTAAACTTATTGAATACAATTTTTCATTCACCATGTTTCCTCCATGTGAATCAAACACAACATGTTTTTCAAGGATTCCTTATTATAAAGTTGAGTAACCATCATAATACACAAGCTAGGTATTAGGTACTCCATCGACATAACTACTTCTATTTCGTAGTCTACTTGGAATGGGGTGGATTCTAGCATATGCTTGTAATTGGTCATAAACACCCAAAATATTGATGGGATGTGATCTTCCTAATCATCTATATGCACATTACAAATATATTCTAGCATTATTTCCAATACCTTATTTGAATATTAAGCTTGACCATTGGATTGGAGATGATATGCAATGTTATTCTGGTGCAATATCATGAATCCATCCACCAATATATTTGTGGTACTATTAGGAAAGTGCATGCCCCTATAATTGATTAGCTTTTGAGGGAAAGTGAACCTTGTTATGATGTTTTCATGGAGCAATTTCATTTCATATTTTGCCATGTATCTAGGAGTTGTGGTTTCCTTTGCTCACTTCATGAACTAATCTATCATAGTGATGATATATCAAGAATTAGAGCATTTATATGGTTGGGTAATATGCTCTACAAATTCTATCTCCCAATTTTCAAAATGTTTTGCAACAAGAACTAGGTTAAATGAAATTTTATCTCTATGATTTAGCTTATCGAAGCATTGGTAGATGTCACAATGCTTCACAATCTAAAGCACCACTTGAAACACTATAGACCACCATAGTCCACTCTCTAATATCTTATTCATATTTATTACTCCTAAAAAATAGCCTCCAACTACCCCTTGATGAGCTTCATATAACACCTATGCTCTTTCATGTTAAAAATCCACCCTACAAAGGATGTCATCTTTACCTAGATTATAGAGAAATGAATTGATAATACTGAATGGTAGAGATAGTGTGACTAGTTACTTCTTACCTCACACCATGTAATGTTTTAGGAATGTGCCATGTTACAAAAAGTTTTTTATTTCCTCTAATTATTCAGGGATTGAAGTTACTCTAAACAAATGTTTATCTAAATAATATTTTTTCAAGTCCTTGGGCTCATCACCTATTTGGATAAAAATAAGATGGTCTAGCCCTACATTCTCCCATACTAGCTTAACAGTGATTTTGAATTGATGTTATTAGAAAAGCATTAACCCTCTTGAAAAAATTTCTCCTAGTAATGGTTTTTTTTACCAAGTTTGCAATGCTCGGTGATCCGTGAAAATTTCAAATGAAGTCACTAGTAAATAATGCTAGAAATTTTGTAGTGCAAACACCATGGCCAAATCTTCCCACTTTGTCATGATATATTTATTTTTAGAAGTAAATAACTTATGACTTGTGAATTGAAATGGGTGGTCCAATTCTGTTCAATTCAATTAAAACTCTAATCTTAGACGTAGATACATCCATATGAACATGGAACATTTTGCACTAGTCTAGAAAAACCAAAATTGGGGTCACATCCAATTATTGCTTTAGATCTATGAACACATTTTACAATTTTGAGATCCATTTAAAATGTATGTCCTAGTATAGTAGTTTCTCCATAGGATTTGTGATGTCTGCATATCCACGAGTGAATTTGTGATAGTACCCTATGTGGCCTAGAAATGATCGCACCTCCAATGGATTGGTTGGTGGCCTAACTGAATTATGATTGTTATCTTATCTTGGTAATTTAAAAAACCTTCAAATCACACCAAATTTATAAGGAGAACACAAAATGGTGTGAATAACAATCACTTTTTCAAGATTAATTTAATTCACAATGTTTGAAACCTTTCCAACACCGGTCGTAACTTTGATAAGTGTTCTTTGAGTAACAAGAATGTCACGTAATCATCTAAGTATACCTCTTGAGAATCATAGATGAAATATTTAAAGGTGGTAACCATTACTCTATAAAATAATACCTATGCATTCTTTAGGATGAACCACATTACTTGATATGTGAAGGATCCTCACTCTATCATGAAGGTAGTTTTTGCTTGACATTCCACTATGATGGCAATGTGATAGTAGCCACTGAACCCAACCATGAACAAATAACATTCATGCCTTGTGATGGATTGTATCACCTAATCAATGAATGGTATAAGAAAGGGATATTTGATATAAGCAACATTTAATGCAAGGTACTAATCACACACCCTACTATCCCTTATTTTATTTAGTTGTACAACCATGGTACTTACCTAGTTTTATTTTTCTACTAGATAAAAGATTTGAGCCTCCATCAAATAATATATCTCCTTTTTTACCTTTATTTTCATATTGGGATTCAATTTGAAGGGTTACTTTTTAATCATCCTTGTGCTTTCTTGAGATCAATATGTATTTCCCTTAATGAAGGACTACACCCTTTATCTCAATCAACTTAGTGGGAAAGACATCCTCATAATCTCACAATAGCTATATGACCTTTGAAATCTATTATTGCATCCAATGGTACCTAATTGGTGCCCTCTAAGGAATTTTTTTATACTGATGTTCTCCATCATTTTTCACAAGGCATATTTATAATTTTTACCCCTTTTAGCCTTCATGGAATCCCAAACCTCTCACTGGCCTAGTTTTTCTTTGATGTTCAAATTCTATAACTTTTTTTCTTATACATTGGCTATGTCTTTCTTCTTAGGCAATTTGACACTCCTTATGGGCTCAAGCATTCACTTTATATCCAAATCCCCTTCACTCTTTGTAGTCATGAAGTTACTCCTAGTATTCTATATTCTAATAAAAGACTTAAGAATAAACTACTTTTATTCCTAGGTGTAGCGACAATTTTCCATATTATCATGATTATTAGTATTAGTTTTAGCTTTGGACTATGGTTTTTATATAATAGTCACATCATCTACCCTTTATTTCACAAAATAGCTTAATTTTAGATAATTTTTTATGGACCATGGGGTTCTCATTTCTAAACACAAAAGTTTGAATGAAGGCTTGTTGAACCTACGGCCATCTCTTTATCTCCCTTTTGCATTATAGAAGCATACACTAAGATTTAGGGAGAATGGTTACCATATTTTTAAGTACGTGTACCAAATACCTTGGATTGACATGTTGTACTTTCAATATGTCTACCCATGAGTGAACATGTATCTCAAGGCATTGCCCTACTTGGAATTTTGGCCATTTTTTTGATAGGTGAAGTGTGATATGAAATATCACATGCAACATCTCATAAGATTACTCATATTTTAGCTCATCTAATCTATGAACAACCCATAAAATAAATAAAATCCCTTTCATCACATGATTATGTGTGCTTACCAATTCTTTTGGCTATGGAACATGAACCTTCAACTTTTGAATAAAACCTGACAAATCCTTTGTACCAAAATATTTGGGAATTTGTTGGTTTGTGGTGAACACCATGTGCATTTGGAATAGTTTCATGATCCCATTGCATTTGTTTTACCATGTCCACATCTGAATATCTAATGATATATGATGCATAATCCCATAGTATTCCACCTTCCTTATTAGATTTAATATAATCATATTTAATTGAAACTAACTATTAGATATTATTTATTTCAAATATTGTAGGATATCACATGAAAAGTGACTTATACCCCATCCTCTAAAAGTTTTGGGTTGCTTTTAATATCTAGATTGGTTTACTCTATGGTTGATGCGATCCCTATAACCCATGTCAACCCTACATAAGTTATGATGAGTATGTAAAAGTTTATTCCTACATGACTTCTCTTCTTGGTTATGTTTCCACCTTAAACTAAATTCTTTGAATATGCATATTTGGAGAGGATGGTTACCTAGTATCATGTAGGGCTTGTGATCCATCTTATTAAAGGTGTGAAGATAATGGCATCATCTTTGTAAGCCTCCATTATATTATCTGTCGAATTGACAATTGTACAAAAATCATAAGCCTATTTATTCCCAATTAGGTAGGGTAATAGGTCTCATCTATTTTCATATCAATAACCTCAAAATCCCCTTGTAATTTGATTTTTTTCACCTTTATCTCCACATCCTCCAGCTATTCAATAAGCTCAACATAGCCATAATTTATAGATCTTAAAGTCACTGGGTTATAGCTTAGTGCAATTCTTCCAATCATTTCCAAAGTGGATCTTGGCTTTCTATTTATAATGCTTCCAAAATAAAAGACAGCATTAGGTACCTCATATCTTGGGAGCTCAATATCAATTTAAGAATCCATGACCCATGACTTCTTTGTATTCACATACCATATCATATTATATGTTCTCGCATGCCCCTTCTTGGCATAATTTAACAAGATGAGTAGTAAATTGGTAATATTTTGTGAAATATTCTCATTACGTAACACATTTATTAATTTCAAAAGATATATTAACATATTTTCCAATCCCTCTAGTCACAAAATACAGTTAACTTTTCTATACATTTGTGTTTTTATTGTAACATAATCTCTGAAGTTAAAATCCTTAGTTTGTATTGATAGTAACTATCGAGCCCCTTCATTTATTAACATATTTTATATGGAAAGGTCTGGGTACTTATCTAATTTCACCTTCTTGATCAGGTTCTCTTTGGGCATTTCTAATGGGGTAAGACCCTGGTACTTATGCTAATTCTGCATGACAATCCTTATTAATCCTTACTACCTTGATCGAATATTCATCATATTGACATTGCACATTGTTTTATCTTTCCTTTATTTTTTTAGCACTAGTAAATCTTTAGTGTTATGTTGCCCTGAGGTTATATAGTAATAACAATAGGTTCCATGTTGTAAATTACTTGGGGAATTTCCTATAATATGATTTATTTCCCCACACAAGTAGCAGGTGATGGGTTGTCGCCACTATCGGCTTCCTTATTTATAACCTTGATATCCTAATTATATTTGTGATGACTCCCATAATTGTGATTGATTAGGATAGCCTCGTATTACCTATATGGAAATAGAGCTTTCCAATTTGGCTAGTACTGCAATGAAGGTGGTGCATAGCCTAGATAGTGTTGTGGTGATAATTAAGCCTACCCTGGATGATATTATGATGATGGTGGACCCCACCTTAGTTTATATTATGGTGATGATGGATCCCACCCTAAATAATGTTTTGGTGATGGTGGAACCCAAATTCCTTATTGCATCATATCTTTTTCTTATACTACCATAGTTGGTTTTCATAGTGGTGGTTGATGCATAGTGACCACAAATGCATTTTGATTGATATCATAGTTTAGATCCTAAAAAGCATTGTAATTATTCTCATTTTGCATGTTGGATTAGGAATAAATGTATCACATTTTTTTTGGATAATGCACATAATGTTTTAGTAAATGATAATTTTTAGTGGCATGGTCCCAAGTACGACACTTCTCACATAAATCCTTTTTGAATCAAGGACATGTATTATGATGGTTCCCTCTCTATCCACACTTTATACACATAGATAAATCTTTAGGTTATTTCCTTTTATCTTTTCTATCCTTCACAATACAATATATAGCTTATCATTTTATTTTTACTTCATGGGGAATGCTCACACAGTTCTCAATCTTCTCTACTCTCATTGTAGTTGTAGCTTTGAATTTAGTTTGGAATTGAGTTTTCACTATAATAAATCTATATTTTCTTCACAAACCTTGTACAAACCATGTGGCCTTATCAATATCTTAAAACTTGAGATTCTCCTTATTTTTAAAATCTAAGAACCTATGATCATAGTTCCATACAAATTATCCTAGTTCCTGCCTGATCTCCTTAAGGTCTTGAATGGTCAGCCAACTTGCACACCTTTGCATTTTATACTCTTCAATCCATTTTATTTTTTATTAATTCAATTTTAAGTTGGTGCCACCATTTTTGAAGATAAATTCCAAGGCTCAACTAGTTGCCACTCTTATAAGCTCATAACATTTAAATTCATTGGTTAAGATGTCATTGGAGTCCCACTTCATCTCACAAGTCAACAAATACTACCACTAGATCTTTAGACTTATCATAGGGTTGCAACATCATGAAGAATACAACATGGAATACCATTATCTCTAAAAGAGGATTGCTTATCATTGGTTTACTAGGTGAGTACCCTAATTTTTGGAAACCCATTACAACATTTATTGGTATGGTAAGTTGGATTGATTGTCAAAATTTTGCTTATGTCTCTCTAGTTATTTTCAATTCCCCAAACCAATTCCTAGTTATTATGATCTCCTTATATACTTTCATATTATTAACTTCTGTAAGTAGTGATGGCATAAGGGATGCATTCCTATAGAGTGAATGAACTAAAATCAGGGTGTCAGTAACAACCAACCTCAAACTTTGCCAAAACCCTTATCCATATAGTGCATCCTAGAAATATTACACTTCTTATTTCCATATACATACCCTGGAGATGAATTTTCTCCCTAATATTATTGCTACTTGCACCATTTCCTCTATAATATCAACTACCTTGGATATCCTCTCTCTCTCTCCCATTACAATTATGGGGTAGTCTCATCTTCCTATTATGTGTCTATGATATCCATGATTTCCTCTAATTCAATTTGAGTTTTATCAAATTAGATGCCAAGATCTCTGGATGATATGAATGCATAGGTTTGTGATAGGCACAAGTCAAACATGTACACAACATAATAGTTGCAAGAAAATGAAATCATAAATATGAGAATACTGCATAAATAACATAAGAGCAAAACCAATCTTTCATTGAACAATAGTTCACCAAGAGATATGTCCATATAGGAGTGCATGAGTAATTCCTCCCAAGAAAGGTAGTTAAAGAGCTAATAATAGAAGAGTAAATCCCATTCTAGAAATAGTTGGTCAGAGGAGTTACTTCATATTCATCCAATCAAAATGTAACTCCATCTACACCTAATCAAGCTTACCCATGAAAGTAGGAAAACTCCAAATAAGGGGAAAAATCCCATACTAAATAAATATGGGAAAAAATAAAACCCCTATTCTAACACCACCCATAAGAACATCTTAGGTGGGTAGTGTGAAAAATAGAAATGGGTTCCAACAACTAGGCCTAATCGGGTACCCAATATAAAGCAATCTCTCATAAAGTAGAGAAAAGGAGAAAACCCATAAGAAAAACTCCCCCCCCCCAATAGAAAGACATAGAATAAGTGAAGAGGCTAGAAGGACCCCCATGAATATGATGTTATTGTTGATGTAGACCACACCCCAAGAAGAGTTTGTTGATGAAAAAACTTGCTCTTAGTGAAGGGTTTGGTAAAGATACCTACAACCTGATCTAAAGATAGACAAAATCTCAAGTCGATGAACTGACCATGAATAAGCTCTTGGAAAAAATACATGTGAATCCCAATGTGTTTGGTATACTTATGTTAAACCAGATTCCTGCATATTTGTATGGTACTTTGGTTGTCACAATAGATGATGGTGGGTTGCTTGAAAGGAATGTCAAACTCAGATAAAATCCCCTCAATACAAATAGCCTCAATAGTTGCATTAATAGCTCCCTTATACTCTACCTCTGTGGATGATGTAATAATGGCATTTTGCTTCTTTTTAGACTAATTGATGGGACCAAAACCCAAAGAAACATTATAACCTAAAGTGGACTTATGATTCTGAGAATCACTAGCATAATTTGAATCTGTAAAACCAACCAAGTCAACCTCTGTGCCAAATCTATATTGAATCCCAAATATATAAGAGCCCTTAATGTAGTGCAATATCCTCTTAGCTACTTTCTAGTGCATCTCTTAGGGTTCCTACATGAATCTAGAGACAACTCCCAGTGCATATGAAATATCAAGCCTAGTATGAGTCTGATAAATAAGGTTACCAAAAATTTATTGATATGAAGTCGCATCAACCAAAGGTGTGGAATAGTCAGCCTTAAATTTTACTCCTAATATAAAGGAAGTTAGAGATGGCTTATAATTAGCCATTTTCAATCAAGTCAAAAGATAGAGACCATACTTGGGTTGTACAAGTGAAATCCTTGAATTAGACTGTGAAATCTCAATGCCAAGGAAGTAATGCAAAAGACCCAAGTCAGCCATGTCAAATCTATCTTGTATAGTTATCTTTACCATTAGAATAGCCAATGAGGAACTCTGGGTGATCAAAATATCATCAACATAAAGGACCAGTATTAGTAAAGAGTCATCCTGTCACAAAAAATATACATTGGGGTTTGAATGGCACCTGGTAAATCCTGAAGTAAGGAGGAAGGAATCCATCTTGGCATACCAAGCCTGACGAGCCTATTTAAGGCCATAGATGGATTTACTAAGTCTACAAACTAAGGATGAATCCTAAACAAACTTAGGTTGATACTCCATGTAGATCTCCTCCTCAAGGTCTCCATGAAGAAAGGCACTCTTCACATCCATCTAGTGTACATCCCAACCATGTGTTGTGGCTATAGATAGTTTGAGTCAGATCAAAGTCATCTTTTCAATAGGTGCAAAGGTCTCTGAATAATCAATGCTAGCTACCTATGAAAAACCCTTGGTGACCAATCATGCCTTATAGTTATCGACTATCCCATTTTCTATAAAGTTGGTCTAATATATCCACCTATATTAAACCATCTTCCTTCCCTTAGGAAGTGAAGTCAAATCCCAAGTGTGTTTTTTTATCAAAGAAGGATATTCTTCCTGCATAGCATTATCCCACTCAAGTATGCCTAAAGCCTCTTAAAATGTTTGTCGATCTGAAACCAAAGTAAAGAAAACATGTGGACCACTCTAATAATCTATCTGAGTATGTCTATCATTTATTGGATCCCTTACCCAAGTGCCTTCACTCTAGAGTGCCTACCTAGCCCAAAGGGGCTCAGATGTGGGTGAGTCAGGTGTTGACTCCTCATCCTCTAAAATATGACTAGAGTTGGATGTAGAAGACTCCCCATCACTATCCACACTATCATAACTGAAAGAAGAAGAAGAAGACCCTGGCTTAGGAACCTCCTCTAGATGATCTGAGTCAAAAGAAGAATAATCAAGTCTGAGTGAATCCAATAAAAGAGAATAAGTTCAAGTGTTGAGTCTATGAGACTCTCCTGAAAGTGAACACTTCTTTTTATAAACAACTCATGTGTGGTTGGATGTAGAAGGCAGTATTCCTTGACACCATATGGATAACCTATAAAGATGCAAAGATTTTGAGGTTTCATAGTTTTATGTATCTTCTTCGATATACGTGTCATATTTGGAGATCTAAGAACCCTAAGGTGCTCAACATCAGGTTTCCTTCCATGCAAAGCTTATAAAGGGTGTTATATCTTTCAAAAATTTATGTGGAACCTTGTTTTGAATATAGCAAGCATAATTAATGGCTTTGACCCAGTACTATGGTGCCAAGAACTTAGAGTGAATCATATAGCTAGCCATCTCTTTCAATGACCTATTCTTGCATTATGAAACTCTATTTTATGAAGGACTGTAAGTAACTGTCTACTACAAATCAATCTCCTTTGTGGTTCAAATCTACTCAAATCTATTGCTGACATATTCACCTCCATTGTCAATTCGAAGAACCTTGATGAATTTCTTAGATTATTTCTCAACAAGTGCCTTGAAGTCTTGAAAATATTCAAACACTTCATACTTTTGCTTGAGAAAGTAGACCCATGTATATCTTGAGAAATCATCAAAGAAAGTGAGAATGTACTTAGCCCTTATAAAATATAGACTAGGAAAAGGCCTAGATGCATCATTGTATACTGACTCCAATGCTTGTGAAGCCCTCCAAGCTTTTCCCTTGTCAAATTTTCTTTGAGATGATTTCCAAGAGAGCACCCCTCACAAAGTACCTTAGAGAATTAAACTTGAGGCAAGCCTATGACTATGTCATTTTTGCTAAGTTGTTTAAGGTAGCGGTAGTTAAGGTGGCCAAATTACTCGTGCCATAATTTGTTACTCCATCTGAATGAGTCATCAATGTTTTCAAAGAAGAATTAGTTATAAAATGTGAGAAGGTGTATAACTTGGCTTGGTGATCTACCCTACCTATTTCCACTGTAGTCTCATTGTACAATTCCCCAATGATAACTAAATTTGGTAAAAACTCAACCTTTGTGACTTTGCTAATATGAGTGATTTGATACACAGATAAGATATTGGTTGAAAGGGAAGGGACACTTAGAACATTATATAATGTTCCTCCTATTTTAATAAACCCTCTCCCTACAACAATAACAAAAGTGTCATCACCCAAATTGATAGAAGACATGATACAAGGCTCTAAAGAAGAAAACTCAACAAGTAAAGAGCCCATGTGGTGAGAATCACTCGAGTCAATGACCCATGAAGATGTTAAAGCTGCAACTACTACAAGAGCCTTACCCTTTTCTTTTTCTTTCCCCTTGCCCTTTGCCTTAGTAGAATCTTGGGTAGATGAATTCTGCTTGATGGACTCATGAACACGTATATTGTTCTTCTCTAGGAGATAAGTTAGGTAATCTATTTGCTTTTTCATGCATTTACTTTCATCATGCTCCTTTTTGTTATACTAGGCACATTTAACCTTCTCTTTCTTATGTTTGCCATTGGAAAAGGAGGCTTCAGTGTTGGTTTTAGCAAAGGTTGATTCTTTCTTCTTTTGATCCTTGTTCTTCTTCTCTTTGTTTGAAGTCTTTGCTTTCCCATTCCCAATAATTCTGGCTTGAGGTTTTGTGGATTTCAATGTGCCCATCTAGATTAACTTGTCTTGTTTCCTAATTAATTTGGTAATGAAATAATGTAATGAGGGCATTTTTCATGTAGTGCCCAAAGTACTTTTAGTGGTATGAAAAGTAGAGACAAAGACTAAATACTCAAGACCTAGTTTAGAGAGTATAGAAAGAACAAGTTGGTCATCGTCTTTCTTTATCCTACATTCTTTCAACTACAATTCAAGGACTTGAACTTAGTAAAGAAATATTGAAGGGTGTCAAAGTTGCAAGGACTTAGGCTAGTGAGTTCATTCTCAATCTTATGACCTCTCATCACATCTTGCTCCCCAAATAGTTTACCTAGAATGGTCCATACATCATGAGGTGATTTCACAAGCTCTAAGTGAAATAAAATAATCTATGTTATAGAAAGACATAATAGCCCATAGGCTTCATCACTATGATTATACCACTTAATTATCTCTGCATTTGTGCTAGGTTTAATTTCATTACCCATCATTATCCTATACAAACCCTTACTCATTAGAATGATTGTCATCTTGATTTTCCATTCATTATAGTTAAAGAGAGTTAGTGGGTTGATTGAACTTGAATCCATTAGTGCAAAAATGAGATGTATTAGTGTAAGTTGAAGTTGTTACAAAAATGAAAGTGCAAGTAGAATGCAAAGAGTGACCAAAAAGCCATAGTACACCCCCCCTGAACTATGAAATGGTGACCCCCCCCAATTTTTTCAAATGCATGCTCAAAATATGTTGGACTCAACCAATAGTGTGTCTTGAGCAATCAATGCAATGAGTCAAAAGATGATATTTTACAAACAAAAGAGGGCATAAGACTCAATCGATCATGCATCCAAGGAAGCAAGTACAATGTGAGCAAGTGAAAAATGAATAACACTTTATTTTTATATATTACCCACAATTTATTATTTTATAAAAAAATTTAAAAAATATCCACCAACAATGCTAAACTTGACCAATCTTCTTATGCATTACTTGTGCATTAAAAGAAAAGTAGCCGATGTACCTTTGTTTTAAATCAAAATATTAAAAAAACATTAGGGCACACTTGAATAGACTTAGATCATTTTGGAAGAAACTTTCAAGCCTTTGAAATAGTAGGAGCCTTTTGTGATGCTTCTTGACTAAATCATGCATGAATCGCATGTACTGAGCGTGGCCAAAGGCCTAGTAAGGGGGGTATAGGGGGCAGGCTGTAGCCCCCCTGCTTCAGTTGAAGGCTATTTTCAATGAGGCCATAGGCCTCATTGGCCAATTTTTGTGTAGATGTTATATGGACTGGTATTTTTGATGAGTCGATAATGAGAGTAGTCTAAACAGGTGAAAATGTTGTAGCCATGAGCCGTTTGGAAGAAATACAAAACCAAATTCAAACAAGCAGAACCAGTTGAGCCCAAACACAAGTTGATACTAAACATAGACCAGACTTGAAGCTATATGGAAGCACAAATATTTTTTTAGAAAAATTCACCAAGGCACACCAAACATGCAGTCACAAAGAAACCATAGAAACTGTGGTATGGCTGCCAATAAACTAGATCTATAAAAAAGATGACTCCACCAAATCCCTTTGATGCCTTATTTGACTATTCCATATCAGTTGAAATCAACACCATAACCTTTTCTACAGCCAACATATTCAATATCACGTAAAGTCTCTTAAAAAAAAACCTTTTATTCTCCTTACGAACACATCACATGCAGTTTGGAATGTAATATATCCTTACACATTGAATTCAAATACGTACTCATCAAGAATGGTTCTTACCCAATGATCAATAGCATTAGTCCATTTGGTATCAAGATTGTGTAGCCTTTGAAAATCCCCTTTGTTCTCTTTAAAAAAATATTATTCTAAAAGGTCAAAAAATGTAGTGCGCAAGCCTGAACAACCATGCCGCTAACAACTCGCACCAAAAAATCACATAAATATTACCATATATGTGGGTGGTAGTAATCTCTTATGAACTCCAATTCTAACAAAAAAAATATTTGAACTTGTGTATCCTTTTCTCTATCCATATTTCAAGGTCCCTTTGACCCGACAACCATCTTAGCATCTTGAGGGTCCTAACAATGGAACCATTGTTAGGATCAGTCCCTGGAAATCCTCATCAGGACATGCTAGTGTTGCAGTCTACATGTTGCTATAGGACTTACAAGATAGGGATAAATACATTCATGGTAATTTTATGGTCCAATGTGTTGTGAAGATTATGTATTCCTTTGAACTACCTTAGTTAATCATATTCCATCAAGACTTTGCAAAGACCGGCATAATTTTATCACGGGAACATACACAAGTCAAAAACTTGTGAATTTCCATTCACGTCATTAGTCATAACAAATTGTTATGGCTAAGAGTACATTTGTTCATGAGAGAGACTAATTCAAATATATTCTAAGGACTTGATATAAATTGAATAAACACAATAATAACAACAAAAACCTTATCTTCTTATGAGTGTTAGATACTTATAGAGTCATCATGACTCTTCAACTTCTAATATCTTCATTTATTTTTGTGCTCGGTCTTAGGAAACCACTTAACCTTTTACTTGTATTTTCTACTTATATGAACATTTGCAAAATAAAAAATATACATTTGATGCACATACAACTTATGCAAATTACTTGTGAAATAGCATTTGCAATCCCTTACTAAAACTTTTCTACTACTTTTAGGTACCTAATTTTTTTTCTTGTCCTCACTCTTTGCATACTTTTCAATCAAAAGTTTCCACCGCTCATTCGTATAATATATAGTATGAAGTTTTTCCAATTCTTCTCGAGGTTTATTCTTGCTTTGCATGTAAGTTGCATCTATTTCCCTTTTAATAGTGTTGCCTATAAGTTTGAGTTTTTTATTCTCATGGATATCATTCTTAAAATTGTTTTTCATTATATTAGAAGCACGATTGTATTGATATCTAGAAAAATGATGCCAAGATCTAAATAAGTAAACTTCTTGTGATTGAATACACTCCTAATCACTTCCCTCTAATGAGATAGATTTTTTTGTCTAGCTTTATCTTTCCAAACCTCACCTTTTTCATTCAACTAAATCACTATATTTGTAATCCCTAAATCACTATTTTTGTAATCCCTACTGAGCATATATGGCACTCAAGGGGAACATTAATAGGTCATTTGGGTTTGGGTTTATTGTTGGGTAAAAAAGGCAAGTCATAGTCAATATTAATTTTAACTATATTCTTCATGCTTTAGAGACCACATGATTTTATAACCCTTTCAACTTTAAACTTTATTTTTTTATACTTAGAACTTGGGTTTCTTCTCCAATTTTGAAATAGTTTTGAGTTTTTATATCAAAACTTAGAACATAAGCATTGTTGTAAAGGACAAAAAACATAGATATAAATACAAACAAGATATTTTGAATTAGAAATCTAAAACAAAATAAAATAAAATATTATTAAAAAAAATGATCTTTGTGTATTGAAGGTAAGTTGAAGAAATCAATACACAAGTTTTTAATAAAAGCCCATTTAAAATTTGAAATCAAATTAAAAAGTGTTTTAGAATGCATTTATCTTTTTTTCCAATAAATAATGAAATAACTAACACACCAGTTCTTCTTCTTCTTTTTACATATTTTTAAAATTTACGTTATACTTGTAAGTTCTTTGCCTTTATTTTTTTCTTTTCTTGATCTTTCTTTGCTTCCCATATTTAAAAAATTAAAAAACACACAGATAATAACAACAATTATGCCGTTGAAAATGTTTGATTATCTCTCCAATGTCATTATCTATGTTAAATTGTATTAGAATGATCAATTATGGATTAGATAGGATAAATTGGAGTGATAAATTGTGAAAAAGATAAGATGTACATAATTACTATAAGCTTTCTTCCTGCTTCGTCTTTTTCTTCTACTAAATTGTAACTAACTCTTATACTATTTGATATAGTCAAGGTAGGAGGTCCAATGAAGGACGACATTAACCTTGCAACATAACAAGTAGTTGCACTCTTTCTCAACAAGGTTCATAAATGATTTCAAAATCATAATGATTTTATTCTATTTTATTGAGTTGCTCTTTTTAGAGACCAATCAACATCTTCTCAGATAGAGTTATGATCAACACATATTATTAGATTAAACAACATTAAAGAAGCCTCAATACCTCTTATAAAAGCACCAACATCGTAAAAAAAAAAATTAAAAAAAATTACAAAATCTAGACAATTATCCACTGTTGAGAGCTCATAATCACGAGAACTAAGCTTTCATGCTTATTCCAACGATTAGAAATTCTTCAATTCATTAATGTGAGCACCAATAACTATCAAACACAATTTGAACCTAAACTTATTGATTGTTACAAGAAGAAACAAAAAATTAAAATTTTATCAAACACTTGCTTGAATTTAGACAATTAAAATCTAATGCAAAACAAAACAAAAAAATTTTGTTTTTTATAAAATAGATTTTTTTAATAGAATATTGATATTTTTTATAAATACTTAGTTTAAATTGAAATTGTTAAAATTTGGTGTAAAATAAATTGTTGCTCTATTTTTTAAAATGGATTCTTTAATAACTTGAAAACACCAAATGAAATATACCTTTTGTTTTCCCTCAAACAATTTTAAATTTTATTTTCTTTAATATACAAAATTTGTTTTATTTTTTCTTTTTTTTGGGATATTTTTGAAATTATTACATGAATTACTCAATTACATAGAATGTCATGTCGACATTTTTGTGCATATTCTTAAAAATATATATATAATATACTTATAATATCGAGTAAGTATATATTTAAATCAATAAATTTTTTTGGCTAAGCAATTACAAATAAGAGGCATTCACGTCATCAAAATCACCAAGAACACAATCGTAACCTTACCCTGCTTGAATCTATCTATCGTAAGTATATATTTAAATCAGTAAAAAAATTTGGCTAAACAATTACAAAAAAAAGACGTTCACGTCGTCAAAATCACCAAGAACACAATCTTAACCTTACCCTGCTTGCATCTATCTATCATAAATCTAAAAAAATTTACAATTGATGGACGAACATAAACAACCATCATCCTCGTCAATCACAATACAACCCTTTCAATAAAATTTACTCTATTAATCAAGTTCCCCTTAAAAAAAATTCTTTCATATTGGCCGTAATCAGCGAAATTAATCAAGCTTTTTGTAGGCGTCTTCCATGAATTCAAACCCTGCAAACCCCGACTTCCCACCCTTTTCCGCCTAATTATCCGCAGTCCCCTCTGTTTCTATTCAAATTTTGTTTTTTCAGATTTCAAATGATTAAGAAACTAAAGAAAGAATGGTCAAGGCTTGTGAAGTACCTGGATATAGACTGCGCACCGTAAATCCAGACGCTGTGAATACTCCTCTTTGGCTGTGAAGGAATAACACCTGAAAGAGATAAACACTAAAAACACGAAGAATGTTAGTTGATAAGAGGGTGGATTTCCAAGCAAAAGCTTGGTCCTAGAAGCGCTAAGGCTTCTTCAAGGATGACAATCCACTGTTTAAGACAGAATATGACAGAGACAGAAAAGAGAAATAATGAAAGATGTGAAAAGAAAAGACTAAAAACAAATGCGTACCTGATAAGCTGCAATCTGGTAAACACAGTCGCCGACGTCGGTGGTATTGCCGTCGTCAGTCAGAAGGTTGCCGACGTCGGTGGGGGTAGTGACCGGCTTCGGTTGGGGCAATGGTCAAGCGCTGGTTACAGGGTTGGTTTCAGGGCTGTAGGCTAATATATGGTCTTGTCTGAGGGACTGGGGATCTGTGCGGGTCTATATGAGGTCTAAAGGACAGAGAATATTATCTGGGAATAGACTGGATAAGTGACAGAGGCGAAAGGCGGATGGACAGGAGAGAGAGCTTTTCAGAGTCTCCGGGAAGAACAGAGAAGATTTTGGTGAAGGATATTGGAATAGACAGAAGACAGAGTATTTGATATAAATGAAATGATATAGAAATAAAGACAGCACAAATACTTAGCTGTGTTGAATAGTTGATGAAGATAGCATGCAGTCCCGGTACAAAACGTTGGATACAAGATCTCAGTGCTTGAGAGAAGTTGTCAAGTATGCTGATCCCTGCAAGAAAACAAGATGCCAGAACACCAGAAAGCAAGAGCACCAGAGCTTTGTTTCGCCGGAAGAGAGATTCCCCTGTTAGATCACCCGAGATTCGAAAACTTCTGATTTTGATTGTGATTACCCGGAAAGAGGAAGAGAAGTTAGTTAAGTATAACCGACGTCGGCGATTCCGCCGGCGTCGGCCGACAGGTGGCCGACGTCGGCGGGGTTAGAACGGGCAGAAAAAGCCACCAAGCCCATTTTTAATCCGCCAAGTGTTCTTATGCGTTGGAGAATGCCGAGGGTTGTGCTAAATACGCACGAGAGTTTGTTAGGAGGTTAGAAGAATTAGGGAGAGATCTTGAGTGAGTCATAGGAGGAGAATTAGTCTAAGGTGAGGTGTCCATGCGAGGTGTCGTAGGCGAGGTGTCAAAGGAGGGAGGGGGTTAAAGGGACTTATTTAATTAAAAATAGTTGATTATTTCCAATTAATAAGACTTAGGTGGGTTAGGGACCAAGAAGGACTAGGAGGGAGAAAGGACCAAGGGTTAGACACTTTTTCGGTGTCTACATTTGCCCCTTTTTGTCTTATTGGTTGTTCTGGACGAACTGCAAGACAAAAATAGGAGTTGGTTGCCCCAGGTAAGGGATGATGTGGATTGCCCCGAAGTATGGACAAGGTATTCCCCCTCAAAGCGGGAGTCGAGGGAAGGGAACCTGGAATCAGGTGCTGATTTGACAAAAGGTGGATGAGAAGGATGAAGAGTGAGTGAAAACACTGCAAAAGTCATGATTGCGTGCATGCCACTGTATGAAATGGTCGGGTCAATTGTCGCAGGTCAAGGGTCGAGGAGTGCCAAAATTGAAATAACTGGGCCCCAGCATGTAGTCATCTGCTGATTGGGTTATTCAACCGTAGTTGTAGCTCCAAATGGTCATCGTGTTCCAGGTATCCCGGGCTTAGGAAGTGCTCATGAAAACACGAAAAAGTCACAAGTAATGCGGATCAACAGGCGTGTGATCCTATACTTGTGAGGGTCCAAAAATATAATCTGCGGACAAATTTGCTAACCAGTCGTGGAATAGCATACATGCAAAAACAACCAAGGCAAACGCTTTGGAAGTGGTCGCGGTTTAGGAGATGGGCATGATCTCCAATGTCTGGTGGTCGATGGATAGATGCAAAAAGTAATCTAAAAGTGCCCCAAGGGGCCAAAATGACATGGTCTGAAGGACTTGACTTGATTAGAGACATGATTTAGGTCATTTGGAAGAGGGATAAAAGGTTTGAAGGCCACCGACGTCGGTGTCCAAAAGAGACCGACGTCGGCGAAAAATCGACCGACGTCGGCAGTCCAGGGCACGCCGACGCCGACGTCGGCGGCCTGCCAAATTCGACAAAACCAGATTGGCGGCCCACCAAAAGTCATTTGCTATTTGATTGAAAGAGAAAAAGGAGCTCTGGAATTGGTTGAGTGATAGTGACCTTGAGCTGAGCCAGGGAGTAGTGCGAGGTGGCAAAAGAGCATTGGTGGAGAGAAGGAGCTGATTGGATGTAACAAGGACGCGTTTGAGTCAACAAGAGCGTGCAAAGCCATTAGGACAGAAGAGATGGCAGAGGGGAGTAGAGGGCCCGCGGGAGGTCCACCACCAGCGGCACCCATCGTGCCACCACGTCGGTGTCGACGGGATGAGGTACGAGGGTCTTTGAACCCTATTTGATTGATTTTGCTTTTGAATTCATTTTTGAAATTTTTGTTATTTTAAGCAGAAATTGAGGGGGGAAGGTAGCTAGGAAGGTGGGTAGGTTGTCTAGGAGAGTTTAGCAGTAATTTAGAGGGTTTTTTTGGGTAGTTAGGAGACAAAATGGGGAAGCCCTAAAAATTAGGGCTCGCCCCGTTCGGCCCTGGGGCCGAACCAGTCACCGACGTCGGCGATACCGCCGGCGTCGGGCGACCAGCGACCGGCGGTGGTCACTAACCTGCCGACGTCGGTCACTAAGTGACCGATGTCGGTTAGGAGAGTGCCGTCGCCAGCACGCTAACCGATGTCGGTGGCTGCCTGGTCAAAAGAGGAATGTAAAAAAGTTTAAGTCGAGGGGTTGAAATTATGTCAAGGACTTCCCGGGTATCGGGGTAGGCATAGATGATCAAATAGGTTGGTAAAATAGGAAAATTAGGAACAATGTTAACATGAGATTGCTTTGGGTGGGTACAGGCTAGACAGACTCTGATGCTGCGGGATCGCCTCCCGACTTTGCTGACGCGGATGCGTGGAGGCGTGTCCGTCGAGGAGTGGGCGCAGATGAGCGCAGTCAAATTAGGTAGGCTGAGACGTTACTGCAAGGTGGCGAGGGATGTGAGCCTCATGGTTGCTTTGATCGAGCGGTGGGACCATGCCACCAACACCTTCCACCTGCCTACGGGTGAGATGACAGTCACAGTTGAGGACGTCTACCAGATTTTGCGGTTACCGGTGCACGGAGAAGACTTGTATGCGTGCTCGAGAGAGGCGCATGACATTCATATGGTGACGTTGTTTGGAGAGCATGCCGCGGAGACGAGCTACCACTCGGCGAGTTTTGCCTATGAGCCATTGTATGCGGCGGATGAGGAGGCACATCGGCTAGCGATTTTGATGATGATTGGCATCACAGTGTATGCGTTGCCAGATGCAGAGGGCGGCAAATTTTCAGTTGTTATGACCGGAGTTTTGCTGGAGATGATAGAGCAGCAGACAGTGTTCACCTGGGCACCAGTCTTTTTGGCTCAGGTCTACAGAGAGCTATGGGGCATCAGCGGGCGATGATGGTACAGCCTGTGTGTAGGCCACCTCCTTCACTGCTGGGCCTACGAGCATATAGTGATCACACGACCTCTTGGCCTCCCAGTGGCGATTCAGGCTGGCTTCAGAGTCGGATTCAGGCACTGGCGCGAGGTTATGGCACAGACACGGATGGATGGAGTGGTCAGGGACATCGACCACTATAGGGGAGTGCTGGAGGGTTTGATCCCGGCAGACATCATCTGGAGACCATATTTGGTCTATCCAGCATTCAGAGACCAGGGAGAGCAGCTGGTTGGAGCTCAGAGCCGGAGATGGGTCAGGGGCAGACGAGCTGGTGAGCTCGAGAGGATCCCTGTAGAGAGAGTGCGGCGCCAGTACGGGCTGCTACAAGATGTGCCTCCCGCCTTCCCACAGTATAGACAGGATGACATAGAGGCGCCGCTCCCACTTCCAGAGGAGACAGAGGAGCCCGATTTTGAGGAGTTGCCAGCAGGACCTGGGATAGTCGACCCAGGGTGTACAGAGGCCTACATGGCATGGTGGGTAGGTCAGTGCAGAGGGATACAGGTCAGGGAGCAGCCAGATTTACAGGCCATCACCAGGGAGCGGGATACAGCCCGCGAAGAGAGAGACACGGCTCAGGCCCAGGTCTCAGTTTTGCAGGGTCAGCTGGCAGGAGTGACTGGGCAGCTTGCAGAGGTGACAGGGTAGGTGGCAGCGTTGACATCGTAGGTCACTCTGTTACAGGGACAGCTGGCTGCAGCTCAGGGACAGGCAGGTGCAGGGCAGAGTTTTGGAGGGCAGGGCCCACTGCAGCAGCCATCATTTTCACAGGGGGCAGGACCATCAGCATCGGTGCAGCTAGGTCAGCCACAGCCACAGGGGTCAGGACAGGGCACAGGGGCAGGGCAGATGGGTCCACCGCAGACTGTATCTATGGTTAGATACAATGATGCGCTGGACGAGATCGCGTACTATGAGAGGGCCATCAGGGGGATCCCTCATATACAGCGATACTTGGAGATGAGGGCGGAGCAGAGAAGACAGAGATCGATGTCACGAGCGACGGCTTCAGGGTCATGCAAATGACAGAGGTCAGAGGGAGGAGGGGATACAGCCTCTTCTCGGCCACCGCCACCACCACCACAGCCACAGCCTTGAGGGCAGCCCCAGAGTTATATTACTATTATTTTTTTGATGTATATACCGGCCTGCGAGCCGAAGATGAGAGATGTATTTTTGAGGGGGAGAGACAGACACAGATTGTGTCTGCTTTGTATAAAACTTATTTTTGATATATATATGACGAGATTTTAGCTATTGATGTGTTATGGAAATGTTATAAATGTTTAATGTGTTTCATGATGCATGTTTTGATATGATATGTATGATGATTATGATGATGCTAATGATGAGAATGATGTAAATGTTATGTTTAATGATGATATAGTGATTTATGATGATTAGATGATGATAGATGTGATATGGAATGTTTAACTTGTGGATTATGCGAATGTTTAATGAGTTATGATGGATGAAATTTATGACTAATGACTTATGATGTTATAATGAAAATGAGAGTATATTAATGATTATGTGAATATATTATTGACTGTGATGTGATTGACAGGTGACGAGAGAAGGAGATTGAAGAAAGTGACGAACAAAGTGGCCGAGCTAACCCCAGAAGACCCCATGTCAACTGAGTGCTGCCTACATAGCCCCTATTGTTAGGGGCCTCAGGCCTATGTAGTTCTCCCAAAAGGGAGGAAGAGTCAAAGTGGGTGATGGTCTAGTCAGGGTCAAGGTTATGATCATAGTCGTGGTTATGGTTGAAAAGGGTTTGGTTGAATGTGACTAAAGTGTAAAAAGAGAAGTGAAAGGCATATTTGCTCTTTCATTGACAAGGACCAAAAAGACAGTATAGATAGGGGTTATTAGAACCAAGAACCCCATTCATGCGTTGCGTCGTTGACCATAACTTGTGCTAGAATGGTGATCGAATCACTTTGACACTAAAGTGAGCTCGAAGTCCCTTGAGCAGGTTATAGGAAAGGAGGATAGGACAACCCGTTTTAAGAGCAGAGATAACTTTGCCTCTTTTTATAGGAGACCCTGAGACAACATAAGCCAAGTCCATGACTTTTTTTTTTTTTTTTTTGAGGCTGATCAATACGGGAAGCCTGTATAGTGATGTCATTGTGCTTGATGGTCAGTTATGAAGCTGATCGATGTGAGAAGCTTCTAAGATAGTGTTGTTTATTGCCAGATTTAGTCATAGCCATCCTTCAAGGGAGTGGTCTAGATCTTTGCTTAATAAGAGGGCTTTTGAATAACTGTCCTTCGAGGGAGCAGTCTATTAGTTACAGCAATGATAGTACAGCTGTCCTTCAAGGGAGCAGTCTGCTTTTTAATTTGATTTTGGTGACCTTGGTTATTTTGACATCTTGATTGATTGTTGATAGGAATTTGAGTCATGGACAAGACTTATAAAAGTTCAAGGGCTCCCTTTTATTAGGACAAAGTATCCATACTATATAAAAGGGTTTTAGAGGATTTATTAAAGGAAGTAGGGTTGAAAAATAATAGGATTAGCTGGATGAGGGATTGCTCAAGGGACGAGCTCAAGTTAAATGTTAAGTAAACGAGTACTCAACTAGCAATAAAATGGTCGTAGATGCAACGCATTAAGGGGTTCAGGTTCTGGTCGGCCTTCAAGAGAAGACAGGCGATAAGTCCCTGATCCGTACTTGTGCGTGATAATGTAAGGTCCGAGCCAATTAGGAGCGAATTTGCCTCGCTTACTTCGTTCCATATTAGTCACATGTTGATTATCTTTGAGGACGAGGTCTCCGATATTAAAATCTCCTTCTCTCATATTTTTGTTATAGGCTCGTCTGATTCGACTTTGATAGACATGGAGATGATTAAGGGCAGTAAGACGACGCTCATCAAGTAACTCTAATTGAGCTAAACGATCTTGACGAAAGTCATCATTGGAAAGAATGTCACGTAGAGAAATGCGAAGAGACGAGATCTGTACTTCGAGAGGTAGGACAGCCTCTGTTCCATACACGAGAGAAAAAGGGGGGGGTAGCGCCCGTAGAGGTTCGGACGCTAGTGCGGTAAGCCCACAAAGCGAAGGGAATTTGAATGTGTCAGTCCCTTCCAGTGTCGTTGACCACCTTCATGAGAATTTTAGTCAGAATTTTGTTGGAAGCCTCTGCCTGCCCATTTGCTTGTGGGTAGTAAGGCGAAGAGAAACTGAGCTTGATGCCAAATGAATCGCATAGCTTTTGAACAATTTTGTTTTTGAAGGACTTGCCGTTGTCGGTGATGATTTTATGAGGGACACCGAAGCGACAAATGATGTGGTTATTGATGAAGTCGACGATCTTGTCAGCTTTTGTGGAGACAAGAGGGATGGCTTCCACCCACTTAGTGAAATACTCAGTGGCGGTGATGATGGACTGATGACGAAGAGACGAATGAGGATTAATCTCACCAATGAGATCTAAACCCCATTGTGAAAAAGGCCAGAAATCCTGAGCAACTTGTAAGGCGTGGCTGGGGAGATGAAACAAGTTAGCGTGCTGCTGACACTTGACGCATCGCCGAACATAATCGCTATAGTCTTGATGAAGAGTGGGCCAATAATAACCTAGGCGAAGGATGCGTCTAGCAACCGAGTTACCACTAAAGTGTCCACCACAAATCCCATCATGGGCTTGTTTGACAGCATGAGAAGCTTCAGTGGAATTTAAACAGCGGAGAAGAAGGCCGTCAAAACCTGTTTTATAGAGAAGGGCCCCTATCATGGTATAGCGAACGGTGCGTTTGATGAAAGCCCGTCGCGCATTGCTAGAGAGATTGGGAGGAACGAGAGAACGAGTCAAGTAGTCCTCAAGTTGTTTATACCAAACATCTTGTGAACTAGAGTCTATGGTGTGGACGAGATTGATGTCAGTGGAAATGTATGAAGGTAATGGCACACGATGTACCATGACATAAATTCTTGATGAGGATGATGATGATGAAGGAATATGAGAGGTAAGTGAAGCCATGGTGTCAGCAAATTTATTCGTCGATCGAGGAACAGTCTGCAATAAGTGATGGTCAAAAGACGCAAGGAGAATATCAACACGGTTTTTGTACCTTTGTAAAATTTTATTTTTGCAGAGGTATGAACCGTTGACCTGATTGACGACGAGCTGCGAGTCGCCGAAGATGTTGATGGTCTTGATGTTGAGGGAAAGGGCGGTCTGAAGTCTCAAAATTAAGGCTTCGTATTCGGCCATATTATTAGTACATTCAAAGTCAAGTTTAAAAGACAGAGGCATGGGCTCCCCTTCGAGAGGGATGAGAATGACCCCGGCACCTCCACCAAGTTGACATTTAGAGCCGTCGAAGAACATGGTCATTTGATAGATGGCGTTATCGGTGGAAAGAGTGGCGATGGACTCGTCAGGAAACTCACAGTGAGAAGGTTGATTGTCGGGAAGTGGGGCATCGGCTAATTGATCAGTGATTGCTTGCCCCTTTATAGATTTTTGTTGGACAAATTCAAGGTCGAGCTCAGCAAGCAACATGAGCCACCGAGCCATACGTTGATTCTGATAAGGCTTGGAGTGCATATACTTGAGAGGGTCGGTGTGAGTGACGACGAAGGTTTTGTGGTTAAGAAGATAATGGCGGAGCTTAGTAGCAGCAAAGACTAACGCCAAACAAAGTTTCTCGGTATGAGTGTACCGAGTCTCATAGTCGACTAATGTTCGGCTGATGTAATAGACCGCTTGCTCGCGGTGTTGCTCGTCTCGATGCGCGATCATGGCACCTAACGAATGATTGGTTGCAGAGATATAAAGGTAAAAGGGTTTATCATCTTGAGGTGGAATGAGGACAGGTGGGGAGATTAAATAGCATTTAAGGGCTTCAAAAGCCTCTTGACAATCCTTATCCCATGTAAAAGAGATGTCCTTTTTAAGAAGATGATGAAAAGGTTGGCAACGATCAGAAAGTTGTGAGATAAAACGTCGAATGGACTAGAGTTTCCCTTGCAAACTGTGAAGCTGCTTGAGATTAGATGGGGGTGGCATTTCGAGGATAGCGCGGATCTTGGCGGGATCTATCTCGATGCCACGGAAGGAAACAATGAAGCCTAGAAGCTTACCAGAGAGGACCCCAAAAACACATTTCTTGGGGTTAAGGCGAACATTGTATTGAAGAAGTCGAGAGAAGATGATTTTGAGAATAGTCAGATGGTCACGGCGAAGTTTGGACTTGCCTAATAGGTCATCCACATAGTCTTCCATGATTTTATGGAGGAGATCGTGAAAAATGTAGGTCATAGCACGCTGATAAGTGGCGCCTGCGTTCTTTAAGCCGAAAGGCATGACCCGATAGCAGAAAGTCCCCCATGGGGTAATGAAAGTGGTCTTGTGCTGATCTTTCGGTGCAACCAGGATTTGATTATATCCTGAAAACCTGTCCATGAGAGATAACATCTCATGACCGGCCGTGAGATCAATAAGTTGGTCAATGTTTGGAAGAGGAAAGTCATCCTTGGGACAAGCCAGGTTGAGATCACGATAGTCCGTACAGATTCGGATCCCCCCAGTCGTTTTGGTAACAGGAACGATGTTAGAGACCCACTATGGATAATCGATGGGTTGGATGAAAGAAGACGCTGAAGCTCTTCTTTAACAAGAAGTGCAACACGAGGATGCATTTTGTGAAGCTTTTGCCTAACAGGCTTAGCCTCTGGATTTGTGACGATGTTATGGGTAGCGATGGTGGGGTCAATGCCAGGCATATCACTATAAGTCCAGGCAAAGGCCTTGCTATGGTCAGAAAGGAACTGGGTATAGTCAAGCTGCTCCTGAGTGTCTAAAGATTGACCAATCTTTAAGACATGAGGAACATCGGAAGATGGAAGGTTAATGTTAATGGTCGATTCATTTAACATAACCTGCATTTCAGAAGGGAGAGAGCGTTGAATGAAAGAATCATCAGCGCCCATATAGGTAAGAATGGCATCGTCGTCTATGCAGTAGACTGTGTTGATGGTTGATGAATCATCATCTATCATGCTAGGATAAACGAGAGGAAGAGATTTGGGAACCCCGTGGAGTTGATAGGTTAGGGGTTCTAAGCGGATGGTGTTTATGGAAAAAAAAAACTAGGAGGGATGGAAACCACCGACTCTGTAGGTGAGGATGGAAAAATTGGTGAGTCTAGAAGAAATTGGTCGATGGCTAGTTCAGGGGAAAGGTTTGTGGAGGCCTCAGTGGGTTCTTGGAAACCCAGTCCATACCGTTTCTTTGCATTATCGTCATTGGGTATTTCGACAGGCTGATGAGAACCTTGTTCGTAACGTCCAAAGCCGAAACCCTTCCATGCACACCTATAAAGATAGGTATGTGCAAAGGTGGGGTTGCTAAGAAAGGAGAAATCTGATGTGAAGATTTGAGGCGAGGAAGAAGGATTTGATTCAGTAGGGGCTTGATCAAGCCCCCCATAGACGAGATTAGTGCGAAGGCTAGGAGGACCATAAGGAATGACCATCCCGATCCGACAGTCATAGTTTGGGTGTTGATGAAGTTGTCCATACTCTTGGGGAGTTTGGAACATGTCTAGAGTAAGGAGACGATATTCTCCTAGTGAAAGTCTTTGGAAGATGTCCATGGGGTCCTTGGTTGGTAATTGAGAAGAGGATGTGGTGACAACCGCGGTTTGCGTACTAGTTGACGCTTCTGCGGATGGAGATGATGTTCGGGTTGATGATTTGAGCGGTATAAGAACGTCGTTTAGGCTAAAGGTCGTGTTACAGGTTTTAAATGGAGATGGATCGGCGGGAATGACATGGATTTGTGTGTCATGTTCAAATTTGACACAACGGTGAAGTGTTGAAGGGACACAAGCCATGACACGGATCCAAGGTCGCCCTAAGAGGATGTTGTATTGGAATTCTCCTTCAATGATGTAGAAGAGCTCCGGGATTGTGCGTGGCCCAACGTGGATGTGAAGGACAACAGTGTCGATAGTGTTAGCAGTTGTGTCATTAAATGATCTAAGTATTGCGTTAGTTTTTGATACGCAATTCTTGGGAAGGGCTAATTGGTCAAAGGTGTGGGAGGAAATGATATTAATGCTAGCGCCTCCGTCGATCATAACTCGTTTAATACGAGTTCGATCAACGTAGGCTGTGATGAAAAGGGCAGCGTCCTGATCTTCCTCGATAGAGGTAGGAATCTCAGAATTACTGAAAGTGATGGATGCGATGGGGGATAAAGAATGGACTAAGGCAGCAAGTGGTTGAGGGTCTTCAGGTTGGACCTCAGCTGCCTGTAGGGCTTTGATTAAAGCCTGGCGATGTTGGGGGGAGCTTTGAATAAGGTCATATAGGGTCATCTTCACAGGCGTTTGGTGAAGTTGTTTTATCATGGATTCTGTGATTGCCTATGAAGAAGTGGGTTGGGACGCACCTAAGATGGAAATCTTGGGTTTTGGTGGTTGAGGTGCTTGGACGAAAGGATAGGTCCAAGGGATAGCGGCTTTTTCTTTCGCTTTATCCTTATGTGACCTAGTGGTTACATGAATGGCGTTGATTTCGAAGATAGTAGGTGAAGAAGGGGTTATGGTCTGTTGGTGAGATGTTGATGTGGTTGATGAGGCTAGATGGGAAGGTGACAAGGGTTGGTTAAGAGTGTCCTCAAGGAGAAGAGTGTCTTTCTCCATAAAACGGTGAACGACGGCCTTGAGAGCACAACAAGTCTCAGTATCATGTCCTGGTGTGCGATGGTATAAACAAATCTTTGTATCATCGAACCAAGACGGTTTTGACCCGAGGGGTTGGAATAGCTTGATGGAAGGAAGGGTAATGCTAGAGGTTTGCAAAAGTTGACGTAATATTAAAGCGTATGAACCTTCTAAGGGGTCCACGCTTGTTGATACATGACGTGCTGGTGACTTCTGCTTAGGGGATGCTAAAGAAGGTTTTCGTCTCACCTTTTGGGTTGGTGGTGCGGTGACAGGGGAAGACGGCACTTTCTTTGTGAGAGGTGCCGACTTTTTGAGAGGGGATTGACTTGTGATTGGTGAAGGAAGTAATGGAGGTAATTTGTATTGGTTAAGAGATGGAGTAGGAAGTATGCCAAGTAAAGTAGAAGGATGGGGACCTAAGATGGAAGGCAAAGTTGACGGTGGAGGAGGAGTTCGTCTTTGTGGTTTGGCAGTCTTCTTCGTCTTGGTTGGAAGACTACTTTGGGTCGAGGTTTGGTTCAAGTCCACCTTCACTTGTGGGTGAGTGAGGGCAGAGAGAGGGCGAATACCAAGTGGCTTGATTGGTTTGGGTTGGGTAGATGTAGATTTGGAAGTGGTGGTTTGGTCTTTGTTTGGAGTCTTGGGCGATTCTGCCTTAGGAGGATTGGCAGTATGAGATGAGAGGGCACGGGAATGTTGAAGAATTTTAAGATGGTCCCACAATCCCCGATGTTCCACTTTCCTTAAAGGGAGAAGTTCTAATTTCTCCACTAGTCGGGAAAATGGTTGGGAGGAGGTTGGATGAGGTTGGGATTCTGGAGAAGATGTGCTAGGTGTGGCAGTAATGTTGGATCCAAAGTGTATGGGAGTTATCACTGGATTGTTGTTGGTCGAAGAAGATGGAGAGTCAGGTTCTTCTCTTGGTGGAGAAGGAACTGGAGAGTGTGACTCCTCAAGTGGGTAAAGGGCAGGAATTATGGTGCCCTCCACTTGTGGGCGAGGAGTAGGTAAGGTCAGGTCCTCCATAGGAAGAAGAAAAGAGAATGGTGAGATTGGTTGCGCCGGTAAAGTTAAGGCATCCTTCAAGATGAGAGAGGTTGATGGAGAATTGACCGGGGAAAGAGGTTCGTCCACACGTGATGGACTGGTAGATGGATTAACCTCTTGAGATTGATTGGGGATGAAAGGTGAGACCGTATTGACAGTTCGAATATCATGTTCATGCGTGTTGTCAATTAAAGTCTGGACATTATTGTTTTGGGTTGGTGGATGATTGGGGAATGGCTGTTTGAATATGTCGATGCCTTGGTTTGAAGGTGCATTAGGATTATCTAGAACAAGCTCTCCCTTTTCAAGCATGTCTTGGACTATGTTTTTGAAGGTTTTACAGTTTCCTATGTCATGACCCTTGACACGGTGAAAATTGCAAAAGTCATTTTCCCTGTACCACGCAGGGATGGCGCGTGAGGGATCGAATTGTGGCAGTGGTCGAATCTGGGGGAGGTTGATAATCCCCTGTTTGACAAGTTTTTCCAGTATAGATGCGTAAGATTCTCCAAGAGGAGTATATTGTCTTTGAACATACCGCTGCTGGAATTGACGGGTGGCGCTCTGAGATGTTGATGGTTCAGGTTGATTAGATGAAGAGGATGACGGTCGAACGGCCACAGCGTTAGCTGCAGCTTTAGACTTAGGATTTGATGATGAAGGTTTAGATGAAGAAGAGTCATTAGTCTTGGAGTTGGGGTTCTTGCTCCGCAATTTGATTTTGTTCTCCTCGATGGCACGTAATTCAAGTTTACGAGCCATCGTGAAGGCTTCGTCAAAAGTACGGAAGGTCTGAACCCTCAAAGTAGAAGAAATGTGTTTGGCGCAAGCTTGGGAGAATAGTTCGATAAGTTCAGTTTGAGGTAAGGAAAATGAGAGTTGGTTGATGAGACCTCTCCAGCGAGCAATGAAATCAGCTACTGATTCGTCCTCAAATTGACGAATGGTGTAAAGGTCTGTGATTGAAACCTTTTTGGTAATGTTAATGGAGAAATGGTCAAGAAAGAGCTGCGCCAGTTGTGTAAATGAGAAGAGGGAATGGGTGGCAATGGAGCTGTACCAGTCGAGTGCAGCACCAGAAAGGGACATAGGAAATATGCGCAAGAGTAATGCGTCATCATGGGCGATAAGGTAGCAGGCATGTCTAAATGCCCGTAAGTGTTGTTGTGGGTCTTCCTTGCTTTGAAAGCGCGAAAATTTGGAAAGCTCCCACTGGCTGGGGTATGGTCTAATTGGAACGGAAGGATGAATAGGCTCATTGCAAATTTGCTCGTATGATAGAGCATTGCGTGAGCCGAAAATGGAAGTCTCTAAGCTAGACATTTTATCCATCAGCATTTTGATAATGTCTGCTGACGGATTCGTGGGTGGAGCGCCCCCTAGATTATAAGGCGTTTGAAAGATATTTGGAGGGGCGTATGATGTGGATGGTTGCATAGACGCGACATATGGATAACTGGTTATGGGAGCAAAAGTTGGGGCCAATGGCACTTGTGTCATGGGGTTGGTTGGCACAAGTTGGATAGGAGCCGTCAAGGATGGTTGAGGTGTGGCTACGCTTGTTGATGGGTAAACGGTTACTCTTGTATTTATTGGTGCAAAAGTAGGGGGAATAGAGACTAAAAGGTTTTGGAAAGGTGTGGGGTTTGGTTGAGTGACTTGAGGTTGAGGGAGTATCGGAACCCCCATGGAGATAGGTTTAGATGGAGAGGTCACGTTCTGAAGGTAAGATACGGTTGGGTTATTGGTGGAGGTGTTGTCTAATGGTTGAATGGTAGGGGCCGTTGATGTGGTTCTCGTCTCAACTAAGGAAGTTGGCATCCCATAGATTGGGTTGCCTAGGGAGTCACGCGTTTGGCTATTGGCGAGATAGTGTTGCAAGGCTTTAACGTTAAGGTCTAAGAACCGTGCAAAGTCTTGGTCCCCTTCTGGGACGATAGGAGTTTGAGGTGGGGTTGGGCGAATGGGAGTTCTTTCAGTTTCCGAGTTGAACTCCATTATTGGACTGGTTGTAGGTGGTGAAGGTGGAAGCGGTTGTTGACTAGCGTGGTCAAGAAGGGCCTTGGTTTGACTGCGTGTCAAAACCATTCAAGGCTGGAAAGGGGCAGGTTTCAGAAAACTGTGTTCTGTCAGTCTCAAAAAACCAAAATGGATGTTTAGACAGTCAGAAAGTTGGATTTTATGCTTGCTATTTTTTTGGAAAAAGAAAATAGACAGAGACCGACGTCGGTAAAAAAAACCGATGTCGGTGAAGAATACTGCCGATATCGGTCAGATGACCGATGTCGGTTAAGAGAAGTTGCCGACGTCGGTTACATGACTGATGTCGGTTACTGTGTTTTCCAGAAACTCAGAAAAAAAGTGTTTGGAAATGAGGAAAACGTCCTTACCAGCTCAAAAAAGACAAATAAAAACAGAAAATGTGATGATGACAGACAGAGCCTAGCGTTAAATCCCTATAAATAATTTTATTAGGATCGTATGGCTTATGCCTTAACAAGATGTTTGAGGAAGTTGGCTATAAGAAGGGTCCTAGAATAGGCAATCTAAAGATGGTTTCAGGTAGTTAAGGTGCTCAAAAATCTGTATTAGCTTCCGTACAGGCCTGGTGCTAAGGAGCAAGCTCCCCTCACTTCACGATTCCAGTGGTTAGCTGGTTTCGCTTAGCCGATAGATACTTTCACTATAGTTTATACTCTGCCAGAGAACAGAGTTGGCTTTCCCCTTGGTGGTGAAATCCAAGTAGGATTGCCGGGTAGGGGTAAGGTTGTCCGCTGGGTGATGAAATCCCAGACGGGCCTTGTCTCAAGTGTGTTTGATGTTTTATTGAGTGCTTGTGGTCTGGTAGTGTAACATCATGTGATTTACGGTTTATTCAATATGCGTTTAAGTTACTAGATGTGGACTAAAAAGATGCAAGAAAGCAAGAAATGAAATGCAACAAGTTTTAAAGTCCCAAATCGAAATATGATATTGGAATGAAGACAATTTGGAGAAAGGGTTTGAAGAAAATGATTTTCTTTCTAGTCTAGAAAATGCAAGAAAAAGTAAGAAAGTGTTCTTTTTAATTTCCTGCTTATGATTTTTTTTTTTTTTTTAGAAAAGAAGAAGGGATGAGGGTTAAGAAGCCTAATGCAACTAAATGAATACAGAAGAAAGGGAACCCAAGGAAGGCCCTAAAGGGGTCCCATCGGGCGTGCCAGAATATTTCTATTCAAATTTTGTTTTTTCAGATTTCAAATGATTAAGAAACTAAAGAAAGAATGGTCAAGGCTTGTGAAGTACCTGGATATAGACTGCGCACCGTAAATCCAGACGCTGTGAATACTCCTCTTTGGCTGTGAAGAAATAACACCTGAAAGAGATAAACACTAAAAACACGAAGAATGTTAGTTGATAAGAGGGTGGATTGCCAAGCAAAAGCTTGGTCCTAGAAGCGCTAAGGCTTCTTCAAGGATGACAATCCACTGTTTAAGACAGAATATGACAGAGACAGAAAAAAGAAATAATGAAAGATGTGAAAAGAAAAGACTAAAAACAAATGCGTACCTGATAAGCTGCAATCTGGTAAACACAGTCGCCGACGTCGGTGGTATTGCCGTCGTCAGTCAGAAGGTTGCCGACGTCGGTGGGGGTAGTGACCGGCGTCGGTTGGGGCAATGGTCAAGCGCTGGTTACAGGGTTGGTTTCAGGGCTGTAGGCTAATATATGGTCTTGTCTGAGGGACTGGGGATCTGTGCGGGTCTATATGAGGTCTAAAGGACAGAGAATATTATCTGGGAATAGACTGGATAAGTGACAGAGGCGAAAGGCGGATGGACAGGAGAGAGAGCTTTTCAGAGTCTCCGGGAAGAACAGAGAAGATTTTGGTGAAGGATATTGGAATAGACAGAAGACAGAGTATTTGATATAAATGAAATGATATAGAAATAAAGACAGCACAAATACTTAGCTGTGTTGAATAGTTGATGAAGATAGCATGCAGTCCCGGTACAAAACGTTGGATACAAGATCTCAGTGCTTGAGAGAAGTTGTCAAGTATGCTGATCCCTGCAAGAAAACAAGATGCCAGAACACCAGAAAGCAAGAGCACCAGATCTTTGTTTCGCCGAAAGAGAGATTCCCCTGTTAGATCACCCGAGATTCGAAAACTTCTGATTTTGATTGTGATTACCCGGAAAGAGGAAGAGAAGTTAGTTAAGTATAACCGACGTCGGCGATTCCGCCGGCGTCGGTCGACAGGTGGCCGACGTCGGCGGGGTTAGAACGGGCAGAACAAGCCACCAAGCCCATTTTTAATCCGCCAAGTGTTCTTATGCGTTGGAGAATGCCGAGGGTTGTGCTAAATACGCACGAGAGTTTGTTAGGAGGTTAGAAGAATTAGGGAGAGATCTTGAGTGAGTCATATGAGGAGAATTAGTCTAAGGTGAGGTGTCCATGTGAGGTGTCATAGGCGAGGTGTCAAAGGAGGGAGGGGGTTAAAGGGACTTATTTAATTAAAAAAAGTTGATTATTTCCAATTAATAAGACTTAGGTGGGTTAGGGACCAAGAAGGACTAGGAGGGAGAAAGGACCAAGGGTTAGACACTTTTTCGGTGTCTACACCCTCTCATTTCATCCTTTTCATGATCTCATTCCATGAAATCTTCTTACTTGCAGATGTGATTTTGGTCTTCTGCGGAGCTTGTGACAGTGATTGATGGAACGAAGATCCTTCACTGTATTTCCTCATCTCAGTTGTCGCCGATGTTGTGGAGAGGGTTTTTCCCTGCCAAAGAGATCAATGTATTTATTTTGAACGAGGAGGGGAAATTTTTTCCGTCGTTGATGTGAATAGATTCCTTGTTGCCGAAAGGGCTTTTCTCGTGGGGGTTTTCTCAGCCATCTACACACCAGTTCCATAGTGGTTTGAAGCTGGAGTTCTAGTTGTGTGTTGTTCAGGATTTTCTCATGGGATCTATCCTTCTGTTGTGGAGAGGGTTTTTCCCTGCCAAAGAGATCAATGTATTTATTTTGAACGAGGAGAGGAAATTTTTTCCATCGTTGATGTGAATAGATTCCTTGTTGCCGAAAGGACTTTTCTCGTGGGGGTTTTCCCAGCCATCTACACACCAGTTCCATAGTGGTTTGAAGCTGGAGTTCTAGTTGTGTGTTGTTCAAGATTTTCTCATGGGATCTATCCTTCTCTTGTATCGCCTCAGTTTCGAACTTGTTTAAGGTCAGGATTTGCGTCGGTTGAAAGATTTATGGTCGTCTCCGGATTTTCGGTAGCTCGGAGCTTGGATTCCACTAGATATAGGGTTTCAAGGGTTACCAGCGCATAACAGTGAGGGTTTTTAAGGGCAGGTTTTGGGTTTCCATGACCAGTGTTCTTCGCCTGTCTTGTCTGCACGAGAAATTTGTTCTGCCAGAATTGCTATATCAAAAATCCACAAAAAAAAAAGGTCCCTCGCATGTTTGCTCAAGCCAAACTCCAGTGAAGTGTAAGGGTGTGGATCCTATCTAAAGACTCCAGATACATATTCCTAATATTTCAGGCACATTGATTGGTTGAGTTCTAGGCCAAAATAAATGCTCTTGATCACTTTGCCTTGACTCAGATGGTATATGACAGCGGGTTTCCTAAGGAAGATACATTTCCTGTGTCCACTCGATGCACATACCTCATCCTCACTCGCACAGAAATATCTCCACGAAGCTTGAAGTATGCATCTCGAATGAAGAATTGGTACCCCATTTGAGTTCAGAGCTCAATGATGAATTCTTAGTAATTCCTTCACATGAGATGTATACAGACATTTCTGTCAATGAAGGCAGAGCTTATTGGCAAGAAAAATACATATAAATGCCTTACTCTTGTAAGCTCTAAGAAATCCTTCACATGAGATGTATACAGACATTTCTGTTAATGAAGGCAGAGCTTATTGGCAATAAAAATACATATAAATGCCTTACTCATTTAAGCTGGAGGCATGGATCTTGAATGGAAAATTGGTATCCCATTTGAGTTTAGAGTTCATTGACGAATTCTTAGGAATTCCTTCACATGAGGTGTATGCAGACATTTCTGCCGATGAAGGCAGAGCTTATCGCTAAGAAAATACATATAAATGCCTTACTCTTGTCAGTAAGAGTCAGCTGGAAATTGAAATCCCAAAGAATCTCTTCAAGTCAGACTGTAAAGAAAAACTATGCCACATGATTATGTTGTTGATTCAATTACAAAAGAAAAAAGTAAAAAAATCTGTATTGTGGATATGGAATTTGGTCATTTATGATTACTCTTCTAATTTATTCTTGCTTGGTCCGGTTTGTTTCTTGTTTCCCCCTTAGGCACGTATAGCTTGGTGTGGCTTAGCTTGCAGGTTGTGTGTTTTCCACCCGTTTTTTTGGTATGACTAGTGTTGTATTTTATCTCGTTTTATTAATAAAGCGCACTTTGCAATCCAAAAAAAAAAGTCAACAATCAATCACTAGTGAATTTCACATATGTATATTCTAAATGATGAATATCAGTAACTCCATTAACAAGCAATTGAGAGAGCTCAACACAACGAGGTACTTCTTCATGACCTCATACTTTATATATGGTGTCACTTGGAGGAGAATATTCACTACCTTGAACTAAGAAGGGAGTCTTCACTCCATGAATCAAGGCTATAATTTCTATCCTAAGTTATCCATATAGTAAAAGTCTTAAACATTTCAAACGTGTTAACCAAACAAATTATCTCTTCTCTACCAAATTTTTGTAAGGGGGCTTTTCGAAAAGGATTTCAGAAGGATCTACTAAAGTGGGTAAATATGGGTTTAGTTCATTACACGTATCCAACACTTTGCAATCCAAAAAAAAAGTCAACAATCAATCACTAGTGAATTTCACATATGGATATTCTAGATGATGAATATCGGTAACTCCATTAACAAGCAATTGAGAGAGCTCAACACAACGAGGTACTTCTCCATGACCTCATACTTTGTATATGGTGTCACTTGGAGGAGAATATTCACTAGCTTGAACTAAGAAGGGAGTCTTGACTCCATGACTCAGGGCTATACTTCCTATCCTAAGTTATCCATAGAGTAAAGTCTTAAACATTTCAAATGTGTTAACCAAACATTTTATCTCTTCTCTACCAAATTTTTGTAAGGGGGTTTTTCGAAAAGGATTTTTGACGAAGGATCTACAAAAGTGTGTAAATATGGGTTTAGTTCATTACACGTATCCAAGTCAGAGGAATTAATGGTTATCCCTATCGTTTGCGCAGATACAATAGTGATAAATTATTGCTTATTGAGGAGTAGTGCAAATAGTTGTGGGAGGTGTACAAATTTCTATCGTCTAAGCACAATATGGACATTCTTTTCCCCATTACCATTGGCCACTACACATGCAGGGATTTTGCAAATGCATGAGTGATTGGAAATTATTGTATGTTTTCACTATGTATTTTCATGACAAGAGGTTATCGTTTGAAAGAAAAATGTTCATCGAGGTATTATGGTCCATCACACAAACACTTTCCTTTTAATGGGGAGTACTAAATGAATTGTGATGATGATAATGAAGTCAAGGGAAAAGACTACAACTGGATGACCCTAGATAGATCGCTTGTTACAATTTGGTAGATATTCCAAGAGGAGTGACCAATGATGGTAACATCGTTTAGATTCCAATTTACCTCCAAAAGAAGATATTTTTAGATCCTCCTTGTAATTGATTAGTTGATTCTCGAAGTTGTTTCTCTTTACACTGGCTCTAAGAAGGTTCATTATTAAAAAAAACC
This sequence comes from Torreya grandis, assembly GCA_037957365.1. Lineage (NCBI taxonomy): Eukaryota > Viridiplantae > Streptophyta > Pinopsida > Cupressales > Taxaceae > Torreya > Torreya grandis. The sequence continues at coordinate 5,368,972 of JARHVA010000226.1, read as the reverse complement.
TTGGTTAAAAAAAAATACAGAGGAGTGCGAGAAAGAGGTCACTATAGTAAGAAGTCTGAGGGGACACGAATCTTCATCCAAGTCGTAAAATCAACAAACATGCACCCCTAAGAAGTCCTACGTCTGTATTGTTCTTGTCACTGTTTCTCAAGCTGTTGATGTTGCCGGAGCTGGTGGAGATAAAGGAGACATGAATAAAGATAAGTTTCTATAAAAAACTCGTGAATCATGGCATACCTCCAAAGTGAAGATCACCATAAAAAAATGTTAAACATCCCATCAAGTTGTTGCTCAAGTACCGATGGCATCTCTTCCTCCTATGTATCCCACCCTAACTTGATTCATCAATTTTAATTGATAATACCACAGAATAATTTATTGAGTCTAACTATAATCACAACCATGTGTCTTTTGTTCCTTGAAATCCTAAGTTAGTGCATGTTGCTCATCATTCACCCTTGCCACCTCCTCTTCATATTATCACCTATGTTCCAACTTCTTCTCAATTGCCTTCTCCAAATACCTGAACTCCTTTTCCCCCTCCACAAACTGGAACTTCTTCTGAGTTTGGAACGTAAGTTGTTGACTGTGGTGGGACTTTTGAGTGGATGGAACCCATGATCAATAAGAAAGGAGGGTTTTTTAAGCTATTGTTCTTGACTTTGACGTTGTTGCAAGCACTGCCCCATAATAACGGGAAGACTACCATTATAATTGTCATCAATGTTTTAGGTTCCCAAATTCTAGAATTGACCACTCTAATTCAAGAAAGAACTAGGAAGATTTGACATTGGAGGACTACGATCTTTAAAGAGTGCATATGATGAAACCAACCTACCAAGGTGACATAAAATTTTAGGGAAGTGGAAAAATAGGTGATTATAAGGGTAGAGGAAAAAGGACAATCTAACGATGAACTAAAATTCACAATTTGTGAGCTTTCAATATATATCCATCATCTAACTAGTCCAGTAGAAATTCCAATCATTATGGTTCTTGCCTCTGTGCAAGAACCATCCTAGCAACCAAGGAACTCAACAGTATTGGAAAAACAACTAAGGCTTGGATGGAATAGTTGTTGTGGCAAGTGTTGAAGTTTCTAGATTAGGGATTGAAAGCTTATGAGAAGATCTCTCCTGAGTGCAATAGGATGGAGGATGAAATTTAGGTATATGAAGAAAAGTTAGTCAAATGAAATAATATGACAAATGATCTTCATGAGTTATCTGTTGTATATGTGAATTTTGTAGTTTCAGAAAAGGAGTTTGACAAAACTAAAGATGATGATTCTTATGGATGGTGGGAAGCAATCAAATGGAGAATTATATGGTGTTCAAAGGAAGTACAAATACACACCATTTTAAGTATAGTCTACTATTGTCATGTTTTGATGTGACTTCTTTGATGGCATGGGTGTCTCAAGGCCTATGAATGATATCAAGCAATAATTCACCAAAGTTATCAAACCAAGTGTCTTCAATGTCAATGCCATGAAGAAATTGTACATAATACAAAATGTATTAGATGAAGATGACATATTTCTAGTAGAGTTGATAAAATTTCCAAATACAAATTTGCAGCTTCAAGGAACATAGGCCACTTGTGCTAAATTCATCGAGACTCCAGACAAAGCTGAATTGATGGTAGCATTGAAGATATTCCAAGAATTCCAACTCAGGATCGTTACCCGAAAAATGAAACCTATTGTGTTAGCTGAGGATAACAAGTCTCCCCCTAGAAAAGATGATCCATCAATTAGAAAGTCTAATTAGAAGTTAGGGTTAGCTATGGTTCATTTTAATTTTATTAAATCATGGTACTTATATTTTGTCAAAAAGCATAATATTTTAAAGTTGCATTTTGAGATGACTTGAAAGTTAGTCCTTAGTAGTTACTTGCCTCTTACGGGTTATAAATAGGAGTTCAAGTGATTGTAGAAGAACTGTTGACACAGAGACACAATTTTTTATAGAGAATAGATTGATAAATGAGACATTGTATTCATCTTTGGAGAAGAATACAAGAATTTTTCCTGGACTTTGAGCAGTGATATTTTCTCATTTATGCTAATATTATTTTCAATGGTGCATATATTTTATTTATATTTGTTGAAAACAAATGTGTTTAAATTTGATTTTTAGTGACCCTTTTTATTATTTTTTAACTAAAAGGCAAAATAATAATTAAATCTATTGCACAAGGGAGATATCTAATAATACATTCCAAAACAGTAATCATATCTACTCTAAGGCTTAAAACATAGACAAAAAGAAACAATAATATGATTCAAAAATCAAACAATACATAACAATTAAAGAGAATCTAAAATGATAGAATCCGACACACCCAGTGATTGTAATGTATTTTTTAGACTAAAACGAGGTTCTGAAGGTCACTAGTGTAAAATTCATTGTCAATTGTCACTAGGACAAATTCGGTGTTGCACCCAATGTGTACCATAGAGAATTGACAGGGTATCAAATATGTACTTGTTGTTGTCAAATATGTACCTACAAGTTTTTATGATCTATAACTACCTAAATCAATGTGCAAGATAATAATTTTTTTGTACCCTTGTGCTATAGATTTGGTGGTTGAAATGTTTAAATTTGTCTTCTCTTTGGATTTTTGACTTAATTTGTTACAAACATATGCAACAGGAATAGAAAAAGTGTTAAGTTTAGCTTGCTCAAGTGACCTTAAAGGAGTTGCATCTACATATCCACCTACATGGAATCGAAGCCAATATAGTTCTTGTGCATGTGTGTAATCCTAACCCAAATGAGAGATGAGGCTTCATCTCTTCTCCTATAAAATCAAGTGCAACTACATGAACATTTGTTTATCCTTCTTTTGGTCCAAAAATGCAGTTGAACCTTTGTAAATAGTCCTTAAGAGTAGAAATAGAGTTATTTAGTGTGTGCTTAAGACTGAATTCCTCTTGATTTTTTTCTAATACCTCTTCTTGAAATGCCTTTATAATGATTTATATATATATATATATATATAATTATCTAATTAGAATAAGGGGTCTATTAGTGCGTAGGTGGACGTGAGAAAAGAGAAGGAAGCTAACAAAATAGGCCCACACAAGTGAAAATGAAGGATAAGGTGAAAAAGAACCACAAAAGATAAACATACACACTTGGTGACATGTCAATTATCTATAGGACATAATCGGTGAACCACCAAATGTGTCCCAGAGGCAAAAATATAGCATAGGACATGCACAAGAAGAAGACAAAGGGGGATCCCCAAAAGAGAGAGAAAATAAAAGAACATAGAAAGAATTGGGCCACACTGAGGAGAAAGAGGGAGAACAACACAAGGAAAAACACCAATAAGTACCTAATATAAACTAATGGATCATATGTATAAAATGACACTAAAAACATTTCAATAATAAGCCTTGTACCAAAATCATATGTCTACATAATGCCCCACTTTGATGTGTGTATGTGAATGCATGTGTGCAACAAATTAAAACAATAATTGAAATATGTACCTACAGTTACCTAAGGAAGGAAGGATGAAATGTCTCAATGCTTTGGGCAAGATTCCACACACGCCTTGATGTCTACAAAATTGGTATATGTGAAAGTAATGGCCAATTGCTAATAAATAGTCAATGGCATAGCAGATTGTTGTGAATATAGTAAAAAGATTTGAAAACTAAAAATATGAGCATATGAATGAATACACTTGATGATACATGAGCCATTATGTCATTTCTAGTAACTACTACTCAACTAAATCTTCTCGAGTGCTATAACTTTTAGATTAACTTCTGAAAACTCAATTGCTCAAGTGCTAAATTTTTCAAAGTAAGTTGTAACTATTCAACTCTGTTTCTTGATCATAAAAGTAGATACTTTTTTTTCTTGGCACTTATTTGTCGTTTCAACTTTGAAGCTCTTTATCATTTCATCATTATTATTTTTTGAATCTAAAATATATTAATGTATGCCCCCATTTTGAGGTGAGGGATTGTAAACATGTTCATTCAAATCACTCGTCTAAAAATAAAGTGTCATGTGCATCACGTGTTATTATGTAATATTCGAAGCTATTAGAAATCTTTGCAAGCACTTAGTAAACATATGTATGTAAATATAGAAAAATACCACAATGTAATGCTCGATAGTTTGATATGACTCGAGGGATTATGAAGATGTGAGAGTGAAGAAAAATCATATGCCCCATTATTGGTAGGAAGATAGGCAAGGAATATGTCGACTCGAAACCATATAGAATAGATATCATCGAGTAAAGTTCAATAGGTAGGTGCAACCTCTTATCTGAATGAGATAGCGAGAGGAAAATAATATGCCTCATTGTAGCAATGTGATGGGGAACAACATTATGCCCCAATATAAATTCCATATTTTCACAATCTAGATAACAATCTCAAGGAGATATATGTGGGTACTATGCCCCCAATGGCAAAGCAAGGTAGGGCCAAGTGATATGCCCCAATATGGCAAGATATGGAAATAGATGTATCATGTGTGAGAACCATCATGTGACCATATGTATGTCAGCTAATGTAATGTTCTTATATATGCAATGTAAGTTTTCTAGACATGTGGGTGTGATAAGCTTTCTGTAGATGGAATTTGATAATGCTTGCAATGAAAGATACATGGGTATGATGCCCCAAAAGGTGATATATCTATATAATCGATGAAATGCACAATATGTGTGGCTACAATGCCCCTAGAGGTAAGAGGTATATCTTAAAGGATATGAATCATTGTATGATGTATTAAATATGGCATAGGCGAAGGTATAACTTGCCCCCCTCAAAGGTGAAATGTAATAAATGCACCCTACAATAAAGAGGATTCGACATTATCTTGACCTAATGAGTAATCATAATTTGTGTTTTTTTATGTGGTCATATCAGGAAAAATGATGTGTGATAGTAGGGTATATGATCGTTAAGACACTAATAAGAAGAAATAGATGCCCAAAAAGGTGCAAGAAATGCCTTGAAGGAGATAGACATAGCTTTTGGTGTCTAATAATTTGAGTAGGTAAGAAAAATTCAATTGTATGCATCTTCGTATGTGAAATAGATTCATGGGATGTCAAAATTGATTTGTAAGGAGATATATGTTAATGCTTTAAATAACAACTATAAATAAAAATCATATTTTATATAGGCATTGAATTCTAATTTCTAAAATCATTTGCACTTTCAAAATTATTGATTTTTTTGCTCTAGAGCTCTATCTAGTCATCATGGTTATGAGAAACAATGTTATTTTGTGTTGAATGGATAAAGTGAGGGTGCAGGTGGCCAACATGCTAGATGTTGAGGAGGCAGGGTCCATTTTTAGCAATTATTGTCATTTTTTGAAAAAAAAATCATTTATTTGAAAGTCATTTATTTTGAAATTTTATGGATTTTGAGACTAGTTATGACTACTTTTTATTATGTGCCTTAACCCACAATGTTTTGCCCCTTCTTATCGATTGTGTACCACTACCTGTTTATTGTGTATAGGATTTAGTTTATTGTATATTGGCTTGCATTGATTCTGACCCTATGTATTCCGAAATCTATCCTAATGCCTATTGAATGCGTAATAGCTGATGTTTTACCAAAAATGCATTATTTTGTTGATTTTTACATGTTTTTTCTTTTGTTTTTAGCTCGAGAGTCTGATCATTTGTTTTTGGTTGTTTTTGGTTGCATTCAATTGTACATGTTTTTTAGTGGAAAAAAAACATGCCTGGGAGATGATTATAGAGTTAGACCTAAGTGATGAGGAACATATATATTTTGATGCCTTGGGGCTTGGGCATGCAAGGCATTTGGGGCTCGTGCAATGTGATGTTCCACTTTTGAAAGTCATAGTTGAGCATTAGGACTATGATACATGTACTTTCTAACTACCTATGGGTGAGATGAAGATTACTCAGGAGGACATTTGGCATGTACTACGTATGCCCATTAAAGATTAAAGGTATGAATAGTATACTTTCCCTAGGTTGAAAGACAGTCAAAAATGAAATATTACATGGGTGGAAAGTTATGGCATGGGATATATGGTGATAGTTTGGTTTTGGTAGATATAGTGGCAAAGACCACTCCACAATTTTGGAAGTATTTGAGTTTATAGATTGTGGTGTTCATTGCAATTGATGTTAGTGGCTATGGTATAACATATGTCATTTGTACAATTCTTCAAGATATGAAGGAACAAGATATAATATACAACTAGTGTATATCCATGTTGGGTCATTTGTACAAGGACTTGTATTCAATTGTTTTAGAGAGAGGTGGAGGTTGCATAGTAGTTGGTACCCTTTTACGTTTGTGGGCCTAAGAGTGTATTGTTTATATTCAACTAAAAAAACTTCCTATTATAGGTTGGACATGATGCAACCCTATATTGCATGTTGGGTGCATCCATGGGCTCATAGAGTGGATGGATATGATATTACTATGTTTAGGCAGACATAT